>JAHLJT010000631.1:19959538-20392873 GCA_031308135.1 Acheta domesticus | reverse complement strand
AACAAAAGCGAAAAATCCAAAAATTTTAAAAATTAAAATCTCAAATACTCTCAAACACAAAAACTCAAATTCACAAAAGTCTAAAAACAAAACCCAAAACAAATACAAAAACAAAAACCTAAAACCGAAAAATTTAAAAACAAAAACACAAAAACTCATATAAACATAAACTCAAAAACCAAAAAAACGAAAGACGAAGACGAAAGACGAAAGACAAAGACGAAGACGAAAGACGATGACGAAAGACGAAGACGAAAGACAAAGACGAAAGACGAAGGCGAAAGACCAAGACGAAAGACCAAGACGAAGACGAAGACGAAAGACGAAAGACGAAAGACGAAGACGGAAGACAAAAGACAAAGACGAAAGACGAAAGACGAAAGACGAAGACGAAAGACGAAGACGAAAGACGAAGACGAAAGACGAAGACGAAGACGAAAGACGAAGACGAAAGACGAAGACGAAAGACGAAGACGAAAGACGAAGACGAAAGACGAAGACGAAAGACGAAGACGAAAGACGAAGTCGAAGACGAAAGACGAAGACGAAAGACGAAGACGCAAGACGAAAGGCGAAGACGAAAGACGAAGACGAGAGACGAAGACGAAAGACGAAGACGAAGACGAAGACGAAAGACGAAGACGAAAGACGAAGACGAAAGACGAAGACGAAAGACGAAGACGAAGACGAAAGACCAAGACGAAAGACCAAGACGAAAGACCAAGACGAAAGACCAAGACAAAAGACCAAGACGAAAGACCAAGACGAAAGACCAAGACGAAAGACGAAGACGAAGACGAAAGACGAAGGCGAAAGACGAAGACGAAGACGAAGACGAAAGACGAAAGACCAAGACGAAAACGACGACGAAAGATGAAGACGAAAGACGAAGACGAATGGGTCAAAGACGAAGATGAAAAACAATGTTTAAATACGAAGACAAAAACAAATAAGGAAGAAGACGAAAATGCAAAGTAAGGATGAAAACGAAAAGGAAGACGGAAGAGGAAGACGAAATTCCAGGCCGAGAGATGAATACGAAAGACAAAGATGAATGACAAAGACGAAAACGAGGCGAAAGACGAAGATGAATGATGAAATCGGGAGACGACGAATGACGAAGACGATGACGAGAGGCTAAGGTGATAGAAGAAATAAGGAAGACGAATGACGAATCGAAATGCGAAACCAAAAGGCAAAAACGATATAAAATGCGAAGATGAAAGTCGAAGACTAATGCTCATGTCTATAGACGTAAGAGGAAGGTAAAAGGCGAAGACGAATGACGAATACGAAAGATCAGGATGGATACGGAGTCGAAAAATGAAGTGTAAAGATTAAGACGAATGACGAAGCCTAATGACGATAGCTAAAAACGAAGACGAAAGATGAAAAACGATAATGAAAGACGAAGACTGAAGGCAAGACGAGGGACGATAACGAAAGGCAAAGGCGTAATACCAAGAGCAAAGTCGAATACCTAACCCAAAGGCGAAATAGTGATATGAAGCAAAATCCGAAAGACCGTGACAAAAGACGAATACGAATGTCGAAGACAGAAGACGAAGACGAAAGGTGAAGATAAAAGACGAAAGATGAAACGAAAGACGAAAACGATAGACGAAAACGAAAGATGTTGACAATAAGAAGACGAAAAAGAAACATGAATTATTATTAATTATTAAGGAATATTATTAAATAATCAATCAAATAAATCATAACTGAACTCTGCGGATTTTCGTTTCACGAACTTTTGAATAACGTCACCCAGATCCGGTTTTACCAGTTCGTTACTTTACTCTCTACGGACAATATGCAAAGATTATTTAGTCTCACGTGTCCCGTCGACTTTCGGAGACAATTCCACTTGTTAAATTTAAAATAATAGTGTTTAATTTTAAATACAAAATATATCAAGGCGGTGAATCTAAAAATGGTTATCGCCTTTTCGATCAGATTTTACTTACCGCTTCTCCCTATTGGCCCATCATAAACCGTGACTGTGGAAACTGCCTAACCCGGAAGGAATTTTCGGATTAAAAATCGGTGGATGCGTGGAATAGTGTATCCACGAGAAGTGATTAATGGTGGCGTGCACGTTGGCCTAGCAACGCTCTTCTTTTTGTTGCAGGTTAGGTCAGCGTTACGCCACACTGAGTCGACATAGAGCCTAATGAGCCGACAAACGACGTGGAAACCTGCAAGCAAGTGCAGGTATGCTCCTTCGACTCCATAGAACAGCCGATAAAACCTCTAAGTGAGTTCGTGGCAGAGTGATCGGGTTCTGGAAATCGGACTTGTCCTACCGTGACATTGCGGCTCGAATGAGGTGCGGGTGTAGGAATACGTGGTGTAGCCAGAAACCCTGTTTTCTAGGTCCTTGATACCGAAAAAGCAATTGAAAGGAAAACGTCCGTCTGTCCGTCTGTCTGTGAACACTGCTAGCGCCTAAACCATACGTACGATTTCTTCCAAAATGGATATTCCCCGGTCGATCTGGTTCTAGTTGAAGCTTGAGATTTTGAAAAAGATTGTTCAAAATTTGGGGGTACTTGATATGAAGCCCCCCGGGGATTTTCAAAATTTTCTCAAAAATGGCTCCAAATTTTTTCTTTAAATTTCTTGTGTGAATAAAGTAAAATAACTTATTAACATGGCGTAGGTCCGATTTTCACGGATAACTCTGAATTTTCGAAAATTGTGAAAGTTAGAATTTTTCGGCGTCTTTCTCCAACTACAAAATTGAAGATAGAGATTTTTTCTTCAAATAAAATTTGTTCTGCATATTGAGTTCTTTCATAAAGGTCATGTAAATGTTTTTTCAAAATTTTAGTAGTTTTCGTGCAATATTGCGTGGAATATGTGCAATTTGAAAAAATTACAAAAACAAGATTTTCTCAAAAACGGCTCCAAATTTTTCTTTAAACTTTTGGTAGGGATGGTGGTAAATGTATACTATCAGATGACATAAAAGCCATATTGCTCTATAGGTTGGTTTTTTTCAAAAATTACAAAAATGTAAATTTTTTCACGTTTTTCACGTCGATAATATTTACATTAGCGGCGATTTTTTTCACATTATTATATTTACGAGTACATGTGCTTTTAATAATGTCCAGTAAAGTTTCTCGAAAACACAACATTTTTCTGTGAAAAGTAGCTCAAATTTCGGCATTTTCAGAAATGCTCAAACGCCATTTTCTCATATATGGCTGCAAATTTTTTCTTGAAACTTTTGTAACGGATAGTACTAATTACACTCTTTAGTATAGCGTAAAGTTTATTTTGAGTTATTTTTTTTGTTTTGTTTTTTCAAAAATTACATAATTGTAATTATTTTGAAAGATCTCTCACATCTTTAATATGCACATTACCAGCAATTTGTAAACATTATTATATTTGTGAGTGTAAGTGCTTCAAATAACTTTAAATAAAGTATTTTGAAAACTCAAAAATTTACTGTGAAAATGAGCTTCAAATTTCGCATTTTTGGTAGCGCTAAAACGCTATTTGCTCTTAAACGGCACATAATTTTTAAAAGAAAATTTCTATTTATGACTAGTTTTTGTGTTCTTTAATAATCTAAAATTAATGTTTCCGTTCTACCAATAGGAAACCGAAAAATTAAGAAAATGACAAAAAAATGTACTTTTGGCGGTGATAGATGACAGCTGGCAAGAAAGTATTTGGCAATTCTTTGCAAGAAAGCATTTGGCCAAGAAGAGTATTTGGCAATTCCGAATAGCTAGCGAAGACCCAAGGAAATGGAAAACTAATACGGGAAAGTCTGTGCCATTCTGTAGCACCATTAGTTCAATTGTGAAAAAGATAGCTCTCTAAACGCAGCCGTCTCAAGAATCATTAGAAACAGTAAGATTTCTGAGTTGATGTGTGGAAAGCAACTGAAAGAGTAGAGTATTCAGAACCAAGTTAGCTAACACTGAATGATTGTTCGAAATTCGATCTCTCATGCAACTACGCAAAGATAATATCTGTGGAACAGTTGATCAGTTACAATTTTTAGCATTTCTTCGCAAATTCTTTGTATTCTTCGTAAAGATGTAACCAAACTCTATTGCATCGGATTTGGCTTTGTTATAGCCACCTCCAAATTATTTTAGTTCCATGCGAGCTGCTTCAATCAAATGACTAATATCAAAATCAGATTTTTGCAGATTTGGAGACACAGCATTAGGCGCTATGAAAGTTTTTGAATACAATACAACTTGGAATACAAACTTGAATATCTCTATCTTTTTTTTAAATTGCACGTATCTGCTCGCCCAAATGCACTTTTGCTTCTTAAAATTATTTTTGATAAAACTTGCTAAACATCAGCATATCTGATCCAAATCGCCGAAAGGGAATCATTTCTGCTGGACCACCTAGTAGAACATAAGCGCTTGAGGTTCCTAACTTTAAATGAAGTAATAAGGGGCCGTCCATAAATTACATAACGCAAATTTCGTATATTTTCAATACCCCCGTCCCCCTTGTAACTCACTTTCCTATCTCTATGTAACGCAGCGTAACGCCCCTCCCCCCCTTTAGCGTTACATAATTTATGGATGACTCCTAATTAATAGTTGGGGCCCCGGAATGTCAAATTACAAATTTTTGGAACACTTCTTCGCATCATAATAAAATACGTAATTTAAACTTTTTCGACCACTGTGATTGCTTACATTGGTGCAACTGTAGGGGGAACACGACAGGTAATAACACAATCACACACAAACATTCACGCCGGAAGCGGGATTCGAACCCGCGACCCTTCGAGCCGAGGCAGCCAAGACCCTACAGCCTGAGCGACTTCGGCTCTCCAGGCCGGCAATTTAAACTTAATACTAGTCGATTTATGATGATAGACAAATCGCATTCAGAAAGAGAGTTTAAAGTCCGTTCAGTTAGACCCAAAAAATTGCTTTTGGGGGTCCTTGTGCCTGGAGGCCCCAGGTCATTGCATCTGCCGGGCCGGCGGTAGCTACGCCACTGCTTAAAGTACGAGGAAACTAGAACACAAGTAGGTTGGGAAAAATACGTGGAACAAAATAAGTACAGAAGTCAAGAAGGCCTCGGAAGAGGCTTAGGAAGAATTCGGGTTGGAAGTGGAGGAAAAGTACCACCACAAAAAAGAAAGAAAAAAAAAGAAAGAAAAAACACCTTTTGGCAAGAAATCAAATGGATTAAAGATGAAACATAAGAAAACGGTGAGGAATATTAGGGACTCAGAAAATAATTTAAAGATAGGGCAGGCTGAGGTATTAGAAACATGGAAGAAATATTGAGAACATCTTGAAAGAGGAAACCACTGGCGAACGGGAAGGTGTGAGCGAGAGGCACGAAACCGGTACGCCACTGCGAAATGGAAATCAGGAGGAAAGCCATTCGAACCTGGTGAGTGAGAGACACCAGGCAGAAGGAGCAGAAGAAGGGATCCAAATAACCGAGGGAGAGGTAGAATAGGAGAACCCCAATAGGGAAAGCCGCAGGACCGGATGCAATAACCCCGGAAATGATAAAATACTGTGGGAACACAGGAAAGGAATGGATAATAGCGATATGGAGGAGGGAAGAATACCGCAAGATTGGGAGGAAAATATAATAGTATCCATTCACAAAAAGGGAAGTAGACAGTGAAATGTGAAAACTTCGGGGCTAATGTCTTTCATCTTGCATGAGTAAAATCTACTCCAGATATTGGTAAATTAAGAAGGATAGTGGAGGAAGATCTAGAGGAGGAGCAGGGTACTTTTATATCATATGGACAAACACAAGACCATATATGAGTACATACCATATGAACCAGTATAGAGAAAATAATGAGTAAAGGGAAAACCATATGCTGCTTTTATAGACCTGAAGTCAGCATTCGATACAGTACCAGGGAAAAAAGTATGGCCAGCACTTGATAAGGCAAAAGTTCCAAACAAACTGGTAGAGACAGTTAAAAACATTATACAAGAATGTAAATGCTACTGTGAGATTAGGTGGCCAAAATGGTGAGCCTTGGTGAGAAATTTAAAATCAATAAAGGTGTGAAACAAGGTGGGTGGCAGTGGCGTAGGCTCAATGTATGCGAGTGATGTGTTACATCCCCTAGTTTTCCATCACTTAAAAAAATATTTTCAGTAAAGTATTTTATTTTCTTCTGTTAAGTCTCTCCCTCTATTTCTCTATTCCCTCCCGCCATTGATGTGCGCGGTCCAATAGGCGTTAGTCCCCTCGCTGGATGTGACAGACAGAGAAACATCCCTTCAACGACCTCACTTCGTTGGCGAGGTCATTGAACTCACGGCCATGCGCTGTGTGCAAGCTGCGTGGTTTCGGCTGCCGGTGATGTGACATAGCTTTTCACATCAAAGGCTTCTCATTGGCGTTCGTGTATCCCCTCCCAAAAACCTTCCATACCCCCTCCTCTGATGCCCTTCTCTCTCTAATAATTCGGCAGCACGTCTGGGAATCCCAGAAGTCACGTGCCACTATTGTGGCCCGGAAGCGGGGAGCGGGGGGCTGACGCCACGACTGTCTTTCTTCACAAGTCAAGCAAGTCTGCCAACTATGCTTAAGCGTATTTCAACCTGATTCAGTACAACTGGGTATACTGCGATTTTTGTAGGAAGAGCTCTCAAGGCCACTCAAATCCCATCTTCGCGATGGAATATGTCACGGCATTTGGCGTCTTTTCTCGGTCATGCCGGTAGAAGTCGCATGATCGCAAGCACTGCTTTATACGGTCGCGATTGTGCGAAATCTAGCGGAACGACTGTGAATGACACGAAATGCCGTGACATATTCCTTCGTGAAGATGGGATTTGAGTGGCCTTGAGAGCTCTTCGTACAAAAATCGCAGTATAACTCGATGTGTGTTAGCAGGCCTGACAAAACAAGATCATCATGTAAGGAAATGGTATGACAGACAATCCGTGAACTCGAAACGGTGTGCGCGATGTTATTTCGTCCGTCATGTGAGTCCTGTATTCTACCATAAATGCTGTTTACTACTGAATGTGCGTTACATAGACTACTTTGCCTAGTTGGTGATGTGTTAAAGAGAATCGTGAATTCGTAATTGTAACGCGAAAGAATAAAACTTGCGTGTGTGTGTGTGCGTGTGCGTGTGCGACATGGCGAGCTCATCATTTGTGGAAGTGGGTGTGTTATTTGTGGCAGGGAACAGTAGTGAAACGTTTCGTTGTGTCATAGACAGGATTCGTGAAATTCCGTGCAGTTCTTTCTCCTATTACGAAAAACTTAAGGTAGATAGTGATGGACAACCAAGACAACGCGAATAGATGTCGAGTTCAAAAATTAGGTATGTACTTGTTTGTGGTTATTTTTTAGTTTTATTGTTTTGTTTCTGTACAATGAAATTATTTTAGCATGGCCGCTCAAGATAAGACCTCAGAGCTACCGGAAGATTCCATTCCTTAAAACTATCGCTTTAGGGGGGAGCGCGTCCCTTCCCAGGACGTGTTGACAGCCCTACTCCCGTTGAGTAAACATTGACCCTGACTATTCGTCTCCGCAAGGTGCCAGTTTTCAGTTGCATTTCTCTAACAGAGTACAGCTATTTGTATGAAGTTCTGTACAAGTGATTCTTATTTTGTTTTGATCATTGCAATGCGTCCTGTTCAAAGCAACTTTCATGTAGACATCCTTCACAGTCAGACGCGTGAAGTCGGTGCAAAAGTATATTAATTTATGAAGAGAAGCAAAAGAAGGCATTGGAAATATCAAAACAGTTCTTAAGGCAGTAATTCCTGGTTCGGGTGTTTCGAAAAGATCTATTCGCAGAATTAATAAGGAAATTAATTGTATTCAATCAGGAGAATCGTGTTCATTTTCTACTCCTAATTAAGAAAAGAGAAAGGACGTGGAATCTGCTCTCGACAGTTTCAATGAGAGTGTGTTTCACCGCACTATGATTTAATGCACCATATCAAGAAATCCTTATTTTTACAGGAAACGACGCGATAGTAAAGACGGTGAAAATGATACTATTTATGATTGTGAGGAAACGGGTATCAGTGACAGTGGAAAACATATGGATGATAACAGAGCCAGGCCATCTCGTGAATTTGGTGTTTCTCCATTAACCGAGCAAAGACACTACAAAAAATTCATTTCGAAGGCTGTTCTCTAGCTTGAGCTATAGCAAAGGTAGGCTAATGTTTTTGGTTTTTGACAGACGAACCAGGTGCGAGCGAGCGCCGCCTTCTGGCTCTCTCCCCATCACTTTCAGCTACCCTCTCTACTCGTGAATCTCAGCGGCCACCCTAGAAAAATTTAGTTGGAAGTTAGTGCATGCAATGAGAAAATGACGATTTTCAAGGAAGATTCAGAATGTGTCTAACTTGCAACATACACTTCTAAAATACTTCAGAGTAAAGTTGAATGACGCAGACTTTAAATATTTGGAATTATGCATTCAATCTGTAATATCATAATCGCATCCCCTCATCTACCAGCCAGGAGACGCCACTGGTGGGTGGGGACATGTGTTGAAAGACAGAGAAATGAAAATGAATAATAGCAAGAGTAAAATAATGTGTATAGGCAATAACAGATAGGAAATGAGAAAAATATAGTACCTGGGGGCAAGAAGAATTGGAACAGATTCAGAGTTATGAGGACCTGAATACAATTACATAAGAAGACAGTAGGTATGAGGCTGAAATTAATAACAGAGTTAATAAGGCAAATTCAGTTTTTCAACAAATAAATGAAAATTTCTTATGCATTGGTACTAAAACTAAATAACAAATCTACAAGTTGGTATATGCACTAACTTTTATTTCCAGAACGGAAAGTCTACCAATACAAGAACAGAAAATAGAATAAACAGCTACAGAAATGAAGTTTCTACACAGGATAGTGGGAAAAACGAGATGAGACAGAATAAGAAATAGTACTATCAGTGATGAGCTAAAAGTCACACCACTTATGAAAACTACTAAAAATAATGTGCTAAAATGGTTTGGACACGAGAGTGGAAGGAAAGAGGACAAGAAACCGAAGCAGATGCTGGATGCGAGGCCTGAGGGGAAAAGACTTCCTGGAAGGCCCAGAGGAACCTGGGAAGGCCATGTAGCAGATGTGTCATAGGAATGGACTAACAACAAGGGAAGTAAAACCCAAGGCACAAAATAAGGAGGAATATATCAAACGGCTATCCAACACTGAAAGGCACAAACGGAAAGATGATTTCATAAGGAAAATAAAATTAGGGATACATAATGAAAACACATTTTTCCATATAAAAAACTCTTTATTAAAGAGACTAACTCAATTTTTAAAAAGTGAATTTTCAGATTCCAGTTTAGGCTTCAACAATCCACATATCTAAAAAAATGAGCAAAATGCTGCTTCTCTTGATAGAAATGTGACAATATAGAGAATTTCCCCACACACCGTTGTAGCTACAATACATTCTTTACGGTAGATTTCCAAAGCAACAAACTTTGTGCATGAAGTGTTCAATGCATCCATAGACAAATTTACAGGAAATTACAACAAGAAATAACAACCAAAAACACAGGTCAAACAGTAATAAAATAACTACTTCAAAAAACAAGTTTTGAAATCATTCACCCAAGCATACAGCATTTTACATATTTTCTAAATAAATTTAAAATTGTGATAACAATATTCTATCTGACCAGAATATATTTTATGTACAAGTAATCGTTTTTTAATTATTATCATTACTATAATTATTATTTGGAGTTTCAATAATGAAACATAACTATATATCTTCACAAAGAAGACATTATTACTACAAATATATATAAAAAATTAAACAGTACTGCCCATGGCCAAATGAAATATAATACAGCAAATGAACAGCACTGTGGCAAAGTGGAAAAAAAATTAAAAATTATTTTTGTATTTACTGCAGCTGAAATTGTAAATTATTTGTTACATAATTCACAATGTAGGACTAATAGATATACAATTGTTCTGAAATTAATAACATTTTTCATGTGTAACTTATTTCTATTTTCACAGAACAGTGTTCAATAATAACAGAAAACAGAATCATAACAATCTCTACCAAAACATTTATTTAGCATTAATGATATTCTTATTCATTTTCATATCACATTTTTGATTAATTTGAATATTTCATTTATTAAGATTAAACACCTATCTTCGCATCTTTCAATCTTAAAACTTGGTTTAGTAAGTACAATTTCATTTATGATACACAAATGATTCTAACTGTAAATCCTTTCCAACTGACAAACTATACTCTTTGTGAGAGAATTTTCAATTTCTATGTGTTTCTCATTTTTATCCTTCCACAATGCCATAGAGCCAAATTAGATTTTCTCCACACAATCAACAGTAACATGTGTCCATTATTGATTTATTCCCACCCCACCCTCCCAAGAAAATGCAAGCACAAGGTAATGTAATATGAAATTATGATGTAGGCTACATAAATACAATAATATATTGTACTAAAGATACATATATGTAATATAGTCAGTCTATTATTCACATGATGTGTGTTTTTAAAATTAAGCACATAAATAATAGTCTTGGAAACTTAACTAAGTTTCTACCTCTTGTACAATTGTTTACCTATAAAAATAGGACACTCTGTTACATAAAGATATATGCCATTACAGAAGCAACAAATTATACAATGTTGCAATTCCACATTTGTTTCTATTTTTCAGAAGTTGCCTCATATTGAGTAAACACTTTCACATACTGTTAACAATGCTCTTCTCTCAGATTCACTATCACACATTACTTAAACACACCATTCTTTGCTCAAGAGGCAGAGATTCTCAACTTCCTGTTAAGGAAGAAATATGAACATTTGACAACTTACATACAGATGTTCATATCATTAAGTGCTGTTACTGTTGTATGTAGATAGAATTTTGTACAACAGATACCCATGACAAAGCATTAATGGGCAATGCACAAAAATTTCACTGTTGGTTCAGCCACATCTCCAAAATAAAGATAAATTTCTTTCAAACAAAGAAAAGAAAATTGATAAAGATGTACAACAGAAAATTCACCCTCTTTTCTTAATAGTGGTATTTTTATATATAGTCAGTATGGGCTTTTGATAAAAATACTTTAAGTACATGACATCACATTTTGAAGCAGATGTTTTCAAAGCTTCAAATAGGTTACTCATTGTTAGCTGAACATTAAGGCTCAGATCTTTTACTTACAGGAAGTATGATATTGAATATAAACAATATTTCAAGAATGAATATTTAATACTGATGTATGACAAATAAGTGAGAGAGACAGGTCTACTGCAAGGCTATTTCCACTGAAAGCTTTAACACCAACAATACTAAGAAGCTACATTTGTCACAAATGTCACCATGTCAACATTTAAATTTTAATACACTTACACAGCCCTACTTTACTATAAAACCTATACCATAGAACATGCAATCTGTACGTAATATCTGAAATCAAATTTGCATTAGGGTAGTTATCATTTTTCAAAGAACATGTTCATTTGACATTGTAATTTCATATAAATACAACAATGTAGCAACACTCTCAGCACATCAAGAATTTGCAACCTGCTGTAAATAATTAAAAACTTGGAGAAGCAATGCCTTTTCTCCATGAATGTGTTAAAAGCTCCAAAACAATAACTTCCGGTGGAAGATATTTTTTCCCCTTCCTTCTGTAATATTCTTATACATGAGGAACTCATTTGAAACAGCACAGTCTACAACATTAAATTTTGGGCTTAATGTCTACTTATAGAGGAAATTGAATATCCATCATGAAACATATATAATATTTAAGTGAAATTATACTTATTGCCATACAAATATGTTCAATTTAACAAAACATCCATTTTAATTTCTTAACATCTAATGCATAGGAGCCCACATAATGTTTTTATTTCAGCAGATACTCTTCAAAGATACGCAAGTGAAAAGTACAAGAGTACTGTGCTAAATGGAATTCACATTTGAATGTCATTTTGATAATCCTTGTAATTACTTTAACGGAAATTTCAATTCCAATTGGCCCTCATTGTTCCATTATCATTTTTTTGAAGTACTGTGAATCTAAATAACTAACTGCAAGTTTAATGTCTAAGCATTTATCATCTTCACATTTGCTCAGCTTAAAAAAAAAAAAGAGAAATAATTGGTAAGAAAATAATGTCAAGCATACTGTTACCAACATTAATGAAAATACACTCAAGTGCAATGCATTGAACAAAAACCAGATGTTTCAAATGAAGTGATTGAAGACATCACTTTTTTTATTAAACAATGATATTAACAGGAGCAAGCAAGCACAATAAATCAGTCGATTCTTGTAAGTCTTTCTCTATAATGACCAAAGAAGAAAGAGACCTGTTATATGACTGCAGGTCCTTATGAGAAATGTTATAAAGAGCATCATGATAAACAAATCATGCATATTTTACTCAGACGTATTCACAATGACCAACCAAATACAAAGAGGCAGATCAAGTTTCAATTCATGGTCCCCATGCGTTGGCAGAGAGCAATGAACACCACATGATCTCCTTTCTTTAACAGACAAACTTCTCAAAATATGCACAAACTGTAGAAAATGTTTGTCCTGTCCAAGATAAGTCTACTCTACTGTTGCATTGTTCATGTTCTTTCTATGAATACCAAAACACTAAAAATAAGTTTATTTGTCTGTTAGTTATCAATCTGTATGGAATATTCATGCAGTGCACTCATATACAAATGTCATGTTGATGTTTGAATAAATATTAATATATTAAAGAAATTAAATAATACTTTTTAAAGCTGAATATCTTCACATGTCAGCAATTTTTTAACCAAATGTCTAACAATTTCATCAATGTTCTGGTGAAATAATTTAACAGTTCTATTTAAAGAATATTTTCACCATAAAAGTTTGAATATTATATTTGCCTTCCAAGGACTGTATTACAAGCACAGCAACAACAAATCATGAATACTTGAATAGGCCTTGCTAAGTGTGCACTGTCTTTTACTGCATGCTGCTTCTTCTTGAACTTGTGAAGTGCACCGGACACTGAATGCATAAATATTTGCTAAACGTGGCTCAACACAGTTCTCAACAAAGTAATAACACATTCACGCAACCACTTAAGAGCCATCATGTTCCTTCACTTTTCTTAAAAACATAATTTCATACGAACTAAAGAGCACCCGTATGCACTTCGCATAAATAGAGAAACTTTTTCAAGTGCAGCTGTTCTCACAAATGTTCATTGGCAGAACAGCTGAATCATTATGATGAGACTTTGGAGACTAGTGCATCAAGCAAGCGGAGTTTGGCTTTTGCCTGTTTGTATGATGAGTATACTCCTTCCATAGGGAGACGATCTTCTCGCTGCAATTTTTTCCCAGTACGATGCTGAAAGTCCTCCTCAAAATCACGTAGAGAGCGCCTTAACCGTTTCTTCTCCTCTCTGGTTGATCGTTGCTGACTTAACAGCTCTGACCTAAAAAACAAAAACAGTTTGTAAACTTTTGCACAAGCAAAGGAAACTGCAGGGAACAGAGATATCCCTTTGGAACCATGTAGCATTATAAATTGCAAACTGAATTGTACAAGTTAATGTACCTATGATATAAATATTAAAATTAATTCCCAGAATAATACACTCAAATTTTAGCACGATTCTTCTTTTAAAATCAAAGAAACAAAACCATTTTACATGTTTTTTTTTTCTTTTTCTTTTCTTTTTTCCCTTCATTCTTAATTAATTAATTAATAAGTAAATAAATAAATAAAATTTAACCAACAAAACATTTTCTCCTTAAAAACGTAAAACTTAGATTTGATGCCTACATGCAGTTAAACTTTGAACAATAAGAAAGAGCATTTCCAAAACTGAATGATTTACACACTTACAATGACAGAGAGTGCAAATTCTTCCACAGGGCTTCTGATGACTCGGAAAGACACATGGAGGGAGGGGGGCCTGTAGGGACCACTGCCGCTGCAGCAGCAGCTGCTGTAATGTTTGTGTCCTGAGAGTCCTCATCATCAGCAGCAGCCAACGAAGGAGGAGAGCTTGTGAAATCCATGGTTTCATGTTCATGAATGGTGGCCAGTTCTGAGATGCTATCCTTCATTTTTGACTGTAAAGTAAGAATTACACTGTCATTCATTTCATTGCAAATTCTACTCCAACACTGAATTTCAATTCAGAAATTATATATTATGCTTTTATCAAATTGGGACAATCTTCAAATCAAACGTAGTAGAAATACACATTAACTACATAAAACCTATCATTTCATATTAAAAATACAGAGTTACACTCCCAATTATCCAAACTAAACAGGGATCAGGTAGATTTGGATGTATGGAAATTAGGATGATCGAACAAAGCTAAGAAATTAAGTAAAAAGACATCTTAAAGAAAACTTTAAATTCATGAAATTAAGTTACTGTAAGAGTAAAAAATGTCAGTCATAAAAATAGTATCTGTTTTTTCCTAAAATTTATTATATTCCAATTTCAGTAATTTATGTTGAAATTATCCACTCTCAATGATAACTGGAAGTTTCATTGTATCTGTATAGAATGATATTGATTATTTAATTCTCAAAAAAATTTAGAAGATCCAGTTACGGTATATGTAAGAGAGACCATTAAATTTTGAAAAATATTGACAAGAGCCAAATTTCTTCACTAATCACACAAAAATTTCTTGTGAAAATTACTGTCCACTTGATAACACAGAATACATAAAAAATAAGCATCTCTATAAATATTATCCCTGAGCCAACTTACAGGTGCTGTCCGAACAACCATGCGTTTCAGCATTCGGTAACGATCGTACAGTGGTCTGACAAGATCACGGTCTCCTTTGGTGACAGGCCTGCCATACATATCCTCCAAATGGAGAAGACCCTTCTGCACAGCCACTTTCTCCTCAAGCAGCTGCTCACGGCTCAGATCTTCCAAAGCCTCCGGCCGACCAGCATGCTTCCTCTTTTCAGCCAACACCTAAAACATTCACAGAGGTTATTTTGCAGACAAATATGATGGCACAATATTCTCCAAGAAATTTGGGAGAGAAAAAACACTTATTAATTCTTCAACATAATCACAGACTTAATTTTTGGTTTAGTTTTTCTTAAATTACTGAAGTTGGCTGCCAAATGTGATCTAATTATAGGGTGATAACTGAAATCCTCCTCTTCTTCTTATAAATAAAAAACTTAGATATGATGGCTTTAGCTTACTTACTTGCTCAACTTCATGCAAAGCCTCTTCCATTGTCAGAGCTGCACTCTTACTAGAGCTGGCCACCCCGCTCTTCTCGTTCTCCTCTCCCTGGGTCTGGATGTCAGCATTATGAGGATCTTCTTTCAGTTCTGGAAAATGATTAATAGTAAGTGTTGCCTCTTAACAAATATTCAGAACTCTTCAGTATACCTATTACATTTAATAGGTATAAATGTTGTGTTAAAGATATTGAAATTACTTACGTTTCATTTCCTTGCGAATTTTGCTTAGTTCTGTACACAATTTCTTCATTTCCTTATTTGTTGCCTTTTCTGCATGAGAAGGTCTGTACCCATACTCCTTTTCAAAATCCTCCTCCAAACGCTTCAACTTTTTCTTCATACTAAACACAAATATGTACAAATTATTTTAACATTCTTTCAAAGCAAAATTAGAAGAAGAAGAAGAAGAAGAAAGAGAAGAAGAAGAAGAAGAAGAAAGAGAAGAAGAAGAAGAAAGAGAAGAAGAAGAAGAAGAAGAAGAAGAAAGAGAAGAAGAAGAAGAAGAAAGAGAAGAAGAAGAAAGAGAAGAAGAAAGCAAGAAAGAAAGAAAAAACACACAAAACTTTCCATAATTTGCAACAAAATAGCTATGCAAAATTTGTATGAGCTAGAAAGTTACAATAAGGAAATTCCATATTAAAAAGCAGTTTATTAACATACATGCCACAGTGTATTAAGGAAAAATTAATTATGCTATCACTTTTGAGAAGAGTGCCTTTCTAGATAGGGTTACCAGATGTCTGTATTCAGCAGGACATGTCCACATATTTGCGATTGTCCTAGTGTCCATACTTATTTTCCAAAAACAGAAAAAATTGTCCTTATTCTTGTGTTACAAATAGCGATCATCTTTTCAAGCAACATAAACTAATGCTTTTTCTAAAATTACACATGCTTACTTTCTTTACTGCAATCTTCATGACATTAAGTTAGTGTACCATGTACCAACATACCATCATGGTTCTTGGCATGTTAAAAATTGATAGTTTCCATTTGTCTGAGCTTTGTAGCTTATCTAGTAGCTATGAGCATACCTTTCTAAAAGAGTTTTAGATTTCTCAGTTAGACCAGAAGAAATAAACATGAAGAAAAAAGTCACCACAGGCTTGAACAAAGTGTATCAATTTCGGCATTAGTTTATGCATTAATGAAACAGTGTTTGGTGTTCCCTACATGATATAATGAAAAAGATATGTGTACATTTACAGCTGAGCCAGAGGAGAAGGACAAGAACTTCAAAAAGGTTCACACTGCTGAGGATGCAGTGTGTTTAATTTGCAAATCTGGAACATGCATATCTTTTACTAGCCATTGTGGCCTACTTTTAATGTTACATTTGATGTGGCCTACTTTTGACCTGCATTTTAAACTCATTTGTCTTTCATTAGACCCACTGTCATCTGGTAACCCTATTTCTAGGGGCAAAATACCATTAAAGAATAGTCTGAACATGCAGTGTTTTCAGTTTCCTCCTGTTTAGCAAGGTACTCACCTACTCATCTGCTTTCCCAGCTGTTTCAGTCTTGCTTGGGCAACCTGCACTGCAACGCCATCACGTTCATGTGGTGGAGATGGAGGAACATTGGTATCCAAGTACACACGCCGACTCAGAATAAGAGAGTTGCGAGGAGACAACATCACTCGACTGCTAGCAATCATCTCCTCGTGTTCCCCTCCCTCTCGGCTCCAGGTTGCTCGAGACGTCAGTGGCTCTGCGCTCCCCACTTGCTGATGGAGGGTGGTCAAGTCAAGAGGCGGGGGGCCACCCACAATGCCAGGGCTGGGTTCCGGCGAGGGTACTCGCTCCTGCTCCTGCGAAAAGTTAGACAGAGAGGTAACCACGTGGAAGACACCTCTTTCACAGGTTACTACCAACTCATTTTTCTTTTCTCTTACTCTCTCTTCTCTGACTTTTGATAATTTAAAACTCAATCACAATGTTTTAAGGATCCAATGTTAGTTGTAAATCTAATTCATTAAAGAGTTATAATTCAATTATAAAACAACAACAACAACAACAACAACAACAATAATAATAATAATAATAATAATAATAATAATAATAATAATAATAATAATAATTACCTGTGGGTGAAGTTGCAGGAAGGAATGAGATGAACTTGACCGTGAGCTGTTGCCTTCTTCATCAGATGACAGGGCAGCCTGCATTTGATGGGCTGTCCTTGATAAGTTGCAGTCTTGATCCTCATTTTCCTGCAGTCACAAGGATTTTATGATGACACATTGGTTATTATTCAATCAAGTATACCTCCAAAAACCACTATTAATTATTACCATTATATATTACAAACAGACCAATAATTATTACAAACAGACCATTACTATTCAACAATCACAATGACTGGATTTTCAACACAAAATCGGTACTCATTCCTTTACAATGAAAGCATAACTTTAAAAAGAACATTTTTCAAATTTTACATTTTATGAAATTGAGTCGGTGCAATGTTGACACAACTACATTCTGTTTGCAAATGAAAGTTATATCATTCTACTAGTGGAAAAATCTCTGAAAATTCTAATAATTCATGTTTACCATGTTTTAAACTGTAAGAAATAAAAGCTACTGTTGCAGCATAAGATCAATACTTTCTAAATCTACTCAGATGGTTGAAACTTTCAACTCAAGACAGGAAGTCTTACCTTTGAAGAGCTGCCTCCATCAGTGTCCTCTGCAGGAGATGAACTACTTGGACCACTTGATTTGGAGTGAGTGGGTCGCCGCCGCCTTCCAATGTTACGGCGACCTCGAGACATTCCAGCTGCTCGGGCGAAACGCTCACTGCTCCGCCGCCTCTCATGTTCGCTCTCCTCAGTCAAGTCGTCCTCCTCCCTCTCCACAGACCCATGTTGGATGTGGTGCTCGGAGAAAGACTGGCTCTCATTGCGCTCGTGCAGTGGCATGCCAGACATACGCTGCACACACAAGACAAAACATTCAGCTTAGTATGCTAATTATTAAGTAAAATGGATATATGCATTTTCCATTCAAATAAATCCCAGAATACTTTTCTTTTACATAATTATGAAATAAATCAGGAAATCATGATACCTAATTTGCGGCTACAATGAGCCAACACATACATAATTTAAAGAATAGTAAAAACAAATTAATTCATTAATAATCTGACTTAGCCTTAAAAAAACAATTTCAGAAATTCAATTCCTTTAATGAAACAGCTGTTCAGAATAACTTTGTTTTAATTCCCTGCAAATATGAAAAGGGCTTACCACTCCATGTCCCATATTGGTATCAATGACTTCTGATAAGAAACTCTTGTTGTGATTATTACTGTTGTTGAGATTATTATTAGCTGATGCTGTAGTTGTGGTGGTTGTAGTGGTAGTTGCACTGCTACTGCTTGTGTTTCCACTAGTTGTACTGCTGCTGTCTCCGTCGCCAAGTGTCATGCAAACACCTTCATTGTCTTCAATTTTGTTGCTATGATGGTGGTGGTGATGGTGCTTGGATTTATGATGATGTTTGTTGTTGGTACGAACAGAAGAGAAATCTTCATGGCTACTGACACGTCGAATGCTCTCTTTTGAACGTGACACACCATTCTCCAGAGGTCTCTCTTCTGAGTTTGATCTGTCAGTGAAATAAAATAACTTCTTACAATTCAAAATTTACAAACAAAGTCTTATATTACATGATGTTCTATATTCATAAAAAAATAGAAATTTAACAATTCTTAGTTATTCGTAAATATTTTCTACATACATAATAGAAAAAAGTTTATGTTATCTTAAAATGTTATGAAATGGTTATCTCACTTAAAATAGAAACACTGAGATACAACATGTTAAACAATAATGTTAAGTGAATAAATGAATATTTTTTAAAAGAAAATCAGATTTGATTTATTGTGCAATGAACAGTAAAAACTAATATAAGGGGGAGAAGTACAATCAGAACACTTTTTCTCGAGAAAAATATTGGACAGACAGAATTCATTCAACATTTGGGGATGTCAACATTCTTCAAGGGATGTTGGAAAGGAGTTGGGTACAGATAGTGTAGAGAGAGTACAGAGAGCGTCTGGGGATAGGGGGGGAGGGGAGGAAGGAAACCTATCGCCCGGAGAATGTTTAAGAGAGCCGGAGGAAGGTTTGGGGGACCAGAGATGGAGCGTACTTTAGCGGTCCGATGTCCTTTGGGGGCGTGCCTTAAGAGAACGTAGAAGCGTCAAGGCCCACAATGCAAACATAAACATAAGCATAACGCATAGCAACTTTAACTTAAGTGACAGACTGAAGTATTCACAATGTCCAACATTAACGTAAGCAAAATAAGATTTTCTATTATCCGTGGGTCATTCTAGTTACTACTGGTTGGATGTGAGAATCGATATTAATATATTACAAAAAGATCAAACGCTACAAAACAACGCAGAAAAGAAATCTGGAAAACCAGTCTTATGTTCGATCTACCGACTTGGATTAGTTCATTCTTAGGTCTTACATAAGTATAAGCACAGAAGCTTGCAAGCTATTACGCGAAGGCATTGTGAATGAGACGTAGTCCAGCTTATGTTCTTGTGTTTTCATTGTGAATGGGCCTTTGGGGGAGGGGTGGGGGCGTGCTCTCACCTGACGACCTTGCGCTCCTGGGCCGAGCCGCAGCTCTCGTGGCGCTCCTTGCGCTTCCGGTGGCGCTGGGCGGCCGGCGCGGAGGGGGCAGAGGCGGGGGCGGGGGCGGGCCCACCGCCCCCGGGGCCGCCGCCGCCGCCCCCGCCGCCGTTCAGCTCCGCGCTGGCGCCCGGCGGCGACGGCGCGCTGGCCGCGGCGGGCGGCGCGTCCGCGAAGCTCCCGGGCACGCACTCGTCCAGCAGCCTGCAACACAGCACAAGCACACGCCCGTCACTCTGCGAACCCTTCGGCGTGGCGTGGCACTGGCCCAACGCTCTGGGCATACAGGAGGAGGGACGCGGAGCCCCGCCGCGTGCGAGTGGCGCTTATAAATCTTAGTATGAATGGGCGAATGATCAAAAATTAATGCAAGAAAACAGAGCAAACAAGAAGGCAGTCAAAAGAACGTTAACCAAGAATATAAATCTTAGGTTGCCGGCCAAAGTGCCGGCTTCATCCATAGGTTAAGTTAGTAATAAGTTACTTAATAAGCTGCCCCCTTCTTTGCCGCAAAAGCCTAAGAGCTGCGGCGCATGTACACCCTCAAAGGAAATGAACGACCGCCTCGCCAGGGCTATTCGCAGGGGAAAGTTGGAAAAAAAAATCGCCCGTTGTCATGCGACAACGTTGACGCCCGAATAGCTAGTAGCTCTGAGCTGGCAGGGCGGCCCGAGACCCAGGCATTGTATGGAGAGGTTGCCGTGTGGGCTAACTGCGTTCCGGCGGAATCCGGATATTAGCCGGAGGATGTACTTGTACGCCCAAGGAGGGGGCGGATAGAGGCTAACGCCCAGGTGCCCGCCTCGGTTCCCTAATGAAGTACAACTGCTGCGGGGTGAATGCCAAGCACGCTTACACATTACTAGCCCTTCGAGGTATAACTTAGCAAATTGTTGTCTGGGAACATTTCCTGCTCCATTTTGTTGGCATCAGTTTACACATTCTGGCTTCTTCATTCCACCGTCAAACGTTTTCTACAATACTAAGTCTCAACGAAGAATGCGTCCAATGTGAAATCTAAACCATAAGTTCTTTCCTCTCAGAAAGTGTACTGAGTACCATAAGTTCTTTCCTCTCAGTACATAGTTTCGCCAGGCATGGTACTTCCAGGCAGGTGTCAGGTGATGGTAGATGGGTATCGAAAAGCTAACGCTCTCCTTAACACGTCTAAACAGCTACGTTTCATTTGGAGCTCTCGAAAGACCACAGAAACCGTTAAAATATTATAAGATTCATTTCGCTAAACACTTTCGAAGTTTCCGAATACCCGATGGTTTAACAAGTTTACAAAAATCTGAACGTCACAGCTCATCAATGACTACTACTTACATTGGCAAAGATAAAAACGAGGTAAGAGGTGTGGCAATGTACATTCCAAAGAGTCAAGGAAGGATAGGCTCATTTCTTCCCCTTCAAATCAGCAGCCAATTCTTTTCGGTTCAAATGAGACAGGTAAAAGAAAATAACATTTCGGATTAGCTCATTACACCTTTTTTTATAGAGATATTTATTCACACAAAAGTTTAAATGACTTACACAAGTTTAAGCCAGATTTCTTTTTCAGTAATCAAATGATTCACTGAAAACTTAATAAGTTTCGCATTTATTTCACTAAAATATCGCACAAAAGAAAATTGAAATATTTCAGCATATTCACTATATTTTCTCAACAATGAGATCAGTTGCATAGTTACAGACTTCGTAATCAACAAAAAGTGCAGAAAGCGACAATGAAAACAAAGTCTCGCAACACTGAATTTTCGACACCAGCCAAGAAGCGGGTTCGAGTCAAAACTACAGTGGGTGGGAATATTCTAAAGAGACAGCTCGACCTCTTCCCAAGGTTTCCGCGCTCAATTGCAGACGGATATATGTGCAGAATCTTCAACAACGAGTCATGGAGGGCGCGCGATCTTTCCTTCCCCGTCTAGTCACCACCCGCCTTGGAAGGGCCGATCGTTGTCGAATCCTTTCCATCCCCCCATGATCTCGAAAGGCGGCGGCAATTCTACCAGTTATCGAATATCACACACTCAGGATGAGTTGTACAGATAGAGAAAGAATGGATACAGAAGAAGAATAGATACACTAAGACTCGGTAGAGATGAGAGAAGTAAAAGGATGAATAAGAATAAGAATAAAATGAAAAAGAGTTGTCGCTCTCCTGTTACAAGTATAAACCCTCTTGGAAAAATAATGCACTTGTAGCTCTCGGTTAGAAAGCAGACCTCCGATTTTTGGTTGACTGATTCGTGAACGGCCAAGGCCATTTGTCCAATAAGTGTAGTGCATGTTCTTATCGCGAGAGGTAGCAGTGGTCTTTCTCCGCAGGATGGCGAAATTCGACGTCGACCTTTATGTCGTCTCGCGGGGTTTTTCCCAAACCAGCAGGCATCTCCTACCAGCGGAGCACCGCCTCATCCGGGACACGCTCTAAGTTTCCGACTGGTCTCCCGATGTGTGTAGTAGTGTAGTGCATGTTAGGGTTTGTGTAAGTAAGGGGGGTGAGGATACAAGAAGGGAAAATTGCGCGCGGTCCGTGGCCCGTTAGGGTATCACTCAGGCATTTGCCTGGTGTTGATTGGAGAAACCACGGAGAAGTACTGATCAGAGCAGGCGGCCGCAAGAATTCTCGTCCTTGGAGCGACTGATTTCCACCTCGCTACTATGTAGCTAGTGTGGAAAATGCTGCCACCGCCGGAAGAGGCCCTCCCGGTCAGACGCACCGCAGAGCCATCAGCTGACGCCCTGAGCCAGCTTCGCCTCCGCTTCCGAGGCTGGTGGCGCGCGGGGTCTGCCTCCGCGTAGCAACCGCCGCGGCCTTATTGTTATTAATACGCGCGCCCCGCGCCGGGCCGGGCAGGGGGAGGGGGCGGGGCGCGGCGCCCCCACGGACGCAGTTGCACCCAGGGCCTCTTCACTCCACATAACGCGGTGGAGACCATCACAGCGGCGCGCTCTCCTCTACCACCTTCCTACAGGAATTCAAATACCAACTGCTGACAACGATACTTCAGCCTAGCCTAGCATGGCTGCAGCCTAGGTTCGCGAGACGCAAGCAGGCGCGTCATGCTACAAAAGATAGCGTCCGTGTTCGCGCATTCTTCAGCGGTTTCTTATACGCATATATTACGAATTATTGAACATTTAGAAGACACTTTTCGTATTTCTCACTAATTAGCCAATTTTTATGTGCGGACGTTGGCGAGCCTAACCTGCAGCTGTACCCGGCGACACTAGTGCCTCGTATAGTAGCACCCTCGAGCTTTGTCTCCGGTTTTGATGGAGAGTTGCAAGGCTTTGGTTGCACCGCCTTCACGGGCGCGCTCCAACCCACGCCACTACATTGAGCGAAACGCATCGTCCAATCTTTAAGCTAACCACCTTGTATTTGATGCGCGACTAAAATATGTGAAGACGCCACATTTTAAAAAAAAGCGAATCCCCCATTTTATGTTTTCGCGTGAAAATTTAGTCATGATGACGCCTGGATTCGTCAAAACAAATTATTTGTTAACATTAATTATTTCTTTTATGTAAAAATTTATTGAATTTCGTATTATGGTCAGGAAATCTGTTAGTCAAGTCAGAAAAATGTGAAGTTGGAACTTCACTAGTTGCTTTCGCCAGTTCATGACGTGTGCGCGCCGCTATTCACCGCAGTCGACCTGCGATGACCTCCAAAACGTGCATCGTTAGCATGTCAACAAGGCCCATTGACGCGCGACGCCCAACCTCACGTCTGACCCTACGCCAAAGGACGGGCGACCGAGCGAGGCGCGCGCACGGGGATGTGTTGTCGGAAACAGTCTGAGCCTTCCGTCCGCAGTTCGCGCAGCTTTCAATGCGGCTGTTACATCATCGCCAAACCGACCGGGTAGCGGTCTACGGCTCCAAAATGGAAGCTTTGAAAGCCGAAACCCACAGGCCAAATTCTATGAACTTGTAAGAATATTCATGTACGCGATAGACTGTTCATGCACACGTCCATTTATCCACATTCGCTTGTCTTTCGCCTGCACTTGCTTATTCATTACATGCTCGCCTACACATTCATTTATTCATATCTCACACTAACACACCTCACGCAGGTACCCACACACACACGTACGCTCTCTCTCTCTCTCTCTCACACACACACACACACACACACAAACAAATACTATCTCAAAACCAGACTCGCACCCATTCAACATTTCACCTACTCTTTCTCTCTCTTCCTTCCTTCACCAGCTCTTTCTCTCTCCGTCCGCTCGCCGCCTGCCGGGCCTTTCGTTGGGCGGGCGGGCGGGCGGGCGGGCGCCAGCTATGCGACCTTGCATCGCCCGCAAAAACACGCGCTGCCGCCCCTCCCCTCCCCGCCGCCCCCACCCGCGTTTTCTTCCGCGCCGCCCCGCCGCGCGGACGGCTTTCCGGCGCCCCCCCTCCCCTCCCCTCTCCCCAGCTCCTGCCCCCGCTTCGCACGCGCGCCACCTGCCCGCTGCCATCGTCGCGCGATGCTCCTCTTCGCCAGTTGGAAAGCTCAGCATCGGAATTCAAGCGGCTGCTGCTTTCAGCTCTCCCGCGGCTTCTTAGCGTCGGCTGCAGTGCTAAGCGAATAGCGTCTCGCGAGGTTACGCGGAAGTACCATCCGTTCCCCACGGGATTTATGAACTATAATATACAATATTATTGTTTAAATAATTACATAATGTTAATATAAATACATATTTAATTCAATTGTGACATATAAAGGAAGATAAACGAGAACTAGACCTTTTTCTGAGGGGGGGCATGACCCCCAAGTCCCCTGGATCCGCCAGCGTTTCCACAATGAAATTGTGATGGTGATTTCTACAAAACAACCCCGGTTCTCAATCGGGAGACATCTCAACAACAATTGCAACAACACTTGTCTCTGGTAGATTTCATAAAAATATCCGAGTGTCTTACAAGTTAGTCACCAAACATATATTTATTCCAATCAACGTAAATCATAATCATGACGGTTAAAAGTAAAATAAAAAAATATATCTCTGCTACGGTCCGATTGGCGTGAAACCAAGTATCCGGCAACCCGAATCATCAAGGAGAGCACTCGAAGAGTATTCTAGTCCTCTCTGCTCTCCGGTGGCGGCCGCTCAACACGTCGAGGCCTTCCTCAGGGCTGTAAAGCGTGGGGATGGCCGCGCGTTCGAATGACGAGCCACACAACTTCCCCCGAGAGCAAAACCCGACCGCGTTGCGATGACGGCGCGTCCAGTCCAAGATTTGTCGCAGCGTTTTTTCCCCTCCGACTCGATGTTAGAAACAGCCTCCTCCCTGACCCCCCGCGGGGGAGAGAGCGTCAGTCGCTGCGGCTCCGGAGCGGCGCTGGAGCGCGGCCAAGCGGCGCTCGCGACAGCGCTAGGTCAACCCGCGCGCTGGAGCTGCTCCGGAGGCGCGCTCGCCTTCGGCTGCGCCAGCTAGCGCCGGGGGAGGCTCCGGGGCCACGCCCCCCTCCCAACATCAGTGGCGGAGCATGCCGCCCCCCCAAGCATACAGTTTTCGTTTGTTACCTTCTTTTATTTGACAAAATTGATTTTAATATTTATTTACATTAACATTATGTAATTATTTAAACAATAATATTGTATCGTATCATTTATCAACTACGAAAATAATATACAATGTTTATTATTAAACAAAAATCTATGATGGCGCTCTCCAAAATGATCGGATGGATCCGCCCCTGCCCAAAACCTACATTTGGTTGTAATTGATTTCAATTTATTCAAAACTATTACTACATGACGATCGTATTACATCCAAACGAGTCCATGTGAATACACTTTATTTCCTGCAAACAATTTAAAATTTATTTTTATTGTCTGAAAATATTTACGGGGCAGGGCGGATGTTTCAAACTCAATTGGCCCCCTCTCCCTGAAATGCTCTCTGGATCCGCCCTCGGTAGCGTAAACCAAGAATTCCAACGCAAACAATGGCCAGCGTCAGCGTGTAATCCTACACATTCTCACGGTACCTGCTGGCGCCGCTCCTTTCTCTAGACTTCCTACCATGCCCGTTGCTAGATAAATTTGAATCATGAAGAGGGAAAAAAAACACCATCACCACCACCACCACCAACAACAACAACAACAACACACACACACACACCTTTGGAACCGCAAGAAATTGGTCTTGAGATGATAACGGAGGAGATACGGCAGCAGCTTATGGTACGAACTAGTTTACGACACTAGTGAGTTAAATGACATCTGGTCAAGCATTTTTCTATCTTCTTACCTTCTTAATGTACATATTAGGAAATGATACTATCTAAGCGTAACCATTAACGGATCGTTTTATTTTTTCGCTCGTTAATTGTCTCGTGCAAACGAAGATTCAACGTAAATTGATTTTTAAAAAAGTAATATTTTCCCCAAATTTCGGGTCCGCGCTCTTCACACCACCGGGTCCAGAAATAGCTGCGGGGAGATATGCAGCGTTGGCTGACGGCCATACAACCCCGGCGCCGCGGCGGCCGGATCGCGCCTCGCACCTGCTCCAGGGCGCTGCGAGGAGGCGCGGCGACGCACAAGCCAGTGCTTGCTGCGTAGAAGTGTGGTTGAGGGAGGGTGAACAGGAAACCTCTTCTGCATTCTTCACACGTAAGGTAATAACCTACTTCAATGGCATGTTCTGAAATTTTTACTTTTAAACTATAATATAATGTGCGCATTAATATGAATACTAGGAACTAACTCTATCCTAATGCCTACTGGGAAATAGAACCACAAATGAATCACAGGATTTGATGAAATTATAGCATGTTAGTAATAAACATATTTGATAAGCTGAACTTTTAACTAAACCCACCCATGTAATACATTCGCAAAAGTAAGAACTATCTTCGTACAATAATACACGTGTGTGTGTGTGTGTGTGCGCGCGCGCGCGTGTGTGTGTGTGTGTGTGCGCGCGCGGGGGGGGGGGTCTACAAAAACTGCCACGTTTTCCGCGCTAAAGGATCGGATTGCTCTAGTTCTTTCTCCCGTCCTACTGCTCTCGCGCGTAAGGCTGGTTGAAGCCCATCTACCTACGATGTCCTGGATCTTCCTCTTCTCTTTTTTTACTGGAAGGTTGTTTTTTTTATTAAGGCCCTTTTCGACCGTTTTCATTCACACTCATGGCATGGCCATATCACCGTCGCGTCACACATCCCCTCCGTTTCCGGGCGATTACAGGGCGTGCGTCAAATAAACTCACCAATTCACCACGCGCAGATTACACAAGGAAGGAACGGTCGAATGGTCTCTTCGCCTGTCAAACAAATTGCAGTGCTAACGTTGATCAATGAACTCCTCCAAGACGTGCATTCGGCGCTACCTTCTCCATTTCCTCCAGTCCACAGTTCTTTTCTAGCGGCGCGGGCATGAGCACCGTGCCTCCTATTCATCGGGGACTCATTGTATTCAGTCGCCTGGGTGATTGCTTGTCCCTGCAGGCATGGCGGCCACCGTGCGGTACACCGCCTGCGCTGCTATCAGCGACACCGCCATTTCCTCTTCCAGGAGCACCAACCTTCCAAGGTCTCCCTCCCCACCCACCAGCACCTCGCCGCGCAGCCAGCGCACCCGCGCCTCCAGAAGCTGCAATCCGTCCCCGCAAAAGCCCGGGAAGGCTTTCGCCCCAACTGGAGTCGCTGCTTGGACGAGCTGCACGGCGCAACACTAACACGACTTTACAGGATGAGAGGGAAGTTGACGGAAGGGAACGCCGATCTTATGACTCGCGCAGGGCCTTCTCAATGTCAGCCTGACGCCATGGCAGATATTACTGACAGCTTACCTCGGAAGGCTTACTTCACTTTTTGTTTCGACGATTTCAGTGAGCAGTCAGTCCTAACTGAAGATTTCCATTAAGCTATAACTCTCACAAAAAAATCCCCTTTCAATTTACTTTATCTGCAGATCGACTTTTGTGTTCACTACTTAAAAATAGGATAAATTGTAACTATTTCAACAAAATAATGCTCGACACATGGCAGGAGCGATTCCCACACTCAATATAGAAAACTACTAACCAGTAAAGACCTTAATTACTGCAAATATCTGCATTATCAAGCAATGCAATCAGCTGAAATGACTAGATTTTTATTTTCGAACTCGAATTCGAAAGTTTTGATTAAAAACATCCGTACACTATTCACGAACAAGAAGAAATCCATTTTAACTCTCCGCGAGAAAGCTCATCCCACAACGCTGCGAAAAGGACAGCTCCTCCTCGTCCAGTGCGAAGCAGCGACGGAGATCGATAATGCTCGAGCTTCGCAGAATTAGACCGGAAACGAGATAAATTTCTCGTTAAGTCGATTTGCGATAAGGTTACTGATCGACCTCCCAATTTAATCACAGTGATTTAAGAATCGTAATTATCTCGATTACGGGTTCAAGACGATTGAGCGGATCAAGCCCATTTGGCTGTGTTCCATAAACGGATAATCGTGTCCTCAGCTCACACTTTCGTTCCTTGTTCCGATATTTTTCTTTTCCGCTCTCTCAAGATCGAACACTAGAGAAAGATAAATAAGAGATGGAAACGAAAATCAAACTACAGCACTCAATTAGCGAAGGGAAATTCATTAAACTTATTTATAATAAAAATGTTATAATTGAATGTTCAGTGCTAGTGCTTTACCAGATCACTGAAACACATTCCTTTGAAATCATCTGACTTGTTTTATTTCCGCCTAATACACATCACGCTTTCCTAAATATAATTCACTTGCAGAATAGTGATATGTAAGAAAATCAGGGCAACCCATACATCGAGTACATCGCACCTCGGACCACACGCCATCTTGGGCAGCAATTTACATAAACCCACATTGCGTCATCGAGTGTAACCTGTTATTTCGTCAACAAGGCGCGCGTATTTCGCCGGTCGGGCCATAATTGGTCAGCGTCCAAAAGAGAAGCAGGACAGGCAGGACAGAACGAAGAGAACGCGGCAATAAAACCACAGAAAGAAGCGGACGTGATCTAAAAATACACACCCATTTGAACCATTCTAAGTACCGGGCATTAAAGACATCTTCTGGGCAACGTTGCCACAACTTCACACAAGCCTCCAAAGAACTAGCTGCAGATCAGCGAAGCTGTACATTTCATTAAATTTGAATACACACTGTATCGGTAAGCAGACATACCCGAACCGTTCTTGTTTAATCGAAAAATAGTTGGAAGCAATACGTAAGAAAGTGGGTAACTGCGAATAGAGTGTGGTAGGTCTTTTTGCAGCGCTGCGGTTTCCATCGATTTGTTCTCTTCGGTCTCCGGTCTCACGCACACGGAGTCTAAGTTTGGGGGCAGGCACGACAGAGGGAAGGTTGACCTTGGTCAGTTCTGCGCCGAAGAGAAGCGCAGAGCACGCCGAGGTGGCACGGAAGCGATGACATGCACGAGTTACAACGAAAAGTTCGCTCTGTGACGGCGCGCAGACAAACGTTCCTTGGCTTCTGCGGTTCGTTCGGCAGGCGTTCCGAGAAAAGGAAGTGCGAAAATTGCAAATAAAGCATTCGTCTTCCATCTAACGCAGCCCTCGCGCCAATTCAACAGCTTTCATGTGGAAGCGGAACTGTGAACTACACCGTGGAAAAGGTAACTGGTACCGCTACAACCTTCTGTTTTGCCTACAACCTAAGATGTTTGCAAATCTACGCTTTACAATTAACTTCAACTTTGAACTCATTTCAGATAAGATCACGAGTCTGATACTAAAGAGTTTTTGCCACCTCGAACGCGAAGCACTATCGATCTTCTACTCATGCGCAGTTCAAGTTTCGCATCACTTTAGTGCATTTGCGCATGCGCAGAAGATCGATAGTGCTTCACGTTCGAGGTGGCAAAAACTCCCTGATGACTCGTTGCTGTAGGAGTCGACTCTCTTGAAACAAACCATATATCCACTTAGTTATTTCGAATGCCACAGAAGTTATGGATTTTGAAAATAAGACCAATAAGGGCTATGGCAAGAAGTTCGAACAATGAAGGAAAGTGTTTGCTTGAATGGTAAAGACGGGTCTCGATCATTTACATTCCAAACATCTTGCTAAGAATATGTCACTATCACCATTTAATCCTAATATGCTCACACACAAGTAATCTCTCTCTGAGAAGAATTTTTATGTCAATCTCTTTTACCTCAGGGCAATCACATTAGACGACAGTAGGCCAAGGTCTGCTACCATTTTAAAGGTTTCCAGCAATTTCGATGAAATATACAGCATTGGTCTCTCAACATTTAAGGCACATTTTGTGCACTACGATTATTCTTGAAAGAAACAATTCTCATACAGAAATAAATTTAAAACGAGTGTATTCGAAGATTAAAAAGATAAACAGGAGACCGAGCGGGCAGAAAGGAAAGAGAAACGAGTTATTTAGTAACCACATTTTCTGTCTTCCGCGTTTCACGACGGCTATAAATTCTCGCATAATGTCATTTAAGACAACGCAATGTTTATTGTTTCCCTTTTATCTGCAGGGTCTTCGTTCTTTTTGCGAACCGATGTACCGTTGCGCCCAACGACCGAACCACAATTCACGTCCCCGGCCCACCGGCGGATTCTCGCCGAAGCAGCAGCAGCAGCAGCAGGAGCGGCGGCGACGGAGGCGGCGACCTTCGCGCGAAACCGGTTCCCGGTGGCGCCCCTCCTCGCGAACCGACTCCCAGTGGAAAATTACGGATCCCGGCCGCCCGCCCGCCCGGAGAATCGAACCGTCTGCCTCCCCCAATTCTCGTTGTTCTGCACCACTCGCAGAGAAGAACACAGTCTTCGGAAGTGTAGTGTTTTAGTGTGTTTAATATACGTAACGAGAATTTTTTTTCTAACATTTCGTGGCGATGTGCTATACAGAAAGTAATAAATTTACATAATATATGGTACTGCGTTTTCCATGTCCTTTTTGCGCAGTAGAGTTTGGTCCAAATAAATTAGTATTCAATGATTCATTCAGTCGTCAAGAAAACAGCCTCTCACAATGTATATTACCCCATTTTAACTGGTATTCTCTCTTATCTCTTACTTTTATGGCTCCGTTCAATGTTTGACCTTCACTTAACGACTACAAAACGTTCACGAATTGTTTTTGTTTTCAGAAAGGAATTCGCTTGATCGCGATTGAATTTCAAAAACAGTCGTGTTTACGAACTGAATTAAATGAACTCCTACGCCTATTATAACTTGAGACTGATGATAACAATTTAAACGACACGCAAAAATAGACACACATTTTTCGGGTATGAACTACTACGTTAGATTTTTATACACCATATTTGTTATTTTGACTGATTAGTCTATTTGCAAGAAGAAATGAAAATGCGTAATGTTTTGAAAATAAAATAATACCTAACTTTGTTCAAAGAATTGGTCGGCCCGACCAATTGAACAAATTTAATTATTAAAACGCATTGTTACTTGGTAACATGGTCACAATTTGGAGTTTATCAACATCCCCTGGGTGTTGATTCTATATGACTGCGGAACATATTCTCCGAGCGTATAGCTTCCAACAAGGTGACGGGAAAGGTGGCAATTATATAAAATAATACCTATCAATTCTCTGTAACTCCCACTAATACACTATAACTGCAATAGAAAAAGAGAACTAGTGAGCATGGATAAGGAAGGACGCCCACGCACCTGTGACGGTTTGCCGTTGGCTTGCACCACGTATGATGGTCGGTATGAAACAGGAGTTGATACGACAGACCAACCCACGGCGAAAACACACATTCCTTCGGTGGGACACGAACAAACAGCCTTCGGCCTCGCATACTTGAACGGTGTTCTTGCGCCCTCGAGACGGCTCTCTCTATACACTTTATAGTCGACTGACGGCTCCAGAAGCAGCAGTCATTACACAAAACACGGAACCTCCGCAGTCAACAACAGGCAATTAAGCCATTTGCCGTGCGAGATTCAGAGCTGAGCTGAGCTGAGTCGAGAATGGAATGGCATGATCGTACTTTGGGGATGCGACATAGCGAATTGTGTAGATAAACATAAAACGTTTCAGATATCCGATGTCAATGTCTGCTAAATAGGTTACTCCTACCAAATTAAGTTGTGTTGTAACTAGTGACACACATATTTCGTAGCGTCGAAGTTACCAACATTCGATTTTTGATATTCGGTAGGTGACGTAGGGACGCATTTCACTGGTCACTAACACTTTCCCACTGGGTTATTAAAAAAAAACGCCTTTGTTTTTCCACGTGAACAATATTCTAGGTGAATTTGCCTTCTTTACAACAGATTTTTTACACTTCATTGAAATCGTTTTCAATATTATATACAGGCAACCAACGGTATATGTGAAGATTTGAACAAGTACATCATGTACTCTCACACGATATATTAAGCATCATCGTGTGAAAAAATGACCCGTTTAGCAGACACTGACATCGATTTCTGAAACACATACGTTTCTACACAACGCGCAGTCACATTTTAAAACACCAGTGTACGGCCGTTCCGTCCATTCACTTGTGAGCAAGTCGCGACCTGCACGTGGTGTTCACACTCACCCTCGCCGCGGGCGACGACGCTCGGCCTCCGAGGGAAAAAAAAAGAAAGTCGGGCGGCGAATGACGTCAGAGCCCTTAGGCCTGCACGCGCCGGGCGGTACCACAATAGAAATAAACGGCGCACTCGCGCCATCCGGCAGCTGCCATCTTCTCTCGATATAGCACGCCGCCCCGCCACTTCAAGCCGCCGACCATTATGCAAAGATTAGGGGGTAGGCGAAGTCGCATGCCCCAAGCAACCAGGTAAGTCCTCCGGATCAGTCACAACTAAAGCAGTACGTTCGTACGAGCGTGAGCATTGCGGTGCATTGGCGATTCATGGGTGATATATAGCTCAATGATTGTTCACGGTGGTCCCTAATAATAAAAGAAATGTGCAAAACAAATGAAAGTATACTTCAATCTTAAGGTCGAATAATACTTAAATACTCTCAATTTTATCAATTCTTCACCCGAGGCCCACGACACTTCGGGTCTGAATTGGGCGTTCTGTTGAAAATTCTGTTGAAAGCAGTTGCTTTTCCACTTACGTTCCTTGCATTATCATACATCTGCAGCACTTGTCTCGTCTCGGGGTGCCTCATTTACAATTATTTTCCCAATAAGCGTGTTCGTTTCTTTATCTCCTCCGTGTGAACCTTCTTTTGTTCGAGTTGAACTGCTTTCAGAGTCTGGCTTTTTTCGCTACCTTCTATTTCGGTACCATGTTTGCCACCTAACATTCTTTGCATGGCCTCTCCACCTCAGCACCGCCACTGGCCGATGTCTGTGCCCTGCCGCCTGCGCGCACGTGACGGGGGGGGCGACTTTGGCTCCACCTGCGTCACAAGCCACAAGAGGGGTGGGGGAAGGGGAAGGGGTCTTCTAAAATGTCGCAGCCTCCGCTTACTCCCTCTGGCCCCGTCGTCTTGCTTCCCTGGTCCCCTAATTCCCAACACATTTCGCTCGCCGCCGCCAGGATCCCCTCAGCACCAGCCCCGCTCCGCCTCCTCCGAATGCCTCTTTTTCCGGTTGCCAGCGCCGTCTCTTGTCTTCGCCACCTGCTCCGCTCCCTTCAAGTGGACTCTCCTTCCCCCGCCGCTCTTGTCAAAGAGATCATAAGATCTTGTGCTCGAGTCCTCCCGTTCATCCAATCTTCCCCGCCGGCTGCCCTTCCCAGCCACAGGCACTAAACCCGTTCTGCCCGCACTCACCTGGACCTACCCCAGACGCTCTCCGACTCCACAGCTCCTGTTCTACACCACCCTCCCCGTCTCACCTCTGCACACAACATCCTTCCACACATTACACCATCTCCGTCTCGTCTTGTTCGGGTACATCCGTTCGTCTCTTCTGTCCACTTCCAGAATTCGCCGTTGTTGATGTGCCAAACCAGCCCCCTCCATTCCTCACTTTCCCGTCCTTCTCCCGTGTCTCCCGCCCCTCCCCTTTCCCCACCACGCTTCTACGCACATCGAGCAGCTCCTCTCCCCTCCCCTCCTCGCCGGCCCCGCCTCGCCCTGACCCGCCCGCTCCGCTCCACCCCGTCCCGCCGTGCCCGGTGCGCGCTTATAGCGATCGCAGGGCCATTTGGGCGCGCCTGCCGCGGGCGTGACGCGTGAAGCGGCGGGGGATGCGGGAGGGGGTGGGGTGGGGGGTGGCGCGCTTCAGCGACTGGCAGCCGCCGATGTTTACGCTCCCGGCTCTCACACGGCGCGCCGCGCAATCACCCCATCTTAATAACCCAGCGGATGGCGAGACACAAGAGAACAGACGCTGGCGACCGTACGGATGATGTGATGATACCTCCAAAGTATTGGTACCGGTTTCGAGAGAAAAACATATCAGCTCGCGTAATAAAAGGAAAATTTTCTTCGCAAATAACGTGTCATTTAATTGACATATTCAGAACCTAAGAACGGATGAACGAAAACATGATCAACAGACCACGTGACCATTTAGACCAGAGTTAAACAATACATAAAAGTGTGGAGTACAGTGTGAAGAATGGACACAGCGGTGGTCAGTGGACCGGTAAGAAAAGACGGGCATGAAACAGGTGGAAAACATCAGAAAACAAGGTGTGAGGAGAGGAGCAGAATGCAGCGACCACGTTGGGCGCCAATTCGCCCGAATCTGCAGGCGCAGCCTTTCACCGCGCTGCAACCCGCCGGGACGCCGCCGCCAGAGGCGTCGCCTTTCCATTTGAAAATGTGGCCTGGCACCGCGCCCGCCGGCGCTTGTTTTCTATGGGGCTATCTTTACAGAGAAACCAGCGGAGCACTGGGCGGCACATGCTTCGCTTGGGAAGGGGCCAACATCGAATCCCGACCGCCCGACACTTTCGCTCAAACTTTTAAATAACAGATTAACACCTCATAATTCCGTCTCTCACTAGCTAACCTTCTTGTGAAGGCAGTAAAATCGAGACACACTTGTAGCATACCGGGGAAAGGACACGTTTTCAAGTTCCATTTTTTTTTTCACAGCCAGAAAGTGATTTGTATGCGTTTATTAGCACTTACGTACTTCGTATAAACGGTCAATTAGAGCCTATTAAAAGTAATGCGCATATTACATATTCCTTATTGATTTTCTGATTAGACAATGCAGGGATCGAAAGAGTAACGCATGTTGATATCTGGTTTACATAAAATAAAACGATACAAAAATATTGGCAAAACAATAGTTATGTATAGGGCCCGGATTTTAATGACATGTCATTTTTTCTGAACCTTCGGGTGACTTTTAAAACAATTTATGCACGAATCTAGATATTGTCGAATACAAAAACAAATTTTTATTGCGCATATAAAGTCATATTTACACCTATTTTAGTAAAAGGTCATATTTTGGCCAAATTTTGTCCTAAAATGCATATATTTGTCATATTTTTAAAGACCGTTTTTAGTAGGACACCACCCCGCCCCTCCACCGAAGGCCTAGAGATTTCGTATTGCTTCCTTTTATTTGGCAAAATTGATTAAAATATTTAGGCCTAATGCTGGAATTATATAATTATTTAAACAAAATTGTTGTATAGAATCATATCAATAGTATATGAATAATACACAATATAATAACAAATATGATTATTATTGAACAAAACTCAACGACGTCCCTGCCCCCAAATGATCGGCTGGGTCCGGCCCTGCCCGCAGTCGGGTGGAGATTTGGCGTTCCGCAGGGCTGCCCACGCAGCATTCGCTCAGCGCGCTCCGACAGGCTGAGTCACGCGCCGGAAACTGCGACACTTCGCGCCGCGCGGCGCCGGCCAGACCCGGCATCCGCCGCCCACGCCCACGCCCACACCCCTGGCGCTGGCCGCTGCCACCCCGCGCCCAGCCTCCCCATGCGCCGCCAAGAACGAAGGGGCGGACAAAACATGGCAGAACATTGTACAATGCAGCCCTGAATAGATTTAGTTTTGATTTGTTATGTAAGGTCGCATCACTTACTAGGTCATTAGCGAACACTATTGGAGTTAATGTTATGGTAAGACGATGAAACAATATGATGATGACAGGGGGTGAAAGGACGAACACATACAACCATGCCCGAGGCGGGACTCGAACCCGCGACCCCACGGTCCAAAATCACTACAGTACTACTGGCTTAGCGATCTCAGCCACAGGCAGAAATGTTTCTTCTAGCGACGTTTTGTGTGAGTTGTTGAATTTTTTTACATGGCGCTGGCATATTCGTCCACCACCACCATCCGTACCTTCTTCTAAGAATTATTCACGGCCAAGTCTCGAGTCGACACAGTATTTTATACAACTGTGAGTGCATCATGCCTGATCATATGAATAGAATTCGAACGAGAGTAAATTGTTTACGCGACCGATGCTGTCGAAATATTTGACGTTCCGCGAGGGACTATCCAAAAGTACGATCTCCCACGGGTCGGCCGGGAAATGCGCATTTCACTAACTTGTGTATATCACTAATTGCAAAGGGTTGTGCAGACTCTCAACTTAACCGAGCGATCTGTGATGTTCGAAATTACTTTTGGCACAAAGCCATATTACGAACATATGTAATAACAAGCACAGGTACACGACGCACGTACGAATGTTGGCAAGCAGCATTCTCAATGTATCGTGAATCCAATTTTAAACAACTTCCTTCTCTATTTTGTTTCCTCAAAGATTTCTATTTTCGCATTGACGAGGGAGAGAGATACTCATTCATATGAACATAAAATCGCACACAGGTTATGGATGAATGCGATTTACTTTTTTACGATAAAATTATCTTCCATGTAAGTTTGATATTTTTAATACATATAAAAATTTCTTGAGAAACTAAATACTTTTTGTAAGTTTCTATCCGCTAACCTGACCAATACGTAAAACGAGCAAAGAAAACAATTTGTGACATTTAGCATTGTAGCATTTAATGTCTGTAGAAGTTCATGAACTTCGTGTTATTCTTAGAATAAACCTAATTTAACACGGCTCCAAAGAAATCAGAAACGGAAATAATTCACAACCAGCCTGAGAAGGTTACCTTCCACACCGTCTGGAAAGTAAATGCATGTTTGCATTATAATTTAATCTATATTTATTAATACTTACGTTCTAGATTTGTTTTACAAAGATGCAGTAATTTTCGCAAAACTCGGCTTCCGTGGGGAACGTGCACATAATTATTAAACAACAAAATTATCTTAACACATATTACATGGGTAAAATATCCAAAATTAAGTTTATAGCACTCGCAGAAATCATTTTCAAAGTAAACTCATTTGTATACGACGTTCCGTTTCTGGGCAAGGCAATAAATGTCAGAAGAGCATAAAATAAAGATTCCTTCGCTGAATCATGTTACGTATGTTCAAGCATGAAAGATGGTTCCTTGGAATGGTTTCAAGGTTGCTGACGTTTTTTGTGGTCTCTTGAATTCTGGGTCAGCGCCGTGTACCATTCCTAACACGTCTGTCAGTAAAAGACGGAATCCAGTGCTCACTCCCTCGAATACATGGGCAATATGAAAATTCGGGAACGCACACCCCAAATCGTGATTTCGGAATTCGTAGACTTTTTTGTTGGCAGCTCACGAAATATTTTTGCCCTGTCCTTTTCAACACTTTGTACATCCGAGTTTAGACAAAATTTCAAGCAAGAGAATATTTTTTCTCAACACTTCATTCCTGTCAAAAACTCGTTTTGAAATTGCCTATGCAGTACAACAGTGTTTCACATAACAAGAATACGAAAAAGTTCCTGTTACACAACGCAACACAAATAACAAATATTTAATGGCCTCTTCCTTGGAACCTTGCTTGGCATGACGTCAGCCGAGCGTATTAGAATTTGGTCGTAAGTGCACTATGAGTATAGGCGAAATAGCACAAATATTTGCATTTACAATCAATTTGAAACGGTTTGATTGTTTTTGAATTTCCTCGAGTAACTGGATCTCTAACGAAATCATAGATATCTCACTAATGATCAGAGGCGGTAGAGTTTGTTTTTTTGAGCCCCTTAGAAATTAGTAATTTATATTTTACCCAAAACCGAAGCGGTGAGCTTAAGGGCAACGCTATAGACTTGGGCGGGCCAGTGACTACGAACTCCGCAAGGCAAGGAAATTTACTTGGATGCTATTATAACGTCGACGAGTTTTGGAGCGGCTGCCAGAATCCAATGCACAGGACAACTGCTCTCGACCAGACGTCCCCTTGGTTTCACCGATCCCTTCCAGGCGAATGCCGGAGCAACACCCTAAACTCACGGGCCACGAACTTCTTTCCCCAACCTGTCCTCATTTCCATCCATTAATTAACCAAAATTCGTCACAAATGTGTTGTACCCTTTCCTCATCATACATCACGCTGTCGCATCCTCCCCTTAAGCGTTTTTGCCGCTCCTCAAAGCAGCCCGTCCATGCACACCTCCATCATCCTTGACCTCTCCGCCCGTTAGCACTCCGTCCGCAACGAAGGCGATCCATCGTGACGGTAATAAATTCCGAATGGAGAAACCTCTTGCGCACCGCAGGTCCTTGATCTTGGGTGCCACGGCGGGCGCGCGCCTGAGTTGCATCGCTTCGCACTCCGCCCCCACACGAAGGGCACAACGGGGCGAACGCAGCGCTCGGCGCGAGGAACACAATTAACACTCCGTCACTCGCGCCGTTGGATAGAAGTTTCTTTTCTAATTCAATGTTAGCGTGCCACGAATAAAAACAACGCTTCCATTCCTCTCATGGTGTCTGAGAAGGGTATCGGTAAACGTTTTATCTCTGCTAAGCACTGTGTCGCCATACTCTGAAGTAAAATCGTTGTGCCTGTTTGACAGAATCCAACATGCGAGTGCTGACGTATGAAACGGTGTTCTTGAATACTTAATCAAAAAGATATTTTTCTTGTAATATAAGAGTTTAATATTTCAAATGTTGTGTTTATGAGTTTCTCTTCGTTACTGAGCAAACCCGTAAGTATTAGAAGTCGTAGAAAACTAAATAATCAGAATGTTGGACGTAGTCCAACGCGCGAGTACTCGGGTTACGAATGGCCGCGCCAGTGATGAAATGTTAAGAAAACGCGCAACTTTTAGAAGATATTACATCTGTACGACATGGAATAAAGTGATAAAATAATGACATTTCTAATATTTCTCTCCGTGTGATGGGAAATTTAGATGAATCATTTGAGGATCCGGAATGAAAGAAACTTGAAATTCTGACAAATACTCCTAAACAAAAATCATTCTAGTTAGTTTTTATTTTGTAATTTTATTATTATTTTTTTACTTTTTTTAGAAAACAATGATTCCCGAGGGAATTGAACAAAATATTCCACGCTCGCCCTAAGTGTCGTCCCATTTCCCTTTGGTTTATTAACAAGGGTGAGTCGTCGTTTCGCCCCTTTGGTAGAAGTGCATTCCTGGAAATGACGGAAGTTCTGCTTGCCACGCGCTTCGAATACTCGGGTCCACTGTGCGCAGCCGCCAACGCGCATGCGCAGAGGGCCGTCGGCCATTCGCGCACGGCCTCACCTCCGACCTCCGGCCTGCCTCGTCTCGCTGCTGAGCAGGTGCCCCGCGCACATCAATCGGCGGTCGCCTGGCATTGGCGCTTCCTCCAGGGCGCAATTCTTATTCCTCACAGCTACGATTGACGTTTTAGCACCGGCTTGCTTGTCGTTTCACCTCGTCCGATTGTCAACTCATTCGCACAGAACGCGCCTGGAACGTATTGCTCCTTTCTGACGGCGCTTCGGCCCAGTTTGGGCCTTGGCCTGACATCCGCGTACTTGCCAGGTGAGGGATTGGCCCGTAGTGATGTCTATTCACAACGCAGCCTTAAATACATGCTTGACAGGATGGGGAAGGAAGGATTGCACGCGACGTGATCCGTTTACGGTCGTTCTGGCGTCCGCACAAATCCGATCACAGGGAATCACGAAAACGACAACCAAAGCAGTTATTTAGCTGGCGACGAAAATTCTCCGTCGTTGGGATTCGAAACTAGTGCCCCTTGGTGATCCAACCTCGGTTTCGACAACATACCCGCTCTCGCATCTATTCTCATTAGTACTGTTACTAGTTACAAAAGAATCTACAATACGAGAAACGATACCCTATAACGATAGTTTAAGAATAAACGATAATTTATTCTGTCTATTGGTCCTGCAACTTTGTGCAATAGCTTACTTAGCTGCGAGGATATCAACGTACGAGTACCATTCTAATACGCTTAGCAAACACGAATGTCGGAGATAATCAAGTGTTCTTTTCGTCGAGTTACTTCACACCTTCAAACGCAAAGACAGCATCGTATTGCGCAATGGACGTTAACAGAAGATAAAAACATACGTGTCTATTTAGAGAGTCGCCAATGTGCTCTATCATTCTCGGGTTCAAGTAGTTGCAACATTCCCTGCCCTCAAATCATACGCGCTGGCGATCGAATTCCGACGAAACGACGTAAACCATTGTCTGACGCGATATAATTTTGACGAAATACACCTCCCCGCCCTCCTGATCATCAAATTAGCAAAAAAATAAATAAATAAAAAAAATTAAAAAAAGGAAAAAAAAGAGAGAGATGGAGATCGACAAACGTGCACAGGTAGTAAGCAACGTAAGGGACCATCACATTGGTTTAATGGTTCAAGGAAAACTGGTCGCAAAACCTCACAAGAGATTGGATTTGAGGGAAGATACGGCTTTCTACAAACGTGATTGGAGATCACTATATTCGGATTGTAGATACGAGAATGACATTTCCCCCTTTACGTTTTTCGACAGACGTCAAATCTCCGGTACGGCACAATTTCCTTTCGGGAGCAGCGAGCCCAGAGCCGCACTTGGTCGCCGTTGGACCAGCTCAGGCCCAACAGCGACCAAGTGCGGCGCGTGACATGGATTACGCGAGCGGAGCGCGGGCCGGCGCACGTGTCGCCCCCCCCCACCTCCAGCGCCGGTGGAACACTTAACGAGACGTCTTCGGGCGGGCGGGCGAGGCGGCTGGACGGAATGCGACCGGCTTCTGGCGCCCGTCGCCAGCACACCGGCGCGGCGCGGCACCCCGGCCCGAAATACGCGCTGAATGACGCGTTGCGCAACGCTTCCAAAAGACTCGCGGACTTACCGAACGGACATTCACTTTAGGTTGTAGCGGAATTTGGCATTCATGATTATTTGATGAGATGGTCCCGTCTTTTTCATGATTCGAGCGACTTGTGTTTGATGGGCTGGCTTACTTATTAACAACAGGGGCGGTTCCCGGGGGGGGGGGGCATGGGGGCCATGCCGCCTCCCCGAAAAAGCCTAGAGTTTTCGTTTATTACCTTCCTTTATTTGGCAAAATTGATTTATTTTAATTCGCATTGTGTAACTATTTAAGCGATAACACTGTATACCAACAAACATACGCTACAAAAAAATATAAAATTTAATGACAAAAATGTTTAGTATTTAACAAAAATCATTGGCGCCCTCCCCTCCAAAATGATCCGCTGGATCCGTCCCCTGTTTGACAATGCATTTTAAGTTTGCAGGGGGATCCAATCTTTATAAACTCGAAGATATTACAGCGAGCTACATGTATGCTTACGAAACCCCTATGCTGTTGGAATTTTGAATGGTTTCATGTTGTTCCATTGAGTTAAGAAATAAAAGATTCATCATTCATAACACGTATACAAATTCCAATGATCAGAACAGTCGTCCAAGTGAATTGACACACAATAAGTAGGCCTACCACAACTTGAAAAAAGCATTGTATAATGTATTTGTATTGAAGTATTTAAGGCAGTTTAGACAGAAGTCAAGCAAACGTATGATGGACAAAAGTACGACATCTGCGTTGATACGGGCTCCTTTACGTAACAGTTGAGGCGCTGAGCCATTTAAACCGAGCCGCTCGCCGAGCACGGGTTGTTACTCAGAGACGGAGACACGGACAAGACAAATTGTCCACCTGAGAAAATGAGCTTCCATTTTCAGCCGTCCTCGACAGCGCTCGCGTCACAAAGGGTCGGCGCTGAAGATAGATGGCGGATTGACAGTCGTTTACCACCAAAAATAGACGAAGTATTAAAAGTAGATCATGAGAACAAAAACGCTCAAACAAGTTTGACATTCACGGATTGAGGTACATCAGAATATACACCAGTTTAAGACAAGAAAAAAGGGGATAATGCCTAACAAGCTTGTTATTTGAAACCAATTGGAATGTTAAAAATGCAGCCAATCTTTGCTTTCAATATGAAACAAAGAAGTTACTCTTACGAGTCGAAGACAGATTTTCTTTCGGTTCGGCGAAAAATCACATAATACGAATGTGCTTTAAATTCTCGTCAAAGGCGAACTTAGACCAAAATAATTATACCCCAACTCTTCATCCTGTGCACAAGTTCTATACACCACTTATAACGAATTGGCGGAGAAATGTAACATAGTACACACTCATCTTCACATTAACGCGGAAGAGCTATCCCGTCGCGAATTACAGAAATGTTCTACATAGAAGCCATTTCTTTTTCAATTTGCCGCTCAATTTACCCGCGCGGCCTCACGAAACGGTAAATGCGGTGGCGGTTGGCTTCTGCGCAAATGACAGAAACTGCAGGATAAAGAAGAGAAAGAAAAGAAAAAAGAGAAAACAAGAAAAAGAAAAAAAGAGGGGGAAAAAGAAAACAAAAACCAAAACCAACGGTCTTGCAGGGCTGACATCGCGAGGCGCCACGCACGTGCGCAGACGCGTGACCGCGTGAGCACACGGGTGCGTCGGAATGCGTGCCGCGCGGCGTCAGCACTCGCACCGGAGCACGGCACGCACGCCCACGCACGCCTCCCGCGAGCGATCGGAACAAGAATGCGCGCTCTGCAACTGCGAGCGACGTTTCGCCAACGCGTCGGCCACTCACGGGATGGAAGGCCGGCCTGGTTGGCCGAGGCTGCCTCGGCTCCAAGGGTCGCGGGTCCGAATCCTGCCCCGGTCGGGGATGTTTGTGTGTGTTCATATCTTTATATGTTCCCCTTACAGTTCAACATATGCGTTACTTACTGCGGAAAGACGAGCCGGCCTTGGGTGACGAGTAACTGATGCGTGCTCATTTAAAAGTGCTCTCGTCTGTTATCACCCAAGCGTTCCCTATGAGTTATTACACCGATCAGTCAAATGACAGAATGTACAATGTTGAAAACGCGTTCAATTTTAATTTATTACAACTACAGAGCCCAAAATGTTTCATTAAAAATAGTGTATATGACGAATGTTCATTCAATGACAAGATGTAGTCATACACAAACACACATTCGTTTGTTTTTTATTTTTAACGTTTCAGAGTTATAGATTAGGACACGAATGATAGATGCAACTTGGAAGTAAGGCCTGCAGGGTAAACTGCAGGCGAAACAAAATTTATGATTGAACCAGAATACATCTAAGAAGGATCATATCTTCCGAGCTGTCGATTGGAGGGATCAAACTATGTAGAAACAGTCTACCAAGGGGGCCATTTTCCGACGGATTTCTTGCCAAGCGTTACACGCTCCTGGCATGAGACCAAACTACTACATGAAAATGTCGATGGGTAATGATTTGTGAAAGGAAGATGGGCGATAGCGGAGTATGTGGTTCCGAGCTTAACATTGAAACGATACACGAAAAGTGCGGCTCCGAGCACAGAAGCAGTAACCTTTCATTTACTTACAAGGAACTCAATGTCTTCTTATAGCCCCGCGAGTTAAGTAAGTTTACCTAAGAGAGTTATAAGGTATCCTTCCATTTAAACATTGGGTCTGTTGACGTAAATCACGTATTATGGTGTCATCCAATCAGGACCTTCAATGACACCTACAGTAGTGACGTTTGAGCTTCGGATTAGATGACACCGTAACAGCTAATGAACTGTCAAAGGACACTATCAATAAATCGAAGTATATAGTGCAATATGAGCATTATCGTATTTGCCGAAATAAATGACTTCACAAAATAACTACATCCTCTACTTTCACACTAGTTTCGAAAGCGAATCGTCCTTCAAAGATGTCCATTTCATTCCGTTTTATAAATATAAAACCGTTTACGCAACCATCGGGAAAGCACCTTTCACGAAAAGCCATCTCGTGAATACAAAATGTGAAAAACAGGGCATCTCAGCTGCACGGGAGCGTCGGCCACGAGCTCCATCCAGACGCGGGCGCGTGCGGAGGCGGTTTCGAAAAAACCAAAGATACCGCGCATCTGATAAGCCTTGTGAAACCGGAGCAGCAGCGGCAGCAGTGCACACAAACACGCATATAAATAAGCTAGGCGGCGGCTCTCGTCGGTGGTATTTCGAGGAGGAGAGAAACAGTTGCTCGCGCGAAAAGCAGCATCGATTGCCTGTGCGCCCGCGGCGAAGCCCATAAAACCGGTCCGCGGCAGAAAAAAGTAATGACGAAGGTCTCCCATATGAACTGCACCCCATATCCTGTGCTTCTTCCGTTGCTCGAGCGGACGAAATAGTTCCGATGTACTTTTGAGAGCGGAAAGAGAAAAACCTGCAGGTGAATGAATAGTGAATAAATCTCGTGAAAGGCAAAGAATCGTGATGTGTTCAACTCTCGCAGTAGGTAACACATACTCAAAAGACGAAAAGCAGAATTCATTTCACCAACAAGTACAGTGAATCTTCGTACATTGGCAACAGACTCTGGAAAGTTCCAATTATCACTAGGTTTTTTCGGATTTTACGCAATCTAGATTCATACTGCGTGGGTATACAAAAAAGAACTGACATCTAATTTCAATGTTACATAATCTCATTTTTCGAGTCAATATAATGTTCCAAAATTTAAAAAGTGATTACTCAGTTTCCAGATAAAGTTGTTTAGTCGAGTTCAAATGACTACTTACCCACGAAAAAGGCTTCACAAATTATCCAATGCATTTGCAGAACAAAGATTTCGCATGTGACTTCTAGTAATGATCATTTCATGACTAAGACTAGTGCTTATTTGATGAGACGAATCAAAAAGTACGTTTATGACGTCAATTTCTACGTTAGCTAAGAAAACGACTTGAATACGCAATAATATACCATCACTCCGCTAACACATTGCGACTTTTAACATCAATTTCAGATATATTCGAAAATTTTGCGAATGGTTATTAGAGTTCCAAGGAGCACGGAACAGGGTTCTTGCAAGTGTTCGCTCAGCCCAATTAACTCTGCACAGCGAACTCATTTGCTCAATATTCCCCATGTAATTCCCACACCAATGAAAAGAAACTACTTGATACAGACAATTATTATTCAGTTTACTACATGATGTTAAAACCTCACGATTAGCGCCCGACTGTTACAACAATGTTCCCGTCTACGAATTCCGTCCTGAAAATGCAGAAAGCTCTGGAAGCACAGACTACCATCGCACGACCGAGTACTAGTATACCGAATAGGAACCATTCACTGGAACCCACACTGCTGAAGTGATCAACATACAAACAAACGTTACGTTAATACGGATAATTCATCATTCATATCGTTATATGTTTCAAGAAGAGTGTATAGTTTTATAAAAACTATGTGTCCGCCATCGGCACTAGAACGAAAGAAAGAAAAGAAAAGAAAAAAAACGCCAATATGTTCCTACCTAAAAAATGCCATCGACATGTTTCGACATGCAAGAACGCCTCACAGTGCGTTTTGCGTTGTGTTTTTATGTGCGTTTAGCAAGCACATAAAATTATTCTCACAAGGACGCACTCACCCCAACTGATGGGTTCGAACTCGTACAACCAATGACTGACCGTATTCCCTACGAGGTGGACACCATGCCAACATTATTCGTTAATATCATTATTACTGAGTTCACTCCACGATGATACTCAACTCTGACGAAGAGAGTTGGTGTAGGTACTAACGCTCTTTCGCCAACGCATTCGGGCTTGAAGCGCGCCTCTACTTACAGAGCGAGCGCCATCCGGGAGCAGGGCGAGGGCTCTCCGCGGCGAGTGGCGGCCGGCGCCGAGCGGCGGCGCGGCGCTCTAACTCCGTTTGCACGCGCGCCCCACACGTGACGCAACGTCACAACGCGGCGCAAACGCAGTAATTGAAGGGGGCAAAGATATGCGGCGAGCAGACGCCTACTAGTACCATTTAGCGAAACACACACATACACACTGTGACGTGGCGCGCGAACGTCGCAGATCGCATCTTCGATTGATTGATTGATTGATGTTTTTGGGCGCGTCAACTCCTTAGGTCAGTAGTCCCGTAAGTGTAGTGCGTATTTTTCTCGGGAGGTGGCGATGATCTTTTCCCCGCTGGATGGCGAGATCTGGCGCCGACCTACCGTCAACTAGCGCGGTTTTCCCCTCAACCAGGTATCTCCCACCAGCGGGGCATCACCCCTGCCGGGACAAGCTGTAAGCTCCCGACCGGCCTCCAGACATGTGTGGTAGTGTAGTGTACGCTAGTGTAAGTGTATATGGAAGAAGAGAGGATAGGACAAGGAAGAGGAAGGAAAGATCGCGCGCGGTCCGTGGCCCGTTTGTTAGAGTCTGCTCCGGCATTCGCTTGGTGTTGGTCGGAGAAACCGCGGAAAACTACCGATCAGAGCAGGCCGGCCGCTAGAATTCTCCTCCAGACAGCGACTGAATTCGACCTAGCTGACAAGCTCGTGTCGAAAACCCTTCCGCCGTCGGGACTCGAGCCTAGGACCTCCAGGTCAGAGGGACTGCAGTGCCATCAGGTTGCGCATCTTAGACGAGGAGGCAGGGAAGAGGTGGACCGTTGACGCGGACAGCGACGCGAAGATGACGGAAGGAGAAGAAGAGGTGGTTCTTTTGGACGGCGTTGTGTCTCGTCAGTTGGCGAATTGCACTTTGTGAAGGGTTGTGAAGTGACGAAATTTATTTTTACCATACAAATTCATTATATTGGGCCACTTTTTCAATTTCGGCACAAAGAGGAACAAGTTCTTGCCGACTGGGAACCTTAAACTTCCACACGACTTATCTTAAAGTTTTTTCGCACTCCCCACGAAAAATAGTTGAGCTTCAGTAAGTTCTGTTCAGCTTCTTAATTAGTTGGTTATTAAGGCCTTATGTTACGTGTCGAGACTCGGGCCATGGGGCCTGCTCTTCCGTCTAACCACGCAAATTTTGCTTCTCTTCTTTCACGAACTAGCGGAGAAAGAAGGTATGACTTGGGCGACGAAACAGGCGATTTGAATTTAGCTCAGAGGCTTCTTTTAGGCTTGATCTTTTACATGCAGTAAATCTACGAAGGATTCCCCCCCCCCCGCGTTAAATATCTACGCGGATGGATCGGGCTTGAACCCGCAAACGTAGGATCAACAGCCCGACACGCTAACTGCAATACCAACGAACACGTTAGTAGCTGATGAAATAATGTGCTAATATATGCAGTACATTCCTTATTACATGCAACACATCACGGCACGCGACTAAATTTATCAGTAGAAAAGACATATCAAGAATATACCTGCAGTTATCCATGTGTATGTGCAGCGTTCTATGATTCCGCAGTTCCACTAAAGCACGTACACCGCTCCTCCTCGTACGTTGACCAAAGCAGACTGCCTGAGTGACATTGCTTATTTCCGTTTGGAAGGAATGTTTCAAGTATTTCATTCTATAGAGCGTCTTCAGTTTCACTCATTCACTTCCAATGATTTCGAAATATGTGACGCCAGTTCTGAAATAAGACTCGTACTTTTTCTGGCGTCATTTCGTAAGCATTAGGATATCCGACACTGTCTAGTGCGAGAACTTATTACCGAACACCAATTGTCGACAGGTCAGCGTGAATCATCATTTCCAGAAAATAGTAGAGTTTCTAAAAATATCACTATAACCACACGCGTGGCGAAGAACAAAAGACCTATAATCCTTTATATTCTGTCGGTCATTATTTTCTCAACCTTCCTCTCTCGTTTATTAGTTGCAAAGTGATAAATTATTAAATGGCTGCGTGAGAAAGTACACACGTAAGGTGCAATGTTACTCTAGTAGTTCAGTGCAGAATTACTCTAGACTACGCAAAGACAATACATGAGAAAAATGTAACAAACAATAGCCATTTACATATTTATTACTCAAATGAGAGAAAAGTTGTTGGCAGACCTGTTCTCAGCAGCAGAACTGTCGCGCGCTGACGGGGCTGACGCCGCCGTCGCCATTTCGGTCTCTTTCCACCTTTGGCCCATCATCATTCAATCCCCAACTATTCACTATTCATCTTCGGAATGGCCGAAAAGACTTCGGTACCGAGGAGCATTAACTCTTCGACAACCGAGAGGAATCTCCTTTATCCCAACGCACTCAAATTAATGTTTAATCTGATCAGCGAAAACAACATTTTCACATTTACGTTAGGAATATTAGCACAAAATTAATTTTCCGTGGGGGAAGATTCCTCATCCTTCTTGGCATTCGAAGGTTGCAAAATACTAGAGCAGGCGAGAGAACCACTAGGAGAGCCTCATCCTAAAGGACACAGCAGCGATGTGGACGGGCTCCAGGCATTGAATCCGGTCCGCCTGCAGCCAGGCAAGAAGGGGGGAGGGGCGGATCGAAGCAGCTGCAAGAAGTGCAGAGCTACAAGCAACCTGGACCTCGACGATCCCCCCTCCCTCACGGAATGTCCCACTACGTGAGCGGCTCATAAGATCCTTCTATTTAGGGGAAGGGCGAAACGGGGAAGAGGGATGGGGTTACTAAAGAAAATTGAGTCTTGGAAAGCGGAACTATTCAGACAGAGCCACTTCCTTCGCCTAATAATTTTCATTCATGTATTTCTTTTCACATATTGAACAATGTGACAATGCATTTTCTCCCACATTGCATACACTACGATTTGAAAATTGTAATACTCGGTGGGGGGGGGGGGTTGAAATCAAGATAATTCACTAGTCCTCGACCTGCTTTATAAGAACTACTCCGAACTAGTGAACAAAAGAACTAGTGAACTATGGATGGGCGATATCGTAAGGTCGCTTCTTATTACACCATTTCAATGTTTTTCATGTATTTCAATTTTAGCAACATTTCTGGCTGTACATACTTTTGTCGCCTTTCATACGCCATAATACGAAAGTACATTTCATTTTTACGGTTTGATTCAAATTTGTTCAATATCTAATTAGAGAATAATTTTTAAATAAGTAGAAATACCTGCACGCAACCATTATGAAATTATCCTTGGCTTTTGAAGTTCGTATGCAAACGCAACCCAAAGTTCATGCACACCCAATCAGCAGTTCCGTTGCAATTGCCTCGATGCCACCACAGGGAGGCAGAGCAATCGATGCTGCTGCAGCAAGCAGGGACCTGCCACCCCCCGGCCCGTGACGTCACCGAGCGAGTCCCGGCACGATCCAGTGTGCGAGGGGGTGGGGAGGGGAGGGGCGATAGGGGAGGGCGAGGGGTTGGGAACGGAACATGCACGAGCTTGTCCTAACAGGGAGCGCTTTTGTGTCGAACAGAATGATTTTTTTTTGTGCGAGCGCGCGAAAGTTCCAGAAAGGCCCAAAGGCTCCCCTCGGAAGCCGGTCTTGGCGAAGCGGCTGACGAAATACTTTTCGTTTGTTACTCGCACCTCCGCGTGAAGAGAAGCGTGATGTGGCAGAGGGAGCCTGAAAAGTGGTGAATTTCCCGATCGCCAGGCGCAGTGGGTCCCTCAGAGCGCGCGACCCGACTCCGACCGCCGTCCAGCGACACTTCCTGCTCGCCTTGCTTCGCTTCCGCGGGACATTTGACACACTGACACGACGCAGATCAGCAGAGCGATTTGCTCTCTCTGACGCCCAACGACACGACCTCCGATCGCTCGCAAACGCCAACGTCTAAATGAATATTCTGTTGTGGATGAAAACAAGCAGACCGAACAATTGGCGAAGGCCCCTCTAGTTTGGCGCGTCAACAATTTTCTAAACCAAGTTCTCACGCAATTTGCAAAATAGACTTCATCAGTTTCAAATGGGGAATCAGATCTCAATAAGATCACGGGTCGAAGATATTTACGTTAGCAAACGAAATAATTTCAATATCCAACAAACAGAAGTTCGGAGTTTTCTACTGACGTCGAATTATATAATACATATCCTCCTAACAGGTGCAACATTCAATATTCACATTGATAAGTGGATATAACTCAATCGTTGGAAACTTCAAATTTATCTGACTTGAATGTTTCTTGCCGCAGTTGTAAATGACTTGACGAGCAACGCGCAACTTGGAGGGACAAAATCTTGATATCGCACTGAAATAAAAAGGTCTAAAGAATCAACCAACGGATGAACCGCAATGTTTAGATAGCTGATCGCCCTCGTCCTGCCTATGCGTTTCCGCGAGGCGCTTTGAAGCCGCGCCGCGCCGCCCCGCGCCGCCTCCCACGCGCATGTGGCTCGCAGACGGAGGTGGCGGGGACGGTGATGGCGGAGGCGAAAGGGGGCGGCGGTGATGGCAGAGTCGATATTAGCAAATGCGGTGATGGCGGAGGCAATCGGCGGCGGTGGCGGCTATGAGGGCAGTGGCGATGGCTATAGAAGTAACGGCAGAGGCAAGGGGGTAGAGGCTAGATGGGAACTAGTGACGTAGGCGACGGAAGAGCAGTCGATGTCCATAGATGGAGGCGGAGGGGCCAACGGCGGTGGCAGTGATGGCGCCGGTGGTGGTAGTGGTGGCGGAAAAGTGATGGCGGTGGATCAGGCGGCGAAGAGAGCGATACAGGTAAAGATGGTGAAAAAAGACGAAAAGAAAAAGGACCGGTTTTAGGGTAAGCGAGGTAAATAAACCCTTGCACATCTAAAAAATCGTGGTTCTTTAGTTTAGTAAAGTAACATGTTTAGAAAATGGTCAATGTTTCCTAACGAAAAGTTCATGGCGATCGTTCACAAGTGCGGGCGGCGTTGGAGGCAGGCCCACGCCGCGCCCACGCGCCGCCGCCGCCCCCGCCACGCGCGTCGGGCGTGCCGCGCGTGATCGACGCACGCGCGCAAGACGCCGCCGGCCCCGACGCCTTCTCGCAGGCGCTCCGCGGCGGGCGACGCGCGCCCAATCGCCTTCCGGGCGGCCGCGCTTCTCCTCGGACACAAAAGCAAGCGAACCTAATGCAATGAAAACAACGTATTCAAAACCTGCGCCTCGTCTTCATCTGCTCAACGTCGAACAAACTACAACCTCTGACAAAGTTCGGTGAATAATCCTGTAACATGAACGTAGATGAAATAGTAGCAAAAGTTACCTTACTGTCCTTCGAAATAGTCACCTCCCATAGCTACGCACCGCTGACATCTGCTATACATGACCTGGAAACTTTGCAAGAAGTCTCCTTTTGGGACGGAGTTCAAAAGCCTCGTCACGTTTTGTTGGATGTCAGGAATATTGTCAAATCACTTTCAAAGCGAGTTTGAGTCGTGGGAATAGGAAGAAGTCTGGAGGATTGAGATCTGGCGAGTATGGTGGATGTTCAATTTGCATCACCCTCTTTTTTGCCAGGAACTGTTGGACGATATTGGCTGTGAGAGGACGAGCATTGTCGTGAACAAAAACCATAAACCTTGTTATGCGTACTGGGGTCGTACCCTGCATAGACGTTTCATGAAACGGGTCAAAATTTCAATGTACCTTGCAGCATTCATCGTCGTTCCATCAGGTGGAAATTCCTTATGGACCGTGGAAATTGTATGTACATGTTGTATCCATTACATTTTGAGTTGCCGATGAAACGACGTACCTTTTTCTATTCACCCGCAGAAAAATTATATACACTCTACGATGTACATAGAATGGTCACACCACGAACTAACCCTGAATATGTTGAGGTGGTTATAAATACGAGGCGAGCAAAAGCCAAATGGAGAGAAACCTTTTGTGTTAATCGTACGTAAGACCACCAAGATGAACAAATCAATAAAATGAAATTGGCTGCACAAAATGCAGTTGGGACAAGCATACCCAAACAATTTCAAATTAAAAAAGAAACCAAAAAACAAACGGCACTCCAAATTCATTTCCCTATTCGACAGTGGACTGCAATGATTAGACATAGAACCCAGATTTCAGCTACAATCAATCAAGCGAAATTCTCTTTACAATGTGTCCTTTGATCATTCATTATTCAGATGACCTTGCTGTTTTTGATAAGCAGCATCCTTCTCCACGTCGTTGTAATGTCGGTCGCACTCCTTTCCAGAAAAGCCTTCGGCGTGGCCTCTGATGCACGAGGCATTACCTCCGGTTCGGCGTATGTGTTGCATTCTGATTCGGTTCGGATCATGACACATGCTTGCCGCCATAAGAGGTCATGCGAGGTCACACCACCATTGCTCTGGAATTGCAGCTACCCGAAATGGAATGAGGAGACTCCCTGACGGAAGTGTCACACTTATTAACTATAAAAATGTCCTCTTGCTCAGAAACGAACTTCGCGTTTCCTTCCTTGTGATTTCGAGGAGGGAATTTTACCTCTTACTCAAAGATAAGTAGTCTTCGGTTTATGTTACGTCCGAACTAGCAATGCAAGATTACAAAACTAGCAGTGGAAGATTACAATCCCTGTGTACTGAAAAACATTAAAAAAATACACAAATCTAATATTTTTGCGTTGTTTTTCGTAAATTTCATTTTAATGGTTTTATAGATAAATTACAATTCAATGCGTGCAATTGATACTACAGTTTCGTTACGTTTTGTCCAATTTTGTTTTGAAATTCCATTATACTCTGCGATTTTGAGAATGCCATTTGAAAAGCGTTCCAGAGTTAAATCTATAAATAATGTTACACGATCACAAAGATTCCATTTAGAAAGAGATTAAGAAAATTCAAGACATCTCAGGATTCTGTCTTACATAAGAGAAAAAATTAGATACGTTCCCTTTCGAATGTATGGAAGACCACTTGCACCGGGAACACCACATGCATCTTGCGTCACTTCATGAAGAAACCGTTCCTGCAAGTACTACAGTCGACTCTGGTTATAGTGAACTCGGATATAGTTAATCCTAAAGCGGCAAAGTGAATGGTCCAATTTCATTTACATTACAAATAAATATAAGAAGATTCGGTTATAGTGAATATGAACCTCGGCTACAGCGAACGTAGGAAATAAGTTGTAGAAATGAATTGGATCTCATAGGCGATTGAAAGAGTCTCGGGAGGGTGGAATGGTGTTCCAACTGTGCAAGAAGCATTGAAAGGTGCCACGATTGCTTTAGATTAATTAGAGACAGAGGACAATGCGGAAACCAGTATGGAGAGAGTACGACCTCTGGAGGAGGATCTAATGGAACAATGTACGAAGTAAACAATTGAAAGTAATTGCTTTTTTTACGTACATATAAAGATCATGATATTTTCAGTTCGTGTTGTTAATGAATGTTGCTGAATATTTAATAAAATCAATTATTGTGGAGAAATTTCATTTGATTTTGACGGCTCCATTCATATTAAATCAGCTGCAAATTTGTAATCATCCCGCTGCTAACCCTTCAAAAGGACAAATTTTCATATGTGACACTTTGGCGCACCGACGGCTGCCCCTAGAGCCCAGCCAAAGCCGGAGGCAGGCCGGGCGGACGGCGAGTGCCAAACGCGGTCCGCAACGCGGCGCGGCGCGGGGCGGGGCGGGGCGTGGCGGGGCGTGGAATGCACGTGTCGTTGCACCGCGCATGCACCGCGCGCGAAGTCCCGTTGGCAGCGCTGCAGCGGCCGCGCGCGAGTGTGTGTGTGTGTGTGTGCACACATCGCAACGCCGCTCTCGGAAGCGCGCCCGTGACACCTCGCCCGCGACTTGCCTCGACTCGGAAGTTGGGCGCCGCACGCCACGGGCAGCGCACGCGAGCGGGCCCACTGGAATGGAAATGTCCTACGCCAGCGCTCACCGAGATTTTAGGAGCAGTTCGTTTCGAATCCCGTATTCAAAAAGTGTTAACAACGTGTAGCGTCCTATGTTTTCGGTACGCCCGAACTGTTCATTGCGTTGGCCACAGCTGTAAGGGATTAGCTACTGTGTTAGAGTCCGCTTCGCCAATGTTACACGCACGTGGGATACTTCGGCGGGTACTTTCTTTTTTTTTTTTTAATTGAGCGATGCAAATTCATAATAAAAATTAATTTTATACATTAAACAGTAGCTTATCCATCATTGTGCTTAGAATGTTACATGGAAAAGAATCAACAGAAATACATTTTTAAATATGTTTGTTCCTCTACAAAGTAAGGTTTAATTCGTGAATCTGATGAACAAAAAACGATCCTTGATCTGGCGGAAAGACATTGTAGAAATTCAATGTAGCCTTTCATCAGTGTGGTGCCTTCAATTCTTTCCCGCAATTTTTTCTCTAAAATTGTTCCAGAATATTCGACAAGAATCCGATAAAATAGTGTGAATCGATTTGTCTCCTCGAAGGATATCGAATGAGTGAATTGAATAACGTTTTTTGAGAATTCTCCAACAATATTCTCGAAGGAATGGGAGGAGGGGGTGGCATTGCGCCACCTAAAGGCTGGGAAGCGTCGAAAGTAATCTCACTTGTTCCATATGGTGGACCGAAGAGATCAAACTGTGAGAAACAGATGGACACACGCACATTATTAGATCATTATAAATGGGATGACTTTCGGTAAGATTACAAGACGTAAGCAGGCAATTGTGAATCAGCGAGATTTCCGGTTTAAAAAATCTAATTTAAGTCTATTTTAATGAACAAAGTTCTTCTCCGCACTTCTGCACATCATTCATCCCAAAATAACCGTAAATGCAATCATTATCCAAGTTATCACAGTGTATAAATCATAATTACATCTGACACAAGAATCTGATCAAGAAGAATAAGGGAGCTTTACTTAGGTTCTAGGAAGTAGAGAGTCATGAACAAAGATCATTCGTCACTTTTATTCCCTCACGACCAACCTGACGATTGAGATAATTTACAAACTATAGGTATTTTCAGTTTCATGTGAATGGACTGTATTATCTCATAGTAAACCAAAACGAAAACAGTAGAACGAAAAGCAGAGAAGAAAACTTCCCTTTTTTTTCGAATTTTCAAGATCCTTTATTATGAAATTTAAAGGGACCAGTGTTTCGCCCGTCAAAATTATTTACTTCATAATCGTACGTCAATATTTTTTCGGAGAAGGGGCACAATGGCTGTACCTACGAAGATAACTCAACATGGCCGCCGTCGTGTCTCGCTGTTGAGTCGTTTGCGTTGAGATGTTTTGTTGACGATGATAACGTGAGTAATGTGCAAGAACAGAGGCGATGGCGGAAAGCGAAGGGGAACCAGGGCGAACCCGCCTTCCCCACTGCAAATTCCCTTTGCGGAAGGCGAGCGGTCAGGGCGCTGCCTCACGAGGGGAGGGGGAACACACGGACGGATCCAGTCGATCATTTGGGGGAGCATCATAGGTTTGTGTTAAATAATTTGTTGTTACATTGTATGTTATTTTTGTAGTATGTATATGATAATAAACAATATTAGTGTAGATAATAACAATTTTAATAGAAACAAATCTTTAAATCAATTGTACCATATAAAGAAAGGTAACAAACGAAAACCCTAGGCTTTGGGGAGGGGGGCATGCCACACCTGGACCCGCCACTGGGGCAACAACAACAACAAAATAAACTGCAACTTTTAGTGCGATTTTTCTAACTTTGCCCCTCAAGGCCCGTCTTCACAATGGAATATGTCACGGTATTGTCGTGCCGTTAGATGTCGGACGATCGCGACCGTATCGCACAGTGCTTGCGACCACGCGACATCTAGCGTCAGGACCCAGAAAGACCATGCGGTATTCCATCGTGGCCGTAGGAGCTTGAGGGGCTACGTCATAAAAATCGCACTGTATCACCCAGAGCTCTATGAGTCCTGAAGGGAGAGATGGAGCCAAGCAACGGATGCCTTCGCGGAAACGCGAATCGCGAACGAGCGTCGACCGGAGGCGCGTATTGGCAGCATCGAACGCAAAACGCTCTTTCGCGGGAATGGTCGCCGAGGCCGAGGCCGCGTCCGGGAGGGATGGGGCGGGGAGAGGCGAGCGATGGCCCAGCTGGAACGCGGGGACGCCCTGGGCGTGGGCCATCGCCTGGCGGCCGCCCGCGACGGAAATAGCGCCCGGCCAGCCGCCGCCCACCGCCGACACGGCCGGGGAACAAGCAACGGCGGCGGGGTCCTCCAAGGAGGCGGGAACGACGGTCTCGCCGTGGGGGGGAATCAGCAGATAAATGGCTATCGTGAAGTTGAGGTTGGCTACGCAATGGGATGCCAGTATAATGATCATAAAATCATTTTTTGCACAATACAAATACTAACAATGAGTGCGTAGTGGTGATTCTAGAGATCATCGCCAGGTTCAAATTAAAGTCTGGAAACGTTTTAATGACAGAGACGTACACCTTACACGTTAGAGACACTGAAGACAATGGTGGGTGGGGTGGTTCTGGTAATGAGGTGGAGAAGGTAGCCATTGTGATGATGGCGATGAAGGAGCCGCTAAGGGCACTCGTGAAGATGAAGGAGTTTGCGGCGGTAATCGTTGGGTGTGGAGCATACGGCAGTAATGCGATGATTAGGATATTTGGGGCGATGCGTGACACAGCAGCAGAAACATCAAGTTTTTCTCTTCTCAGCAAGGGGATTCAAATCAAGAAGAATCTTTTCTAGTACTCTTCTCCTTATCTTTCTCAAAACTACGTCAGTCATTTATTCCATAATCATCCTATTCATTTTGATATCTTTCATGTAAACTTTCATGTAAACGTCGAATTACTACCTGAGGGGGGTAATATAAAATAAAAAAGACAATGCAAAGAAATTGGCAGAAATATCCGAAACAATTGAGTCACTTTTCCACACCCTTCTCAACACTCACATCAATTCCATTTACGTCATCTCTTAGAAACATCATATATCATCACCACCACCATCATTGTCGGGATTGCGCCCATCATGGGTTATAATGGGGGAGACGGTCGCTCGGCTGATCACCGCGCCGCGACGGTGATGGCAACGGACATTGTGTCCACGACCAAGATGGCGTTCGCCATCGAGATGACGTTGGCGACAGAGGAGTGGCGGACGGCGATGGCACCGGCGACGGCGTTGGCGTCGTTTTGGCAACGCGTTTGCGCTGGCGATGGCGGCGGCGGAGCCGGCCGGCGGAGGCGTTTCGCAATTGTTTCTCGCCACGCACGTGCACGTTCTCCCCCTCCCCGAGGGCGCCGCCACCTTTCTTACATCGTCGGCAGGACCCTCACGAACACGTCGCTGCGCGCCATTTAAAGGTCCCCTTTACCACGACACATCCACACATACACTCGCTCGCACAGATAACACAATCGTCCCGCTATCAGAGGAAACATGTGCACTTCGACGGGGCTCGCACGAGGCGGTGAAACGCCGCGCATGCGAAAACCTGTTCACCAGCGCACGAAACTAATAGGTTCAAGCGTGGCCATGGTTCAAGCTAAAATATGCCGTTTCAGAACCCCTAAGAGTGGAGAACGGCGGTAAGAAGAAATTCCGTAATCACTTAAAAAAGGAATACCACTAAGCAAATATCGATTTATACACACGTCAATTACTATAATTTTGAGCAATGTTAAGCTTTACACAACAAGCCCTTTGATCAGACTTTGGCCAGCTGGCTATAAAAATTCACCGACCACTGTCCACCACCCTCTACGTTGCTGCACCATCCTCCAACTCTAAGCATCACGTCATTCTATTCAACAAACAGAACTTCCCCACCACTTGAACTTCCACTGCTCTTCGAGACGGCATCCGAAATTCGCATCCATGTATGGGAAGCTCTCGGGCGCAGGCAGGCCAAAGTCCCGCGGCCCGTTCGCGAGCGGTGCTCTTTGGACGCGTGAATCACGGCATCGACACGCCAGGCCCCGCGCAGGAGCCGGCGTCGTCACCGCCGCCGCCCACGCCACCACCGGCACCGCCGCCGCAGGCTGCGGATCCCGGCATGACGGCGCGGAAACAAACCGGCGGCGACCGGCCGGCGGCGGCGGCAGGCCGGGTGCCGCAGCGGCAGCGGCGGCGGTGACGGCGGTGAGCTGGCGAGCGCCCAGCGCACCGCCGCAAATAGCAGCCTGTGCGGCGGCGCCGCCGCGTCCGCCGGTTCGACGCCGGGGCGGCCCGCGCACCAGCCACGACTGCACGCCGCTGCTCCTTCCGAGCACTCACCTCCTGATGCGGCCCACCATCCGGGACGAGCGCAGGGCATCACCGGCCCACGCGGTGAAGCCCACGATCCCGAGACCCGCTCCCAGTTCCACGGTGACTGCCACGGTAGCGGCGATGCGGGGACACGCGACGACGAAAAAGACACTCCGGTCCTCGAGAGACGGCACAACGATTCACACGCGGTTCACGCTGGGCGAAGCCGTGTGGATGGCGCGAGGCGTGCGGCGCGACTGACGGCGGCCGGCCGGGAGGGACGCCCGCTGCCGGCCCGGCTCCGCCGCGGCGGCGGTGCGGCCGGGGAGGGGGGCCCGCGAGGCGGTGGAGGGGGATGGGACGAGAGAGGGGAAGGGGAAGGGGAAGAGGCAACTGCAAGCGTCGCAGTCGTCGCCAGCGCCAGAAGCGGCTGCGGCTTGCGCGGGTCAAGGGGAGCCCATGCGACCCCCCCCCTCCGCGTCTTCCGACACGACCCCCCTCCTCGTCTCAAGAACGATTATGGTCCCATGAAATGAAGTTGGTGATCGACAGTTGTGCTTCTGACGCTGTCGCTTCATAAAATATGATTTGATTACTTCTGCAAGTATTTATTACAAGTGTGTATTTTCGTGTCCCGGGAACATGTTCTCAGTGATACGCAACCTGTCAACGTCGCTCCTTTCCACAGGCAACTGTCAATCACAAACTCCTTTTAATCGGACCAAAGACATTGCGTTTTTAAAATTATTTTTAGAGAAATACCAATTGTATTCCTTTGACTTACACGTTCGACTGATTGATTATTGATTCCGGACGCGTCAATTGCTAAGGTCATTAGTCCCGTAAATGTAGTTCACTTTTATCGCGGCAGGTGGAGATGGTATATATTCGCTAAATCAACACATTTCATGACTAAACGATACGAAGGAACTTACTTTATAGTTCCTAAAGCTGTGTATTAGTCACGTAAAAAATGCTTGTTTGATGGAATTGAAGCCTTCTTGGTCTGTCAGGTTCTCCTATGTACTAAATGAGGCTGAAGCTCAATCCGTTTCAAGTAACGATCCCATGTTACCCCGGCTGCGCTCTGCATCAAGAGGTGAAGCTATTTCGTCTTCCAACAAAAAATATGCACCAATTACAGGTGTTGGAGAAGAATATTATTTTTAATGCCCATAAAACGGCGAAAAAAAATCATGTTTTGTGTTGAAATTTATACTCATATGTGTCCTGATTGATTATTCATACTCAATACTTAATAAAACATTAAGTAAAATAATGCGTATGTAAAAATTATCTATGTACAAAATTCAACTTAAACTACATATTTAAGAAAATGCCGGTGTCATGTGTCACGATCCTACGTTTTTTCTTCTTTTTTCGTTCACAGGCATTAAGGGAGGCAGCAAATAAGAACAATCTGTTGCTTCGGCACTGCAGTCACTATTTCTCCCTGCACGACACAACTGACTAACTTTGACCAGAGCGTCGAGATCTGCATTGGCAGGCAAAAGATTCGATTAATGAGCAATTTGTGAGTGTCCCTAGCTCCCCTCCAAGCTAAGCAGCACAAATTCAGTGTAATACCTAACACACTGGACGAAATTGTGCCCGCGCCGAAGGGAAACTGCCAGGTCGCCAGAACATTCTGGAAGCGCTCTGGAGGAGAGGGCAGAGCACGGAGCGAATCCTGGGCGGACGGTGGACGTGTCAGTCCCGGTTACAATTACGTCATTTAACGGGTTATTTAAGTCACACTAAAAGAGATTACAGGTTCCCGAACATTCTGAGTGCACACGGAGACATTCCCGTTTCAGTGACTTCGATACGAAATCACGTATACTTGGATTTATTTAGAGCTGCCTCTGATGTACATCAGCTGTTACGATGTCATCCAATCGGCAGGTTGAACGTCACCATAGTGACGTCATTGTAGTTACACGTAACCTCCCGACTGGATGACACCGTAACAGCTTATGGCCTGTCTGAGGCAGCTGTAAATATATCGCAGTACAGGAACCTCTTACATCTATTTCCAATCATATCGTACTTACGTCTACAGAAAAGGTGGTAAGTAAGAAGTAATTTTAGTTTTTATTAGTTTTTAGATGATTCTATCTATGTATTTTGATACTGAATGCACATAAGGATCTTTGGAAAAGTGAAGCATGTTCTGGAACATTGAGGAACTTTCACGAACTCGCTTTGAAACCTTGGAGAGAAATGAACAAAACAAATTCATTGCCGCGAAATACAATTTAGCTGACTATATGACAAGGAAAGAACAAGGCCGATGGGTTTCATGTATCACTAATAACAAAGACAAATTCCACTTCATAAAAAAGTAACTCGATCTGCGATCTTGTTTCGTAACACTAAAGCAGACACGACAAAGAAAACATCCACGACCCACCCGACACAGCATTGGTCACGAAGGTTAGTTCCGGACTAGTGTACTGAAGTGGTTACAGCAGAGGATATTTCGTCCGAAAACAGGAAGAGACATTTATTAACTTAATTCCCAATTCGTGATCTGCCCGCACAAAAACAAATGAGATTTTGGAGAAATGTTTCACAACAATGCACAGGACTAAGAATTCACGCGAGAAAATTACGAATCTACTTCAAAACGCAGACTTGTCTTTTACACAGCATTGAACGTTATGACTGGGAGGTGGATCTTTGTAACTTGTCGGTCTTACCTCCTAGTTATTGAGACTTTTGAAGTGGAATAAACATCATTCTTGGAATTATTACGAAGATAAAAGCGTTCTGATTGGTCACACATATCATTTTTGGCATTTTAACTTCGTATCAAGATCATTTCAATCTCCTCCTCATTCCATGCAATAATCAAAGTCGACTTTTAAGTGTATCATGCAACATTTAAGGCACACGAGGTTTCCTTCTTTTCTTTCACTGCCTCTCTCTCGTCGGGATCTGAACCTGTTACATGAGGCGTCCAAAGTGCACGAACACGTAGTTTTTAGGGCTTTGCCGCGCATGACGTGGCAATTTATCCGCGCGTCGCGTTACTCACAGGTCACGTGGGGCGCCATCCCGTTAGCGTAGACAGCGTCGCACAGGCTTCATAGTGCAGGCCGAGTCTAGCGCAAGCAATGGAGTAAAACGTATTCACACGTGCACTAGGCGGCGGTTTCGTACTGGCGAGCCCCTATATTAATACCTGAACTGAGTTCAGTCTGAACTCATAGTCTGAACCACGTTGCAAGAACAGAGTAGACGGAGAGATCTACGACTCAGAATAGTTACCCGAAAAAGCGGAAGGCAGAAATGTTCTCAATTAGGGAGATACCAATTCAAACGTATAACAAAAATGAAATATTTTACTCAGAGATTTACTGGGGTGAGAGCATTTTTAGAGGAATTGTGGTGGAAATCCAGCGACTTGAACTTTCTGCATTCCAATAACCACACACTCGTGAACAAGAGTTTGATATTAGTCCGTTGGAGGTAATTAAGAATATTTTACCTTCACGGCCATAAAGAACTAACTGAAAAAGTAACACGACAGTACTCTGGGGGGGCTAGATACATCGGGATATGACTAATTTACGTAAATGGAAATACTGAATTGTTAAAAATATCATCAAAATCGAAGGGCTTCTTTCGAACACGCCAAAATGGGATTACTGTGTAAATTTAGTACTACAGGAAGTAATGCAGGATGCAAGCAGTTGAAGAATACGTAATGTTACCGCATGCATTCAAGGACACATCTTTTTAAGTTTGGGGCCAACCATAAATTACGTAGCACAAATTTCGGGTATTTTCAATAACCCCTCTCCCCCTTGTAACGCACTTCCCTATCTCTATGTAACGCAGCGTAACGCAGTCTCGATCCCCTCCCTCCTCCTTTAGCGTTGTTTGCACTAAATATAGTTATAAAACGGCAGAAAACCCCTTTTTGTGAAAATAAATTATACGATGAGACCAGGTCTTATTCTTCTAATATCGCAATTTAGAGGCTATTGCATGCTGTGCGGCAACCGGAAGGACCAACCCATTATAATGTGCAACGTCATTGTTCCAGCCGCAACTGTCCACGCCCATTGCAAGTGACGTGATGATATCATGACATCACCTACCGGTGCCAAACTATACCCCGCTATAGTCAGCGATCTTCTATGAACGCTTTATCTCTCTGAGCGTGAGAACGGCCGTCCAAAGAAAGATGGGCGCACGTGATGCAACACTCTCGGCTGATACGCCACGATTAGAAGAGACCACAAAAACCACAACTCAGCAAACAAAATTCGCTTATCTGGTAGGGACGTTTTGACTTCCTATATACTGCACTCGAGGGGGAACTACCAAGATTTGATGCATCCCACTTGTGCTTGAATAAAGTAAAGCGTCCTTATCAACAAATATATATTTTTCAATTTCAATGGTTGACCCTTGGCTTAGTTTAAAAAAAGGAAAGTTTACAGATTTTGAAGTTTGGATTATCAAACTTTTCTGCAATATGTGAGCATGTTATCTGGGAATTCGTTTCTATATAATCTTTTTATTCAATTTAGGTCGCTTTTAAACTACTTTGGTCATCACTAAGGGTCGAATTGTAATGAAATGTCATTTTTTTTCTTCACACCTTAGAACAACCCCGTTTAATATAGCAATTCATTTAATGTTATGACAAACGGAAATGACCCTATTTTTATACATCATCATTTTGCATTTTTCGTTGATATCGACTATGAAGTGATTTTTTACTTTTTCCGTCGTTTTAATGCAGTTTTTGCTGATTTAATCGATTTTTAATATCATTTTAACGGTACATGTTTCAAATAATATTTAGGAGATGCAACAAATGTTGTCCATAGAATTTCTGAATAGCCTATTCGATTTCTTCCCTCAGAAATTAATGTCGCCAGTTGTATGTTATCTGTGACACCCCTGTCGGTTCGGCCGATTTCGGGATAACTAAAGACAAGACATTTTCTGGAAGAAAAAAAAAGTCCAAACCAAAGGTCTGCAAGCTGAGTGCAATTAAATGAATAGAAGAAGCCTCGATTACATCAGCAACGTATCCAGCTTGAGTTGTTCATCCGAAGTGGTTTTGACCACATTTTTCACGTCATTTTTCTTTGGTTTTAGGGCACTTTAAAAACATTTTAAGAGCATTATATTGATCATTTTTGGATGTTTTAGGTCATCAAAATCCGCCCCCTAGTCATCAAAAAGGACAATGTGTGTCGAAAAGCGGTTTATTAAGTCAAAAGACATGTCACTTTCATGAGCAACAATGTTTTATCGGTGTGAACTCAATAATACTTTTACTTTTCCATGTATCTGAGTGGCAGTGAGCTCTTTGACAGTGCTGCGTTCCACGGACAGCGCTTGCTCGGCCGCTGCTATTGCCGTCTGCGTCTCGTCGACTCGCTTACTTCACTCCGCGGTGACAGTGGAGTGTAATCCAGATTTTCATCTTCACAGATGCGCGTTTGTGACTCGTCGCCTTCCCCCCGCGTTGGGCAAGCAGATGAAGCGGCGAGTTCCACCCGATTTGCTTGCGTGCGGTTACGCGGAAGTCGGCGGAATGGTTACACGGGAACTCGGGTATTTTGGGCGCCGCACTGGGGAAAAGGAGTCTTTAGACGCGCGGTCCAAACGCGGGTGCGAAGTAACATGTGGCAAGAGGCCTGCGGGGGCGGGGCGCGGAGCGGGGTGGCGCAGAGCGGAGCAGACGAAGGAGTGGCGAGGTGAAGTGCGGGGCGGGACAAAATACCGGCGACGTCGGTGGTGGCGAGGAAAAAAAGAAGCGGGACGGGACGGACCAGCGAATGACGGTAAGAGGGGACGGGGGAGGAATAAATTGGAACGCAATGGGGATAGAAAAGAGCGGACGGGACGGAGTCAAGGAAACGGGTCAAGATAAGGATAGGACAAACAGAACGGGACGGGTCGGAATGGGACAGGGTAGGATTGGAGAAGACAGGAAAGAACCAACAGGGCAGGTCAAGACGGGACGGGACGGGACGGTGCAGGACGGAACGGGATGGGACGAGGTGGGGCGGCAGGTCAAGAGCGTGCGTGGCGGGTCGTCGAGGGCGAGCGAGGCAGGGAGGGGCGCCAGGGGAAGAAAGGCGCGCGGTCCCCGGAACGCTGTGCCCGAAATAGCGCAATTCGGTTGCCGCTGGATTGTCTCCCGCGAAGGAGCCGCCCGAGGCACCTGCCGCCGACGCGACTCAGCCCCGCCCCCTCCGTTCGATTCCCCGAAGCGCTCGCTCCGAATAAACAGCACAGCCTTCGGGGGAGGAGGCGCCAAGGCGAGGGGCACGCGGCGACGGCGCACACGGACCAGAATGAAAGGGTTAGGAGATGCGGGTTGAAACCACTGGCGGATCCAGGAGGACATGGGCCCCCTCAAAAGACCCAGACTTTTCGTTTACCTTCTTTTATTTGGCAAAATCGATTTAAATGTTTATTTATGTTAGAAATATGGAATTATTTAAACAATAATATTGTATAGAATATCTACAGTTCATAAATAATATATAATTTAACAACAAATATGTTTTTTTTGTATTCCAGCATTATAAACGACCTTTTCTGTTGCAAGAAATCGTTTATAATCAGGCGTTTTATGGCACAAATGATGACGTATTAGATTTTACAGATCGAATGATTGCGTCATCACACATTCAGCCAATCGCAGCGAGAGAATTAGGAGGAGGTAGAGGTAAACGGAACAGCCGACCACAGTGTTCTCGCACAGATGTCAAATATCCGAGACATCAGGAATGTTCTTCGCAAATTTAAGTTTCATTCTCTTATAAATTTATAAAGCTGTCATACAAAAAAAATAGCGTATGCAACTCGTTTATAATGTTGCTTTACTGCATTCGTACAAATTTGAAAACTCGCTCTAAATACCACTTGTTTTCAAAACATTTACTCATGCAATAAAGCTTAACATTATAAACTAATTGCATAAACTACTATTATTATTTAACAAAAATCTACGAAGGAGAGGGCATGCCCCCTTCCGAAAATTATCGACTGGATCCGCCCCTGGTATAAACAGGGGCTTAGAGTACAGCCAGAAGATGAAAGTAGAAATATGTGAATGAAGGGAAGAGGCGAAAAAAAAAAACGTAGAGCAAAAAAACAGGAGGGCACGAAAACGAAGTATTTTATAGTACGAAAAAAAATTCTGAGAGAGGTCGCAAGGCAAAAAAAACGGATGAAGGAAAAAGAAGGCACGAAATTATGCTATGCTAAGGTGAGAACGAACGAAAAAGAAAGACGGAGAGAGCTCCGTAATCGTGAAGTAGGCATTCAGAAGGATGTGCGACGCATGCCGAAGGGGCGGGGAAGAGAGCAGACGGGGGGAGGGGAGGCTTGAATGGGGGACCTGTTGCAGCTGCGCCCACGATCTAATTAAGTTCGCAAAATTAATTAGCGTTGCGGGACGGTGAGTGCTTAGTCGGATTACCAGAGTTTGAAGGATTTCAGTGCACGCGGCCACGACAAACGACGGGCAACTGCCAAAGATTGTGGTTCTTTAGTACTCGGAGAGCAATATTGACGTGAAAAACAGATCAAACTTCTAACTTACCAAATTTCTACTTACACAAGCAATATTAGAATGACAAGTTTTAATCAATTGCAATCAATTGCAAATTCTAGAGCGTTTCACGACTTCTCGAACCAGGGCTGATGAAGCTTTCTATCTTCAAAACGCGCTTCATTCATTGCGATAATATATCAATGATGCAATACAGTTTATCTAATCGCAAGTATGTATGTATAAATTACTACAAAAGGTGAGTAGTAAAATTAAGTGATTTTGGCGAGCGTGACTTTTCAGAATTGCTTCATATCCATACATTCCAATCTACCTCCTTCCTTTTTCCCAACCAACGTTTTGCAAGACGATAGTCTGTTATCATGGGACTTTAGCATACATTCGGTATTTTGGACTTCATGTAATTCTTATCTCTATTATTAACGATTAGCAGAATATTCATTTTTACACATCTTTTCGCAGATTCTCTTTTGATTTCCAAGATAATTCTGAAGATTACATGTGAGGCGTTTGTTATCAATTAGCTCATTTATCAAACCTCACTTTTTGGACATTTTTTTATAGTAGAAGGTTCCGTAACTTCGCTATGTACTTCAAATCCTCCTTATTCCCATCTACAGCGTGAGAACATGCCCTGTTCACTTTAAACCGATTATGAACGAGAAAAGATGTTCGTTTCATCTGGAAAAATGTTGGCAGGCGGGCTGAGCTGCTTTGGTAGCAGACGCCTCATGTGTTCCTGTCTCTATCAACGGCAGCCCGCGGATCTTCCTACGGCGGTTTGCCCGGGCGAGGTAAACGTGGAGCCCCGTCACCCGGCTGCGTCGCGCTCGCGTCGCACCTGCCCGGATCCACGCGTCCTCCTTCGCCCCCCCCATCCCACATGCCCCACGCCGCCTCGCCTCGCCGCCTCGTCTCGGGCGAACCAAGTAGCTTCTGCGTCATCACGCGCTCCCCGCCCTCTCTCGCGCACGTCCTACGCACCCCGGCCCGCCCCCACGCCCCCTCCCATTGTCTCGGCCCCCTCTCCTTGCCCCCTTCCCGCACGCGGCCTCTGCGTCACGTTCCTCGCGCGTCGCCCCCCCCCGCGAGCCGAACCACTGGCACGCGTCCCTCTCGGCCCCTCCACCTGCGACACGTCGCCTCACAGGCGAAAAAAAAAACCAAAAAACATCGAAGATGTTGTGATATTTGATTTCGGGCTGGGCCCTCGCGCTTCGGAAACGCTCAGATGCCACACTGAGCATCATTTTGCAAACTAATGGGATAGATAATACTATTTCATACAAATTCCGCAAGCGGTGTGTGAGCGGTCTAATAAGGTAAAAAATAAAGGCGTATAAAAGAGTATGAAAAGGTTCGAGAAGTAGTGAAAGGTGTTTTACCCACCGGTTATTTTTTTAATAGCAGCTTTCAATAATTTAGCCCTAATCTTCACATATACCAACAAGGAAACACAATTTAACTATCTGTGAACTTCAATCCGGATCCAATAATGAAGGCTATGTCATCGAAAGCTCATAATTTTTAGAGAATAAAACTGTAGGTAAAGGCATCTTTCATAACTATCCTTATTCCAATGCGAACAAAACCTCAGCAGTAGATCAATATCACACCATGTAACCTTTAGTAAATTAATGCCCACTGTTTTATGAAGTAGTGTCATTAATAGTTCTATTTTTTTATGGCGGTAACATATAGCAGAAGTATACGTCTGAAATTTGTGGATCCAATTTCACAAAGGACAAACCTTGAGGAAAAGAGGCGAAAATAGTGACCACTGTTAAGACATTCACGATATGACGCAAAACGAACAACACACTCCAGATTCTTGGCACAATGATCTGTTTATTGATGCGGTCAACACTCGTCAGCACCGCGCCTGTACACAATCCACAGCTCGAAATGGCAGTTTGGACGTCCGTTGATCAATTCTTCGGGGTCCAGTAAAATGTCAAGAGTGTGGTTACGACGAAGTGGCTTTTAAGTTGATTCTTTGAAAAAGGTCCACAAATAGTGACGGTTCGTCCATAACGCGAAATAAAGTTTAAAAAAGCCTTAGATATTCTTTCGAATACAAAAAAATATGATACAAGAAAACGTACCATTTCTTTAACTTCTCCCTGACGAGACAGAAACTTGTATGAAAGCAAATTATTGCAAAAAATTGGTATGGTAGAAAAACGTTAAAAGCCATATCCAAAGAGTAACACAATTTCCTTTCGTACTGAGTAGGGAGACATACTACGTCTCATCTTCAACGATCAGAAATCAAATGTTCAAAGACTGAAAATTAGGAAAATTGTAATTTCTATCTAAAGCAATCAGTCCACCTGTTTTAACTTGTTCTTCTTTTTCTTTTTTACATTTTAAGACGATGCGGAGAACATCACTCGTCAGTTAATCTGTAACCCATCGTACAATTAGAGACATACGGAAGGAAAACGCTCTCTTTAGAGCGAACAGCGCCTGCCCGCTCGCCGCGAGGGGCTTGTGCCCATTGGGCTGGTGCCCAGTGCCCTGGGGCCACGCTGTCTCTGCCTGGGCCTTCTCCTCACGTTTTGTCCTCTTTCTTTCTTTTATTGCTTCCTTTTTTGAGGGGACTCATTCGCCCTGGCTTCAACACCTTCACAGCGCCAAATTTCCGTTGCAGTGGGAACGTGTTCGGTGCAGTGCATCCACCGCTCTCGAGAATTTCCTTTGCCCGGTCAGGTTCTGCCAGTGCAGCGCGGCCTGACACCAGGATTTTCCTCGTTCGAGTCAAGTACTCTCATTACGGGTTTCCTTCTCAAGTTTCCATTAATAACGATATTTTTGCAGTTTCGCAGCGAATGACTTGGGAGCTTTGCTCCGTAAAATGGACAATTACAGTGGAAGACATCTTATGGGCAGCTTTTTTGGGGACAAGAAGAGCAACATTGGGGGGTGATTTTTACAAAACGAGAAGAATAAAACGAAAGTAATCTGATCAGACTAACGAAGTCTGATCAGACTAATGAAGAAAGTAAGAGAGTAAGGAGATAAAACATAACGGAGGGTACGGAAGATCAGAAAAAGAAGGCAAAAAATTATTTTTCGTGATCCAGTCTTGGTCAATTACTTGAAAAAGAAGAAGAAGAAGAAGAAGAAGAAGAAGCATGATTATTGATGAAGTTTGGACTCGTGAACGCACGTCCTTTGTTCGCGAGCCAATCCGTTTCGTGACATGTGAGTGTTATGTGTGTCGTTGTTCAATGTTTCTGGTAGGAAATAATTGCATCGCAGAATGCCAAGTGCCGAGGCATGCAATCGAGGACGCGTGTACCGCCGAGGCCTTCCTAAAGCCGTCGCGGCGCAGACAACTGAATGCCCCGGCGCGTCGAGGCGGCTGTCGTTGGCCGTCTTGTTGGGCTCGAGCCACGGTCCCTCGCCCTACGCCAGGCGCGGAGCGGGGCGGCGTAGGAAGCAGAGGACAATGCGATGGGGAGGGGCGGGGCGGGGCGGGGGTCGCTCTGCAAATGGAGCGGGGAGCAGACAGCGAGCCGCGGAGGGCAAGGGGCGCCCAGGGCAATGGAGGACGCGACCGCCGAGTGAGTGGAGGGGCCCCGCAGAGGTGGACATGTTAGCACAACAGCGGGCGGCCAGCCACGAGGTTCATCCCCGGAGGGGCGTCGGCAGGGGAATGCGCGAGCTGATGGAGGGGAGGGCGTGGAAAACAACGCAAGGAGGGGACAGGAATAGGGTGCGAGAGGAATGGAGATTTCAGGGACCGGCGGAGGGCGAGGAAGTGAGAAGATACAGGGGGAGGGGGCGTCGTGAGCGAAGAACAGAGGGACGGAACGAAGCGCTACGTGTTACACTATGGGACGAGGCGAAACGAAGCGGGGAAGGCTGGGACAGACAGGCCAGCTGTTGACAACGTGGCGCGAGGCGGACGGGATGAGGCAGGGCGCGCGGGAGGAGGCGAGCAGGCGAGGCAAAGCGGGGAGGGGAGAGGAGGGAGCCGCCAGGCAGCGTGGCGGGCACTGGAACAGATTCCAGTGGCGACGCTGCTTCGTGAAGCTTGAGGATGTGGCGCGAGGCAAGGCATGGGTACGGTGGGGTGGGGATGGGGCGGGGGTGAGGGCAGCGCGGGGACGAAGCGAAACGGGAAGGAACGACTGGCTAAGGCAGGGGAAGGGCGAGCGGAACGGAGCAGGGCAGTGCAATGAGGGATGGGGCGTGGCGTGACGAGGCAGGGAGGGGAGGGCAGGGTGGGGCGGGGCGGGGAAGGGCAGGGCACAACAGGACACGACAGAGACGGGCAGGGCGGGGCGGGGCAGGGCAGGGCATAACAGGACACGACAGAGACGGGCAGGGCGGGGCGTAGCGGGTTGGGGCGGGGCAGGGCAGGGCAGGGCTGGACTGTATTAAACTGAGCAGTGCACTCGAGTCTCTGTGCTCCTCAACTGCTCCCGCGCTTCACAGGGACGAAGTCGCCGAGAGAATGGCATTTGTAATTGATTTACTTAAAAAAAGAGAAAAAAACTTGTTAACGATGTCTCTGCAGTGAGTCAAGTTAGTGTTCTTACTTGTCGGGTGCCATTAATCGTCGACACACAATGTTGCGATATCTCAGCTTGATGACTGGAATTACATTATGTAAGATGGAAACATTTAACCTGTCAGGGCACAGCGACCTTCACGGAGGACGTGTAACTCTGGTAATTTTAGCTCTCTGCTACTCCTTCATTTTGAAGTATTGTAAAATTTGTACTACCATTTACTTGAGACATTTCCACTGCTTTCAGAATAAACCGTAACCGGAAGATTATTCAGGTTACTTATTCACTCTGAAAGAGCTTTGTCTAGAACTGATTTAATATGTTAAGAAAATCTGTGCTCCCTGAACTAAGTTTCCTCCATGCAGGCAGGTACACCGAAAAATGTTCAAATAACTGATCAGATTTTATTATTTCATCCATCATAAATTTAGGAGTAAGTAAGATAGATGTTCACAATATTAATTTCCCGGGTATTCTCAGACGAAACATGGAAAGAAATTCTTGTCTAACACTTTCAACGTTTTCAGTAATAAAATAATAAGTACTTGTAGGAAAATTTCTCATTTAACAATATGTATACTTTGTAATGAAATATAGCAAAGCCCACTGTTTTTTTCTTTTAAGCCAAATTCATTAATAAAAAATGATTAATAAATGAACTACTGGGGGAGGGGTTCGACTTGTTGCATACATTTGTGACGAATCACATTGCACACAATTTTTTTCTGATAACGTTCGAAAAACGATTTAATCTTGTCCATGAATCCACTTTTCAGTGATCTTGAAATTTATTGTTTCACGTTTGTACCTTAACATTAATTTCAAATCAGTAGTTCACCAAACTCAGAAATAAATGTTCTTTGGGTCTATGTTCAAATGATGCAGTGGTAGAAGGAACACGTCGCAATAATCTGGTACTTCCGTACAACACCTATAATCAACTCCAATGCTCTTCCGGTCCAGCGAGAGGTGATCAAACAAAGTTGTAAGGAAGGTAGGAACCAATTGCAACCTAACCATTTCTCCTTCGCAGTACATGTACCATACAAGGATAAAATGGAGTGTTGGCCTTCTCACAGAGTACTTTCTTTATTCTTCAGTTCCTAGAAATATTATTAAATGAAATGAGTGAAATTGTCGCTGATTCAATCAGTGATAGCCGAAGTCACTGATATCTTCAGTTGAAATGTGTAGTTTCGCTGACAATCAGCGAATATGCGAACCTTTTCACAATGACCGCCAGTATTTCACTGGTCGTCAGTGATAAAAGGTGCCGCGCCTCCATCGCTCACTGATCGTTCAGTCGTCACGTGCAATTAGTGTGACAGATTTCACTGATTCAGACAGTGAAGTTTCACTGATTCAAAAAGTGGACCCAATTTTCACTGATTTGTCCAGCTCAATTCACTGATTGTCAGTGGCAGGGTTATAACTGATACCATCAGTGAATAGTCACTGTCAATAAGTAGTTTTTCACTGATTCAGACTGAGAGAGTAGAGTGCATACGAATGATGTAATCATTCACCCAAGACATTTCGTCACAACACTAATTCCAAAGAACAAGCGACGAACACCGTATCTCCCTGTGGCGTCGCGATGAAAATACAGATGAGATTCGTGTTGTTAGTGTAGCTTCCAACGTAGAGTCAAACTGAAATGACGGCGCTGGGGGGGGGGGACAGACGTCCTCGGTCAAGGAGCGCGGCGACGCCCGGCAGCTGCCCGCCCAGAAGCTTCTGGAGGCGCCGAGGCGACTCGGCTCCGCACTGCGCCAGAGCAAAACAACCGCGCGGAGGCGAGAGCGTGGAGAATGGGTTGGGGAGGGGGAGGGGGAGGGGACGCCAGGAAGCGCGCTCGCTCGCTCGCGAGCTCGCACGCTCGCACACCACATGCATTGCCACTGCGATCAAATAAATTGGTGATTGACAGTTGTGCTTCTGAAGTTGTTGCTTCACACAATCTCAGTACATGACTTGGTTATTTTTACAAGTATTTATTTCAAGTGTTTATTTTCGTGTTCCGGGAATACGTGCTCGGAGGTTCGCAACTTGTCAACGTGGCTCCTTTACAATCGCACGTGTCAATCACCAACTTCTTTTAATTGGAACCATAAGCCAAATATTATTTTAGGTAATACGAGGGCAGAGGAAAAAGTTCGATACATTCAAAATACATTTACAGTGCATGAATGGTATGTAACAGCACCAATGAACGAACAAAATTATCCACGAGAGTTTGAGAATGAGACAAATATTAATTATACTGTATTATCGTGTTACCTGGAACGTCACCAGCGAAAAAAAAGTATCAAAAATTTTTATAATTTGTAGACACATCAAATCGTTTTGTACACACCAAATATACGGTTAAAGGCTAGAGGTGTTGTCCGTTATTTTGTGAGTGGAAAAGTCACTCCAAAATCTTTGAAATTCTGTCGGCATTCACCAAATTTCATTTCTGGGGACTGCAGCTAAATGAGCCTCCCCCTCCTTGGGTGCGCCACTGCGTAAATGTAAACATTTACTTCAAATGTAATAGACACACACACACACACAGGTAGCCTTCCTTAGCCGTTAATGTCAGCTTAGCTATCTAGGTGGAGTCCAACATTAGGCCCGATAAAATCTAGCCTTCATCAGTTTACACCACAAACCGTACCGTCTATGTCCACAGAATGGACACTGATATATGCCCGTCAAGAAAGGAAACGGGGATAAGTCCCTGCATTACTCGGGCACTTGGGACTTCTTTAGAACATCGAGTGGCGTCGAACGAGGAAGGACGCCGTCTTCAGGCGGACGACGACCCGTGCTTCAAGAGATTCTGCACCCTCGTGGCGACGCGACGGCGAAAACCCAGGCTAGCCCCCCAAGCACTTCTTAAGAGTAGAGGGTCTTCTGTTGAAGACTTCCATCGCATTTCCACACAATCAAATAAAGTTCCTCACAATCTATGGACGTAAAAGACTTGCTTATTTTCACACTTACCAAACTACATTTTGCTTACATCCTTAGATACAGGAGGTGGTAGAAGTATTCAGAACTCCTTAATTGAATTCCATATTTACCAACATAAGAGCAATTCTGAAACCTCAAGCGCACTGTATCAATAATAAACATTGACCCGTAGATAGCGTGAAACGGCGAGAGCGATTGCTCACTCGCTGCCCTTACTTTCACGAACGGGGCAGGGCAGGGCACGGCAAAGCAGGACCGGACACGGAAGGGTAGGGCAGGGCAGGGCAGGGCAATGTAAGGTAAGGCTAGGGAAGACATGGGGAGAGAGGAGGGGGGAGCTGAACACGGCGGATGGGGTGGAGTGGAGACATTTAAAATAACTTCCAATTGACACTATTGATAGACTTGATTCCTTTTCCTTTCTAATAGCCTGATGGTGATACATGCTTGGGCGACACAACGCTGAGAGACGCCACTTCAGCAAGTATAATAAAATTATCATGCGCTATTACGGAAAATCTACTTTTAAATCGTTTGGGTGGTTCCCCCTCGTTGAAACGTTGCGAAGGCAGGAGGAATGTCATTCTACCCCTCCCTCCTCGGCGCAGGCGGGCAATTCAACAGCGTCGCGTGCGGCCACGTGACGAATGGCCACGCGCCCGCGCCGCCGCCGTCGTGGCTTGTTGCGGCTGTGGCGGGCGCTGCAAGGGGCGGCGACGGAGGCGGCGGCTGCAAGGGGCCGGGGCGGCGCCGCGGGTCGCGAGGCGGCACGGCGCCGCCTGACCGCAGACGCAATTGGCGCCTCAATTGGACGCCGCCTCCCCGTCCCCTGCTCCGGCATTACGGGCAGATTAACACCCAGCGGAGCCTCACTCACTCATCCAGTCACCAGTCACTGGAGCAATGGTGTATTAACCCACGGGCCCTGGGCCCCCAAGGGCTAACCCATACTTCTTACGGAAATCATTTAATACTACATTTTTCAAAAACTTAAATAAACAATCATATAAAAAGTGATGTATGATTAAACTATACACAAAAAATTGGCTTAGCGGGGTAATGTGTTGTACAACATTTTTGGAATGGAATGATGCTCGCTGATGCAATAATGTCACTCAGTGAAGAGAAGTTTAGTTGTTTTTTTAAATAAAACTTGACTTTAACATGGGGTGGGGTGGAACATCGGTGGAAGTAAGAATAGGGGGCCCCCAAATGAACCTAGACCCAAGGGACCCTCAAGCTCTTAAAACGGCCCTGGACCGGAGAGTGTGTGTGTGAGCGTGGATGGGTGGATAAGAACAAAATTCCCAAAAAAGTGAAAAGTACCACTAGTGAACAAATTTCGTAGTTGTCTTGAAATTCTTGGATTGTATTAATTAATTCGTAATGTGAAACTCAATAGGAGTTACCTCTTTTGAAATCGATTCCTTACCTAAAAGTTTCCCCATTTACATTTTTTTTATTACTTTCTTTCCAAATCCCAATATTGATAAGGAAATGGCCACTTGGAAATTGCAAATTTTCGGCCATGCTTAAAAACTTGACTGCAATCTTTAATTGATATTCTACTCCCTGAACAAATTTGAGTCACTTAAGATTAAAAATTTACTAGTTCATGTTACTTTATTGCAATGCTAATTTATGCAATGCTGTATTAATAAGATGTTTTAAACTTATTTAAATACAATAAACCGAAAAAATATCGTTATCGTTCTCACCACTGGAAGACACAAGTGCAAAGCTCCAATTCATTGATGTCGCTAAGGCAGTAGTGTCTTAGCGATCTCCGCCCAAAGGGTCGCGGGTTCGAGTCCCGCCTCGGGCATCGTTGTATTTGCGTTCATCCTTTCACCCCCATTATCAACATACATGTATCATGTCATCTTCACAGTTACCAGAACAGTTCAACACAATAGAGGTCGCTATGACCTATATGTTGATGCGACCTTCAATACGGAACAAGAAAAATCAAGATCGTCTGGACCCGCCCCTGCCACCACAAACGGATGTCATCTGAGGTGGGGAGAGTTCCAATGCCCCCTCCACAGCCATCTCCCGCAGCAGCCGCCGCCGCGTCCTCAGGGCTGTAAGCAGAGCGGCGAGCGCTCCTATTCACGCGGCAGGCGCCTATTCATAGCCGCGTGTTTGCGCGGGGCGTGCGCGCGCGCGCAGGGGTGGGCGGGCGCGCGGGCCGCGTGCGTCCCACCATTGGCCGGCTGCCCTCGCTCTCCCTGACGCAGGAGGCGGAGGCGGAGGCGGAGGCGGGCGTCCCAGAGGGCTTTACCCCCGGCCGCGGCCGCGCGGGGCCTCCGCACCTGGACCTCCGCCGCTATTAATAGGGCGAGTCGCCCGCGAGCGCGAGAAGGAGGGGCGTGGAGGAGGAGGAGGAGGAGGAGGGGGCGTTGACGGACGCTTTCGGGTGGAGGCGCCGGCAACGATACACGCAACGAGAACAGAGAGCAGACCGTGACGGGGGTGACAGACACACGCAGGTGATGGCCTGTGGACCGCCCCGGTCTACAGGGAATGTATAATTATGGTTTCGTCCAATCAGGAAGACCGGCAAGTGGTAGTACGCGGAAAGGCATTCGCTCTTGGAAGTGCAGAAAAGACAGTACCCATCCAGTTTCCAAAAGTACTCATCCAAACGTTCGTTCATATGTAGAGGTGAATAGAAGTTAACCAAAACTGAATTTTTCACTACGATCCAAAATAAAATATTCCTGTCAATATTTGCAACAACAGAAATTTATTTTGAAAGGAGATTATTCAGTAACTAATTTGCAATAAATATGTATAGCACTAATATGCGATATGCAGTAAATATGTATCATTGCATGTGTAACTAAAATAAAGTGGTTAGAAATTAAAATGCCTTAATGCTTCGACGTACGGGAAAAAACTTGCTCGTCAATCCACCCTCGTCGCCACGGATTGTTGCAGCTGCTACTGGTGCATGGTGAAAATATATGGCCATTGGCGATGGTACAATTACAATAACAGGGGCAGTTCCAGACACAAATTTTAGGCGGGGAAATTAAATATGTTTTGATCTAATGTGTCCTCACAGACTTTGTAAAATGTCGCAGGCTACACATCAGCTCATGCTACGATACGGTTTTATTTTTAATGATTATCCGAAAATAGTTTTGCTAGAAAGTTTCGTGACAAGTTAAAATTAATAGTTCCAGAAAAAAAATAGGAGGGGAAATTTCCCTCACTTCCCCTCTCCGCGGATCAGCATCTGACAATAGTAACAATTAAGAAGTTCGATGTAAGATACTCGTTTGGACACAGCGAGGTAATGATGGAGAAGAGGCAACGCCTGCAAACAGTTAGCCGGGAGAGTCATTGCCGCAAAAAGATTCTCTCTGCCTGCGCGCTTTCGCAAGGGGGCATTTGTCTTCCCGGAGTGGCGCGCGACATGTCAACATGCGCGCTGCCAAGAGCAAGGTTTTTATAGAAAATGTCCGCCGTCGGCCAGGAAGAGGAGGCCGCGAGGTACAAGCGCAGAGACGGGCAGAGGGAGGCGGAAGTGGCGCTGACAGACGGTGATAGCATCGACAGCAACAGTGGGGGGCAAGACAGCGGCGGTTCCGTCAGAATACGTGCCACAGGCAAGATGGGGTAACGACGGCGCTTTGCAGAACTGGAAGCACAGCGGAAGCATAGCTGCATTTATTCAATAGAAAAGATAGACACGTATCAGATAAGGAGGGATTTACTAGCTTTGACGACCTCGATACGTAGTAATGATTCCTGCTTTTCATCCCTTGGAGGGGAGGGCATTGCCCTCTGCTTTCAAATCAATCACTTCGTTTTTCAGTTCCTTTATCTCTAGAAATACAACTTCTTCCCTAACCTTCCTATTCCCAGAGGTTTATTAATGGAATAAAATTGTCTTCAATAACGTTTCTGATCTTTTAAGGACTATTCTGGGTGTCTTTCTATGGTGCGATTTTTCTAACTCTGCCCCTCAAGCCTCTAGGCCACGATGGGCATATCATACTGCATTTCCCGTCTTTCTCTGACATGCCGTTAGGAGTCGCACGACCGCAACCACCGCTTGACATGGACGCGATCATGTGATATCTGGCGGCACGACTGTGAACGTCGCGAAATACCGTGACATATTCCATCGTTAAGACGGGCCTTGAGGGGCAAAGTTAGAAAAAATCACAGTATATCTTCAAGGTAGTCGCCGATTTGCTTTCGTGAAAATAATTTACTTACAGATTCATGCGATTTAAGCGTTTTGTTTCAATAAAATCAAGTAGTAAGGGGCAAGTGCACCAGATTCCATGACCCTGGAAGGAAGACAAAGAAACCTGGCAGGTGCATCGCAAAATTAAATCCTTCAGCAATATCCAGTCCGCACGAGATCTCACGTTCTACCGACGGTCATTTCGAATAGTGTTATCAGCAAGCGACATCTGGCGGAGAAATCGAGTCACATTCAGGCATAACAAGGGACGTCTACAAGGCGCGCCTGCCTCAAAGCTTCCTAGACCCCTTAGGCGGGTAAACTTCAAAGAAAGCCTGGGTCGAAAACAAGGGTGCGCCCGAATGGACGTCGATCCCGGATGAAAAATGAAATAAAATTAATTCCCCGAAACCTTGTTCTCATGATTCAACTGATAGATGCAATGGGAGTTGTAACTTTTTTAAGTTGTATTTTAATGACTCAATGATAACGATATTTCTATGTGTGATCATTATGGTTAAATATTTCAAATTTAGAGTTCAACCGCAGACTGAGTTATATAGCATAGCATTGTGCGTGTATACCACCAGCCGAAACCTTCGAAAATAGCGGAACGAGTGATGAAAGACCAGTAATGGTTACAGCGCTGGGGACACAAATAACGGCGCCGGCCATCAGTGGCGCGCAAAGGGCGGCGCGGACGCAAGCGAGACCTGCCTCTGGGGAAAGGGGGGGGGCAAGAATTTGGCAAACAGAGGCGCACAGCGGGAACAGAAATGTTGACAGGCAGAACAATACCAAACAGTCGTAAAAAGAGCCCTCAATTGCACAGGTGGCATTGTAGCGGTGGCAACAATGTGGAAAGCCCCGAAGGTGAAGAGTTGGCAAGGAAGCGGATAACATTGGGAGGGGTATTTTAATGACTCACCTGCTTTTGTCTTTTACCGATCAACTTTCTTTTATCGTGTTCCCATTACGTCCCGGTAAGTGACTGTCTGGGAAATCAAGTGCACAGAGATGGCAACTGATTGGGCTACGCTGTATAGTCGAGATGGTAAATACGCAGACGTTAAAAATACTTCATCTCCCTAGAGTAAAAATAGCAATAACATTATTTTTCATTACAGAGCTGCTTCTTTGTCCCGGGGTGGCGTCTTCTGACTCATAGAATTTGTTACGCATAATATAACGGTCACGCTGACTCGACTGTCTTGGCAGCAAGAAAACGTGCGTTGTATGAAAATACTTTTTTTTCTTGCACTCAATTATGATATTAAGTCGCAACATTTGGTGGATGAGGCCAGTGAACTGTCCGCCGTGAAAGGTCCAGCAAGTCAAAAACCAGGGAAATATTGCGTATGTATGAAACAAAATCTGGTGTTGAAAATACATTCGGAGTCATTTTAAGAGTTAAACGTCCACTAGCGTGTTCTGCAAAATTACAACAACAAAAGCTTCTGATGTCATTTTCCTGAGAAACGTTCGAATTAGAGCGCGAGTAAGAACAACCCTAACGGGAGCGCCACGGTGCTACCAATACCTCCTTTGGCAGATGTTCAGGAGACGAAGAACGTATCTGCGCAAACGCAAACGACCTCTCGAGTCGATCGATCAGCCGCACTTCGATTCTCACAAAGGTGCAGTTTTGTGTAAATGATGATCCCAAGAGATCCAAACTTTGACGATACCAGAAAATTACGCAAAACACTCAGAGGCACGTGTATTCATGCCTCTGATTTCGTTCTTCGGAGGACGCTTTGTTAAAGATTGAATTAAAGATAACATAAAAAAGAGTATAGAACTAGCTATTTATGACACAAAAAGCTTAATCGATATAAGAACCGAGCCTTTCTGGTACAAATATTGGTATCTGACATTCCACGTTTCACAGGAATAGCAATGCAATACCACTGTTCAGACAAAACGAGCTCCACATCCCAAAACTAAATAATAAATTATCATTAATATTTGTTGTCTATTCTTGAAACCCCTTCCACTATTGAACGAATTTCCCTCTAATAAGGCAATAATCTCTATTTCGCTCAAGTGTCAGACATGAGAGCCTCGACGGGTACACCCATTTTTCCCGGGACGTTGAGCAACAAAACCAGTTGAATGGCACGAGTACCCGTGAGTTCTTTTGGGCCCGCAGGCTCTTCAAGTAGCCACGGGCGAGCGGCAGCTCCGAAATAGCCTCGACGCGCGCGCGATCCCAGCGAGTAATGGGCGCGCAAGCACGCGAGCCCCTGACGGCGGCGGGCCCAAGGAACGCGCAAACATCGGACCACTTTTCGTCACACGTTCCACGACCCCTCCCCCCACTCCCTCCTCACCACTACAACGTGCTGTTCGTGGCGCTCGGCGTTTCCCCGCCGCCAGGACAGTTGGGGTCGGCAAAGCACAGGGCTCATCACGCGTCCTCAGGTGTTTTTTAACGACACAGAATTGGTTCAAACATTCAAAGAAACTTGCCATGCAGCATCACTTGCACTATCCATGAAGATTTAGTGAAGTAGATAACTGTACTTGAACGAGTCAGAAAGACCGCCAAGGCGAATGTTCTGGGAAGAAGTTAAACAAAGCAACATTTGCCCAGAATTGAAGAATATTTTAAGTAACTTGGAGCTTCATGAGCACTTATTTCTCACACTCGTGTATTACGCTGGAATAAAAATGAAACTGCATTTATGGGAGTAACTGTATTGAAACATCCCTCACGCGTTGCCACGCCCCGCCCTGCCTTGCCACATCACTCATCATCCTCCGTTCTCCACCGCCAGCAGTTCTCACTGCGTCCCTCTGTCCGTCACTCGTCACTTGGCCGTCTGCCCTCCTTCCCCACTACCCCTCGCCCTTTCCCACACGAAGGCGGGTGATGCCCCGTCCGCCTGTCCCTCCGGCACCGCAGCGACTCTCTGCGTGGTGGATTGGCCAAACACAAAACAACAAGCTATTTTCAGCAAATAATCTAAAACCCAAGTTAGGGGAGCATCTCCTACAAGACGTGGAGAATAGGACCCAAATTTAAGATCGCCTCGTACTGGTGTTCGGCTGGCGGAATTAATCTGATTTCGTGTAGTACCTCCCAAAGCCAAATGCATGATGTGTAGCCTACAATCAGAGGCAAATTTTACACGTGTAACATCGTTATAATTGCAAATTTCTCCACATTCATTGTAAAAAAATGTTCATTTTTTATCCCACCACACGCCCAAGAAGTTTGTAACAATTATGTTGACACATTCTGTTTTAAAACGATGTTACTGAATCTACGGTATTCAATGATTTTTAGACAATTATCTAGAGATAAAAAAATTAAATCGTGTCCCTGAACTTCGAACATGGCGCCCCTACTCCTTTAATATGATATACTTGTCTCGTGTCAAGGTAATGAATATGTTCTCACTATCCATCGTATGGGAGAGTGAAGGCTAACGAAAGGTGAACTCTCGCTGGCAGCAGAGAACTCGCAGAGGACTCGTCTATCGCTCGTCAGTCTAACATTTATATCGCGTTTGGCGCCCTGTTAACGCCTCTTCGCTCCCGACAGACTCTCACTGCATTCGCCATCGGGCGTGTGCGCTCCATCCCGCCTAAGTCCTTGGCCTTGTTGCCCGTATCGTCTCCAACACCTGCGCGCCCTAGTTAACCAAAAAGTACGAATATACTTAAAAAAGAAAAGAACGAACGTGTTGATACGTGTCATTTAGAGACCCTTTTGCTCGCTACAAAGTAGGGAATAATAATTTCCAAACGTTTATTTTATCACTTATTTTTGGCTCAGTTTCAAAGATGATTGTTGATTTATGTATTAGTATTACGTACCAGTATGTTTTTAACATATACATTTTAATTTTAATAAATAAATTATTTGAGTTGATGGTACCGAGATGTATGTTTACAACCGTGCCATTGCCATACGCCGAGACATATGATGTACACAGAGTCATGCCAGTGCCAGCCTTTCGCAGTTGAACATACGTTTTCGGCTCGAGGCCCCTTTGGCCTTTACCTCCCCTGGGTACAGCTCTATGCCTGAACCTGGCCGTCTGTCAACTGCCTGGGCATCCCAGCCACTCTTCTGCCCCCCCCCTACACACACACACACACACACACACACACGTACACATACCTTTCGACGCCAGCGCTCCGTCCCAGTCCTTCGCCGCTCGGTATACTCCTCTCGTCCAGTTTCACCCTCCCTTCTGTGGCCGCATTCATCCTCCGTTCTCCACCGCCTCCCAACACTTGGGTCTCTGCCCTCCTTTCCCACTGTCCTTCGCCTTCCCCCACACGAAGGCGGTTCCACACTGTACAGCAGGGGAAGGGGGCTGAATTTCAGCTCACAGCCCTTTTTTGGATTGGCATTATTTATCGGAATGAGCGAAATACGGCTCTAACAACTATGCCAATCCGAATACTCTTGAATTATCTTAATTTTTGGAAAATTGCAAAAGTTATTCTTTTAGGTATCTTCATAAAACTACAATACTAAAGATAGAGATTTTACTTCTGAATGAAATCTGTTATTCAAAAATTATATCTTTAAATGAGGTCATCCACAATATTTTCAAAATATGAGTAGTTTTCCCCTCAATTCTATAAATGGCAATATTAGAAAGAAGATTTTTCTTAAAAACGGCATCAAATATTTTCTTCAAACGTTTGTAATAGTGCACTGAATAACAAACATGACATAAATTCGATTTTGATTAATTCTTTTGATATTTCAAATATGTATAAATGCCACCTTTTAAAAATATGTTTCAAAAAGCTAGCCGAGACTAAAGTTATTAGAAAACTAACTACAACGAGACAGTGAGACATTCTTAGCCAAACTAGTTTCAATTGTTAGCTTGAAATAATAAAAAAAAATACTCATAATGACAAAACTCCTTTGCATGTCATGCTATCAAAATGCGGTTTTGTTTTGAATAATAGGAATAAAATACCCCAAGTTCACTTGAAGAGGGACCAGGAAGCCCATTAACTCTTCCGCCCAAAGCTGCTACTGACCTCAACGTCGGCTTCTCTTCCTCAATGCACATTGTCACTTACTAATATAAGATACGTAACAATGTCACCTGACATTTCACTCCTTTCATGAGTTTCACATTTTCTTAAAGAAGTAGCACCTCACAAAACCGAAATGTCATAAAAACAGGTCCAAACAAAGTCAAAGAACATAAATTTTGTTCCGAACTTTCGACTAGTTAAAGAATCTTATGTTTGTTGTTTTTACTTCAAAAAACACTACCTCAAAATAGCTTATAATAACATTTTTCTCTTCGCTGACATTCAACATTAGCGAGAACACTATTCTTTTCAATCTATGAAAACGTTCATGACATCTCAACGACTTCGTAAAATGAAATAATTTGGGTATTTTTATTTCATTTCGAGAACGTGCCACCGGCAGAAAACGTGTACGGTTCCAGACGCATGCATTCATTACGTGTACCCTCCCGCGCAACCCGTCCCATTACTCGGAAGACGGACGCTCGACAACGCAGCCAACGTTGCGTCATGCAGTTTCGTTGCGCCCGTCCTGCACAGGGACCGAACGTTCCAGAACGACCACTCCTGCATTCGTGCGTCTCCCGCAGAGAAAGAAGCTGCCGTGCACACGCGAGTGATGGTAGCGCAGAATTATGGTCATTCAGGACTTGGTCAAAGCCACAACCTTGGGGCTTAATGACGGTTCACGTATGCATGTAATTACGTCACAATTACAAGAGAATATTCACAGCATATTACAACCTATAATAGCTATCTAGTTACCTCGCTCTTCTTCGAGTGAAATTTAAGATGAACACGTTTCCTTTCTCGGTGTCTCGGTTTCGCATTCCGAAGGAGCTTGGGAACGGGTTATCGCTAAATGGAATTTGGTATAGTGGGTGAAGGGAAATTATTCGAATGAATGTAACGCAGAAGTACACAGCTAAGATATCACGACTCACGCGCGACTATCCAACGCAGCAGGAATCGAGAGAGGAATAACCGATGTGTAGAACATTTTTCGCTCCCGACTCAATCTCCGGTTGTGTCGCGAGTAGTCCAGAAAAAAAGAAAGGGAGCAGATCAATTGCGTAAATAACAAGTGGAAGATTCGATAGAGAGAAAAGAAAGAAAAAATAAGAATAATACGGAACGTAAAAAGAGAAAAAACATGGACAGAAAATGGACTGAATGAGAAAAATCAAGAAAGAAAACCGACGAGCCATGGAAAGATAGAAAAATACTGAAACCAGGCCATGCAAAGAATGTCATAAATCAAGAGAGGAGGTACACAAGTGCCCAAACATCAGAGAACGCGACCTACTTCATAGTGAAGAAGAGCTGAGAGAAATGTTTACGTAGAACTGAAAATATCAATTACTCAACTCGTGCTGCCAACGCTACTTTCCTCTTACTTTTCCAACGAAGTGAACAAGCCTATGAAATGAATACAGGATAGTGTAGCTCGTAAGCTCTTCACAGTATGCAGCTTGGCTGCAACTTTCGCCAAGGTGGCAGAAATCGTGTCATTCCCTTGAACAGACAACTCAAAAAACCAAGATTCAAGTTCAGAATTTCGCGGAGAAATTGATAAATTATTTCGTCTACTAATTGCAACATCGACACAGGTCACTGACGGGATACAATTTCAAAGCACGCTTAAGCCATTAATATATCGGAAGGAGGAACTCCGAAAATCTTATTTTTTAGCACGGATAAACTATTTCACTCAACATTCCGTTAAGCCAAATTTCATTGATTGTTAGTGATTCCGGGCGCGACAACGGCTAAGGTAATTAGTCCCGTAAGTGTAGTACATATTTTCCTCCAGAGGTGGCGATGATCTTCCCCGGCTTCATAGAGAGTTTCGGCGCCTGCGGACTACCTGCGGCGAGCGGGGTTTTCTCCAACCAGGTATCTCCCACCAGCGGGATACCACCCCAGCCGGGACAAACTTTAAGCTCCCGACCGCTTTCCCGGCATATATGGTTGTGTAGGGCATGTTAGTAAAAGTGTGTGTAAGTAAGGGGTGAGGATAGGACAAGGAAGATCGCGCGCGGTCCGTGGCCCGTACTGGGGTAGGGTACTACGTGTTAGGGTACTGCTGCGGCATTCGCCTGGTGTTGAACGGAGAAACCACAAAAAAACTATCGCTCACGGCAGCCGGCTGCTAGAATTCTCCTCCAGACAGCGACTGAATCCCACCCTGCTAGAGTCTAGAATCCTCCCGCCGTCGGTACTCGAGCGTAGAACCTCTCGATCAGAGGGACAGCAGGGACATCAGTTGATGCCCTAAGCCACTTCTCCCGATTTTGCAGCCAGTTCGCCACAATCATAACTATAAAAAAATAGCCGGTCTGGCACACGACTACAGAACATTTTCTTCTTACGAAGAATTCGCAAGGCGAGAAAGTAAAAAAAAAGAGAAAATATAAATCGCCATGCAAAGAACGCGAGCGGGTCAGGGCATCCCAATTATTTCCCTCTTCCTTCTCCCTGTGCGGCCCATCGGGTGGCAGCAGGCCCGTCGGGTGTGGCTAGGAATCCGTCACCTCCCCTCCCCGGTCCGGCCGCGGTTATTCCCGGTTCCGCGCGCCCCGCCCCGCCCCGCCCCGCCCCGCTCAACGAAAACAAACCGCAGAGTGGGTGGGGGACGGCGGGGCCAGCAGGGGCGGCCGCTGTGAGCGGATCTCCGTTGTCGCTGGGCTGTGGTTTGCACCCTGCGGCAGCTGCGGCGGCGGCGTTGGGGCAGGTTGCGGCGATGGTGGTGGTGGTGGCGTCGTTGAAGGTGGCTAAATCGATGTCTGTGGCGGCGGTGGTGGTGGAGGAAATCGAAGAGGTGATGGTTGTCGTGGAGACAGCGGCGAGGCTGCTGGGGGAGGCGGCGTTGGCGGGGACGTGGTCGTTGGCGGCAGGAGCGGATCCAGCCGATCGTTTTGGAGGGGGTCAGCACAGATTTTTGTTAAATAATAAACATTTGTTATTATATATTATAATATTTTTGTAGTGTATATACGATACTATAATTACATAATTCTAATATAAATAAATATTTAAATAAATTTTGCCAAATAAAAGGTGTCAAACGGAAACTCTAGGCCTTGGGGGGGCATGGCCCCGTAGATCTGCCACCAGTTGGCGGTTGAGACAGTGACGGCGTTGGTGGTGGCGGCGGTGGAGGCTGTGGCGTCGGTGGTGGAGACGGTGACGGCGTTGGTGGCGGCGGCGGAGGCTGTGGCGCCGGTGGAGCGATGGAGCCGGTGGCGGCGGCGAGGGTGGTGCCTGCGGCTATATCTTTACGCGCGAGATTGTTTGAACAACGCTTTCCCCATTGCTTCCGATGTCACCTGCCGCGTACACGGGAAATCTCTTGCACGGGGAAGAGGTACTGTGTGCGAAGTTGGGGTAGAGATAGCGCGACACATCGGCCTAAGCATTCGTTTCGGCACTTGCTCTCAATAGTACACAGCCACGAGTGGGAAATGATGATATAACAATTGAAAAAAACATGCATTTATCCCATCACTATTTCGTCTCTGCCTATCAATATTATTTTTAAATAATTACATAATTCTAATATAAATAAATATTTAAATCAATTTTGCCAAATAAAAGAAGGTATCGAACGAAAACATTATGGTGTAATTGGAAACTAACTGGAAATGTGTACTTCGTGGACGAATATTCACAATGGAGAAGCACAATTACAAATAATTACTTTGAAATCGTTGTATGTCTTCCATAGTTTTACTACACGAGTAGGTACACAATTTACACCCGATGAAAAATGAATGCGGGTTATATTTTCCGGTAATTTTCTTGGTATTGATTCTAACCAATACACCAAATAAAGTGATTAGCATTTTCTCCCTATACACCCCTTGTCCTAAAATAAATAACCCTTTTTACGCGCACTCAGCAATACGACTTTAAATAGTCTGTTCCGAAAGCCCACCTCTTAGCCGCCTCTCAGCAACAACGTCTGACGAGGGTTGCCGTCTTGCACCGCTCGCCGCTGACCCTGTGCTCCGGGGCTCAATCGTCGACGGCGCCAAGTCCGTCGCGGGGGGGGGGGGAGGGGACGGAGGGGGAGGGGGTCAAGTCTCGCGGGCGCCGCGCGCGCCAACCGCACATGACGCAGCGCTTCATCGGAATTGAATTAATTTGACGCGACGAACCGCGGCACAATGCACGCCCCCCCCCCCCGCGCGAGCAGCCAGCCGGGGCGGCGTTATGAAACAGGTGGCTGCCGACGAGAAGATTGCCATTGTCTTGTGGCCAGTAGCGTCACCAAGGTCCGGATCTTCTGCTTGTCTACGGGGTCCCATCCAAAATATTGCACAGGTTTTCCAGTCGAATGACTTCACGTGTTGTAACATTGTTTTAAAAATAATTTCTTGTTCCGATTATCCAATCATGAGCCACAAATTGTCTTTAGAAATCCACAGCGGGTATGTTGTATTTACGGATCCCCAGTGCTAATTGGAGATTCTCTAGATCGGTGGGCTGAGCCCTACGAGTATAGGTGATCTGCTCACCGCTCCGTCCTAGGGATGGGGAAGGGAAACTGAAAGGGGAAGGAAGGATCGCGCGCGATCCGTGGCCCGTACTCTAGGGTAGTACTCTGGCGTTCGCCCGGAACTGATCAGTAAAACCTCGGTAACCAATGATCACGGCAGTCGGCATTTGATTTCGGCTCGCGCCTCGAACTGGTCAAAGTTAAAAACATCAGGCAAATTCCTGACGGGGATAGAACCCGTGACCACATAATCACCAGAACGATTGAGTAAATTGAAACTACAATATTATCAACATTAATTATAAATGTAATACGGGACATTTCCGTAAAACATTGAATTCGTTTATGTCGTTCGGGTGACAATGCCACAACACTCATTTAAAACACCACATCAACAAAAAATGTTTTGCCTTCTAACCACTATAACATACACAATGTATGAAGATATTAAATAATATTACTAAAAATGTTTCATTAGATACCTCAATTGTGGGGTTTCCTTAAATTCCTGAATTCTGAGGGCCCCTCCCGTCCGATAAATTCAACGACTGTCTCATTTTTTACTCCATATTCGTTTTAAAGTGACTAAACTTAATTATCGCTTATCGTGAACCACTAAATTATAGGAGTGTGGAATCAACATACGCTGTTAGTTATTCATTCACCGTTGAATGCTCACACGTGATAAAGCGTTTCTTACTCTATTAGTATGCTGATGCAGAGTTGGTTTTCCTTATTTACATCGCGAGGCTGAGTTACAATGATAGCGTTTTAGCATCACGAGACATACGAAGCCCGACCTTCTCTGCTTAGTGTGCTGTCAGTGATATTTTAAGCGCATTCCCTTATTCTGAACTAAAATACGCGATATCCTAAAATGCGGATCTCTCTATAAGCATCTTGCCTTACGCCTTCATTCATAAACGTGACGTTAAGCGCACCACGTTTCATTCACAGTGCGACAGATCAGAATGGGTGATAATTAAATGGCAGAACTTTATCAATAAAAGTCGCGAAATCATGAAGAATGTGTACGGACATTATGGAAACAATGGTTGCGGGGCGACAGGTAATAACGAGCGAAGGCTTGATCGAGAACACAGAAACGTAGGATGTCAGATGTTAAACATACGTTAATGAATATCCGGAAGGTTTCCATGGTGTCAAATGTATTGCATTGTAGAGAACTTTAAAAAATTATTGAACAAGTCGCTCGCTAACGAAGCACAACGGTGATCGAGAGTTCTGACCGTATAGAGAAGGTACAGTATGCAGACCACGTTATGGGCGCATGCTACAATGTACGGAAAGTAGATGGTGGATTTAATTAAAAAATTAAATAAAAGAATTCGAGGGAATTTAATACTACAAACAAGTAATATTATCAAGGACAATATTACGACTTCGATTGGTTAAGATAAGTGCTCTGAGTACTAAGCAGATGTAAAGTTATTTTAACAATATTGTTCGGATGTGCGCACAAGCATTAATTGGCATTTAATATTTATTGAAGAAATGGTGAATCTTGTGTAGTACATTAGGTTAGTTGTTAGATTAAGCTAATTAAAGTTTTATTCAGTTCAAATAGCTAGAATAGGTTGGTGATTAATAAATTAGGTCTTTAATTATTTGTGAGTTCCTCTTATCATCATGTTTTCATTTTTTTAGTTATAATGAATGATTGGTTTTTTTTGAAGCCCCATGCGTGGTTTTTATTTAGAAGCCCCGTGCGTGGTTTCCTAGAGAACGCCACTAGCGTATGCTGTGGTAATCATCGACCTTCGTATTTCCTTTTCACTAGTAAAACAAGGTTTGCCGGTACAACACTTCTCATCAAACGATTACATTAAGTACGCCAAAAATTACGTTGAGGGACAAATTTGTATTGAGAATTCTCATAGAAAAAACACTGACGGAATGGAAACAAATTTTATTCCTGATCTACGAAAGAGGAACGATAAATGAACAATATTTTGAACATTGCTCTGGCAGCAATCGCCTTGGGGAGCAAGACAGGACTAGTGTATTCCAGTTATGTGCAGTAACTTCTCAGCGAATGGCACGTTCTCGCACAGCGTTCGTGATATTTGCGGGAGTCTTTCTCGCAAGCTTTCTAATGATTTATTGAGTTCCACGTGTCTCTGGTAGGCACGTTTCGAATGAAATACAGTCTTGCTGTCAAAATGTCGGAAAGAAATTATGTTACTAGGCGGATTTCGTGTTTTCTCATCCGCCTCGCAGAAAATGCCTGTGACTCTTAAGTTACTCCATGAGTTTTGGTCTGGCACCTGCGTCCTCGCAATACGGATAGGATTATTTGCATTACGTCCGTCCCTAAGGCTCGCAAGAGTGAGGTGAAGATGGAGAAGAAAGGAGTGAGCGCGGTCTGTAGAATTGTTTTGAGTATTATTCCAACTTTCGCCCTCATGATTCGTCTACCTCCACCACTGATCGAAAGAAACCACGGACATTACCGACAGCCAGCCTCTTGAATTCATACAAGCAGTAATATCATCGAATCCAGTTACTTACGTGACATCGAAGGTCCGTCATTGTCGGGACTCGAACCAAGAACTTTTTGGCTGAAAAGCTTCAGGGACGAACTACACACACATTCAAGCGTCTTGTATTAACTGGCTTTGGACAGCGCTCTGTCAAAAGGGATTTTCTTATTTCAATTAACTAGTTCATAAATCACTTCCAGAGAAGAGGCACCGCAGGGGCGTGGTTGACCTGTGCCCCGAGGCCAAGCTCCGGGCTCATTGCCTGTCAATCGCCAGCAATCACGCCCGTCGTCCGCTGAATCAGCTGTCGCCAAGCGCCGATGACACTGCGTCCTCCACGCTCCGCCGCGGCGATGTCCAACTGTTTAATAAAACGTTACGCGGTGCGCTGCAGTTGTCACTTGACTCGTGACATCGCCGTCAAGTTTTATTCTTCTCATCAATAGCTGACACTCATTACTAAATATGAATTTTTGCAGCCCACGAATAAAGTGCGTGGTGTTAAAGACGTGTCGATAAGTAGAAGTAGACCTATGTACACGTAAAAGTAATGTTTTTACAATCAATTATAAAACCAAATAGTTTAACTTACCTAATGGAACCCCTCATCATTTATGGAAAAATGTACACATTGTAGATATAAAATTAATAAATACCATGGATTATGAATATTATGTCATTATCTTCGAATGGCTAGAATTTCTTCTTCTTCCGCCTCATTCTCTCTAGTGCTTAAGAAAGATGTCGGGTTTATACCGTTCAAGAGAAACCATTGACACAAAATCATGTAGATGTGCTACTGCTGATTCGTGAGTTACCCTGCATCAAACAGATTTTTCAAGGAAAAATGCAAGTTCGTAGATTATGATATAAGGGACGCACCAGGCGCACATGCCAACTTGCAACACACATTGCCACTGAGCATGCCTCGAAATCGATGCGTTCAATACCCTGGAAACCAGGTTACTCTTACAATCTTCACGAGGTTTAAATCACTGAGATTTAAAAAGTTAGGATTGTTCTCACTGGCACAACTAGTATTTGAGAATACCCTGCAGCCCCAATTTCGACATCACTTCGAAATCAAGAATAAATGTATTACCCTTAGAAACACTTTTATATTTCATTGGCTGTCTTCCGTGTATGTCATAAAAAATGTAGCATAATAATTATCATTATGTTTTCACATCGAAATATGGACAAACGTAATGTTATTTTCCTGCATATAAATGCAAATGCTTGGTGGTACGCCTAATGCTATTTTGTTGTTCAATCACAGAAAATTGGTTTCACCATAAGGTCTAGAAATAAAAATTCCATTAATTCCAAATACATCTCTAAAAACCACAGGACTATCACTAAGACTTGCTTTTAACTTCAATAACGCACTTGAGCATCGCAGGTGTTTACCCCTAATACGGCGTCCAGAGAGATCAGAGGATAAAGTGTTGCGGGGCACTCACCAAAATGAGTGATGTACAACCCCTGGCTGAACGCTGCCAGATAGCGATTACAGCCGCTGCGGACGTCAAAGCACTGATTGGCTGCTCGTGAAAATGACGCAAATGCGCCATTATCACCTGTCGGCGAGAGATGCGCTTGGATAATTTCCAAATTATGTTTTGAGAAGCGACAGCGTTGGTTCGAGTTCCTCATTCGAGTGCTGCAATCAACAAATCCAACTGGTATCTCGAGTTTATCTAGTTTCATTGGGGTATTTCAATTGAGACGTCCTAAGAACGGAACACGATATAATTCGTCATGGAGCTTTATTTTGTAATTTAGCAAGGTTACAGACATAATAATATTCTTAAATATTCCATCTGGAATCAGAATTTGGTTACTGAAAGGTCTACCACAGAAATTTAGGGTTACCGAGAAACATAACACTCTTCATAGAAGGGAATGGCAAGTATAGTCGATGTGTTCGGCAAATACGAACCTGCAAGTCGGTGATAATCATACTACCATCGTGTATTCGATGTTCTACGTTTGAGTCTAGTACAGACATAACATTTTTACGGCAATGGCAATTTCTATTTCTGGAACAAAATATGTAGTAAAATAGGTTCGAAAAGTCGTTAGTGCATAATGATAGAGAATCACTATTCAGGTCATTCGTGCACACGATTTTATTTTTGCAAGTTTTCATACTTATAAAATAAAGGTTGCCTAAAAAAGCAACTCCATCCCCAGATTTCTTACTTCCTTTAAGATCATATTCAAATTTCGTATCAGATATCAAATATAATAATTGTATATTTAGGAGGGATGTTGAATGAGAAGAATTATTGTCTAATACTGTGTTAAAATATCCTTCAAAGCTCATCAATCAAGTGATTAAAAATCAATCATTTTGGAGGAAGAAGATTTGTTAAATTTCTATTCAGAACGATTTCATACATTAGCCTCGCATTGGCCCCGCATACATATAGAAATACGAATGCGCACGACCGCAAAACAGCTCCCTTCCCTAGAAGCAGTATCAAACTGAAACTTTAGACCCAACAGATGGGTAAATGAGTTCCGGAAAAACCACATATTGAGTCATTGGTTTTGAACGAAAATGTGGGGACTGGTTACTTTTGTACGTCCTACACGGATTTTAAATGGCCTATTTATCTCCTTACTAGACAACACTCTTACACATTTCTACCAGAAATGACATTAATTACGCTGAATTAAACATTCTAATTCCCCTGCTTGCCAGACGTGTCTGACGCAACCTCGGCATACAGACATCGTGTTCTCCGAGCGCTCAAGGCCTGCTCAGTGGCGAGGTATTCCGCGCCCGTTGGCGCGACTTTTCCCAGCGTGCCTTCGGCGATTCGATCCGAGTCCTGTGGCGCGGGGTGCGACGGCGGCGGCGGCTTTTTCTGCGAAGTGGAAGGCCGAGGAACAATGGCGCCCACGCCCCAGCGGCGCCGGCCAGCCGCGCCACAGTGCCCACAACCCACACGAAATAATACGACGCAACCGCATGATTCGGACATTGTTACATGTTACATGTTTCCAGAAGCGTCAACTGCTATTATCATTGGTCCCATATGCGTTGTGCTTATTATATCCCGGGAACTGGCGGTGTTTTTCCTGGAAAGCGAGATCTGGCACCTACCTACACGTCGGTTGCAGAGGTTTCTCTCTACAGATGTCTCTCTCAGAGAGGAACCGCCGCAGCTAGGAGCAATCTCGAAGCTCCCGACTGGCCTTGCATCATGAGTGGTAGTGTAGTGCATGTTAGTGTGTGTAAGAGGAGAGGATAGGACAAGGAAGAGGAAGGAAAGATCGCGTGCGGTCCGTCACCCGTTTGTAAAGGTATTGCTCCGCTATTCGCCTGGTGTTGATCGGAGAAACCACGGAAAATTATCCATCAGAGCAGCCGATCGCTAGAATTCTCTTCCAGACACCATCTGAATTGGACCTACCTGACAAGCTAATGTCGAAAATCCTGCCACAGTCGGGTTCAGAACTTAGGACCTTCCGGTCAGAGGGACTGCAGTGACATCAGTCGAAGCTCTGAGCCATCTCTCCTGGTGACATCGTGGAAGTTCACAGTCTCGGTAACTGGTGGCTGGGGTTGTAAAGATTTTGGGAAGATACCAAGATTAAATTATTAAAGTCTGAATTCATGTCTCGTACAATTCACATTTCTGTTCGTTTCTTCTTTTTACTAAGTCCTCATTGGATTTTATTTGTAACGAATATTTTCTTCCATTCAGTAGTTTCTTCAAATATTGAAACTTGAAATTGAATAAAAGTATTACATCGACTTCGATCGAACAAATACGTGAATTACGAGAGAGAAAAAAAAAGACAAGGAAGTGTCGGTTGGCGTGCGTGAAGAGCGGCTGCCTGCGCGGCCCACTGCTCTGGGGGCGCCCCCAGCGGCTGGCTCGGAGAAAGTGCGCGCGGACGGACTCGTCGGAATCCGAACCCGGGACCTTCGGCGGCGCCACAGACGGAGGCGTATAAGGTCGATCACCGGACCCGGTCGCGCGGCGGCGCTCACGGCGGGGCTTGTTTTGCCCCCCCCCCCCCAAAAAAACAGCAGTTGCCGTTTTAAAGGTAGAAACTCCGGTCGTAAGATTAGCTCTTCCGCTTCCACATTGACTTGACAAAATGACGTCATGACAGAAAAACTTTTATGTGAAAAAAAAAAAAAAAAACGTTTTGTATATGGTGTGGATTGTTGGGTCTTTTAGAGCACTTTTATTTTCTAGTTTGCATACCAAATTTTCATCATGTGAAACAAGAAGAAATTAATAATCTTTCGATAGGAACATCGAATATCGCTTTACTGACACACAGGGGCTGGTGTACAATCAACATGTTCGACAACTACTGTAGTTATTAAGTGTTTAGCACATGACATGAACGTCAATGTGGGAACCATCGCTTTACTTGTTTTCAGAGTGAATCTTGGCATTCACGTAGGAATTTGAATTAATACAAAATGAAGAATAAAATCAATGGTCAATCCGCTGAATGTTGAATTCTCTATCCATATTTAACGTTCCTCATCATAACCAAAGTTTCCCCTTCAGAACTATAGTTTTGTTAAAGTTCCAAAAAAATATTAATGACTCTTCAATAATGCAGAACAGCAACCATATTTTTTGAGGGTATAGAATTGATATTTTGCCACCAATGGCTTTTCACTTGGTATTTTGTGTAGACTCCGGAACTTAATTTTTTATTTTTATCTAATGAATTATTCATTTACTTATGGATTGGTTCTGACTGCAGCGATAACGCAGTCTCCGCGAACGTAATGAGTTGCCAACGCGCGAATTTGAATAACGAGTGCGGAAATACTGAAGTGCTGCCCCTTAAGCAGTGATGCCAGGTGGACTCAAGGATTTCCTCATGCACACTGCCAATGACATCCACTAAAATGAGAGAAATACTACATTCAAAGATTTATTTTTAAGGATTAATAAAAATGCGTGTGCGTTTGTTTGTAAGCACATACGTTTTAAAATCGTTTATACCTATTGGCGTTAAACCATACATTTTACAGTTCCTTGTTATATAAAATTATAACATAACATAAATAACAATTTCAGTTTTCGATTCAGACAATTCTCTTTTATTAACGTTTCAAAACATTCCAGAAGTGGTTTGAAAAGCTGGAAATTTTTACAAAATAAGCCATAACATATTCTTAGTAGTCAATCTAAGTTTTTTTAAAGTATAATAAGTTGAAAATTGCTAACAAAAAATACTGTAGAATCCCCCCCCCCATTTGTTGTGATGGCAACGCTGCCCCCGGGAGAGAGGCGCGTGGCGGTGGAGGTCCAAGGCCCTTCGCGGGGCGTGGCCGACGCCCTCCCCCTCCCCCCTCCACCCACGACGCTCCGGCATCGCGGCCGGCTTGTTCTGGGGCGAGACTCCTAGGCCCCTGCGGTCAGTCGACAACGGACTCAGGACTCACAAAAAATAGAACCTTCGTCATTAAAAAAAATCAATTTGTAATCACTCGAATAGTCCGTATATATGGAATAATTCAAATAGTATAAAGACGGTTGTGTAACGCTGTGAAAATCTGGGGTCGAGAGTTGGGGACCCCGGGGTACCAATGTGTGAACCAAACCATTGGGAAGCCTCCGTAACTCTCTGAACCTCACGCCCACCTCCGTCCTGCAGACAGTCCTGCCCGAGGTAGCTGTAGGTCCATCTCGGATCTTGTATCCCATGAGAGGATTAGCAGATCTGTTTCTAACTGCATTGCTCTGCAGTATACAGTGCACAAGCTCACTCACACACTTGATACTGCTAACGCCATTCAGCGAATATAAGACTGAATTTCCAGGAAAACTGCATTTACAGTGAGTGTACTAAAATACTAGACATCAGTAAAAAAAGTCAAACTTAAGTTAAATATTTATCGTAGGTCATATGTTTCATTATTTTCCACGGGTGCGTTATCTACAAAAATTCCCGAAAGAATTTATCTGGATATTTTCAATTCATCAGTAAGACTATTTCATGGATTCTGCGAATGAAATTACATTCAGAACCGTTACAGAATGCGCCAAATATTAATTATATTAATGGAACTCGTGCTTTCAGTGTATTCTCCTACGATTAATGTAACCCAAGTTATGACTGACCAATATAAAGAAGTGACAAGAAAAACACAATAGAAAGAGCGAAAACAAAAATTTGAAATACACCGCCCTGATAGGGGCATACCAGATGGATAGTTAAATACTATTGACTTTAATTTCTTAAGGGGAATGATGTAAGAACCGCTTTTTTTTAATGTATTACAAAAATGGGGTCCATATAATTTGCGAATGTAAGGGCATTTCCAATGATGATTGGTTTTACTTGTAATCACAAAGACGGATGGTTTTTATTGTTATTGTAAAAATACACTCAAAAAGGTTTTGATGACGTCATTCTTCATCCCTATCCCATATTCTGCAACAGTTAAGGATTTGTCCGCGAGTTCTATTACTCTCTAAGATACATTTATTCATTTATTTAATGCTTATCAGTTTCTTTTCCTTTATGCTGTCTTTTTCTGTAAAAACAAGTACAATGAAAAAATGTTACAAGGAAAAATGACGTCTCTCTTATCTCAATTTTACTGGTGATGTACACATTTATGAAATGACAGACAATTATGTATTATCAAGGAAACTACAAAATACAAAGTAATTAAAATCTAATGTCTATAATTAGGAATATTATTTTAATAGCTCTTTTGTGAGTATTAGTAATAACTACTCAATAGTAGAATTCATTAAATCATTTTATGTAATATGGAATAACACCACATTCAGTCATTCAAGTATTAGCTAGTTAAAACTTGTTTTGGCTGCATTGGATAAGCTAAAAGTGTTTTTGTTTGTCCAGAACGCTGCAGATCTTGTTGCGGCAACAGTTTGTTTTTTAGTCTCTTGAAAGCCATTTACAACCCGTCCACGTACCTAGGATTAATAGAGTGTTGGGATGAACGTTCGATATTCTTCCGTTAATGAATTATCATGGAGGTTTTATGGTATATTTATTTCTATATGACGACAGTTTCTTCGAGTGCCATGACAAAGTGCAATGAATGTTAAAGTTTGCTATGAACGAATAAGATGAACGAGTTTTGAGACGAAAACAGGTCAAGAAGAAAATATTGAATTGCAGTGATTTTTTCTTATGAATCAATGTTTTGGAAATTTTTGATGGAAGATGAAAGGCGGTCATCTGAAAACAGCTTGCTTCTGAAAACAATGGATTTACAATTCTAAACAACACGACAGTTTGTCAAGAACCAATAAAAGTACTGAATTCTTTATAATAGTCTAGTAGCTCCAGTAAACCACGAAACAACTTTGTTGAAACGAACTTTAAGCAGACCAATCCGGTTTTCATCTAGTTATTTTTTACCAGAAACATGCTTACGCGTGGTGCCAAATTATATGTCAAAGCGACAAACAAAACCACGCTCTGATTCCAAAGCCGCCCCATGCCCTGGAGCAGGGTACATTCTACTGGGATGAACCGGTGCTGCACCGAGGCCTTCGTATGCCTCAGCCAGCGATTGAAAAACAAGTGACGGAGCTTTTCAGCTCATCTGTCGGTGAGCGCTCAACTCCCTTTCGTCAACAACCCAGCAACTGAACATCATTAGTCTTGTTACACACGCACAGGCACTGCGAATCGTGTTAAGGGATGCAATCTTCGAGAACTGAGCAGAGGAACAACTACGTGCAATTGGCAAAGGAAGTGTGCCGGCAACAGCAACACAAGCAGAATTAAGAGATGAAGTGATTCCCCGCTCGGTGAATGAGAGATCGTAGTAGTAATACAATCTAACGGTTACAAAATTTGTCATTTAGCACATGGCTACAACAATTTTCGACAGAGAAACGTAAGCAAGTGAATTTTTCAACAGCCTTTATAGTCGGCAAACTATTTGTTTTATTTTCATTTTCAGCGTGCATGCAAATTTATAATTCCAGAACTTCGGATTCTAGAATCACACTATTATGAAGAATGATCGCATAGGACGAACATACTATAAGCGAATAGAACGACTGTTATTAGTTTTCATGTTTTATTCATGCCTATTTATCTTGTTTTCGTGTTGCAGATCACAATATTTATATTTGTTACAGCTACTGACAAAAGGTCACGGAGAAAAGCTTAAGAAAATAGATCTCAGCGTAGTCACCAATCTAAAATTATTCCCATTTTAAAGTACACAAATAATAAAACTGAAACTGATAAGATAGTTGTTATATAAGGACATCACTGAATAAACCGCTGCGTACCAGTAACGATCACGTAATAGCCATCCAGCGCAGTCACAACAATTTGTAAATCCTTTTCAGAACTTTGAAGTTTCCAAAAAATAGTTTGTAATTCAGTTTTGAGGTGGTAGATTCCATACTCGCGCTCTTTATTCTTTCCATGCTATTCACAAATACTGGAGAATTCTACTGAAGGACAGGTTCGCGAGTGTGAAGGAATAATACAAATACAGTATACATCAATTGTTTTCAGTCACCTAAAAACTCAACTAGATAAACCTTACATTGGATACATGTATGATAATAGTCTCATAAACTCTCAAATTTATTTCTCTTCATTTACACACACGTCTATTTACGCTTCGGTTCCGTAAATCCCCACACGGTACATCGCCATTTCGATGCAATCAAAAGAATATTACTACCCACATTTCCTGAAATATTAACCATTTGAGAAATGTCATGAATGAAATGTATCTTGTTTCTTAGAATGATTAAACAAAATACGAAATATGAATTCATATAAACTGGTTGCTTTAAAACAATGAAAATACTACCATTACTCTATTTAAAGCGAACCCCCGAGATAAGAGAAACTACTCTCCAGGTAAAACAACAACAAAAACGAGACTAGACAACCTTGATCAGAAAGGGTGAAGAGAATTCAAGAATCAATTAGATATACTGGACAGAGGGAGAGCAGATCAGAAAGTAATGGACAAGCCATCAAAAGTTGCTAATAGTTTGATAAATAAAAAAGAATGAGAAAAATGTTGGTGCAGACGACATCTTCCATTACTATTACGTTCCAAGGATAGAGATGAAGCTCGTATTAAAGACGTAAAAGAAAAGCCAAAATATGATTAAGAAAAAGTTGAGCCTAATGTGGATTGTTCCAGAGCCCAATGGTGGTGACGGGTCAGAGAACTGGTTCGCTATCACCAGCCGCCACACTGCGCCCTCTCCGGTTGCCCACTGCCCGCCGGAAAACATCTAGCACGTGCGAACATGACATCTGACGGAGGTGACCCCAGTCGTCTCTTATCGCGCTCGAAGCCAGTCAGGCGCGCGGAGAAACACAACTGTTATCACTTGTTACATGTTACTCTTTTCCTCCCGCCCGATCGAATGTTCACAAATAACGAGCGACAGCAACCCACAAGCGCGACACATACACACTTTGTCAAGGTCGGAATCTCGAAAGACTCAGGGTTTATTGAAAGGTTATCGATGTGGCATGGCACTACGCCGTCTGAACGAATTTTTGTTGGAGAGTTGGTATTTGTTTACTAACAGATACGCCTGAGCCTCCGGGATCACTAGGAGCGCTGCTTTTAGAACCGAATAGCCGAGAGCAGCGATAAAAAGTAGGACGATGAAGAAGTGGCAAAAAACCGGATCCAAAAGAGAGTGTGCAGAAGAAATTAGAGAAATTAACCTGCACGGCCGGTCCTTGGTTTGAAACCAGGCTGAATCGAGATAGATTTTTACTTTGAGTAAAAATTTCAATTTAAGACGTAAGGGACGTCTTCGTACTACATCTCTTGCAATTTCACTGCGTCAAACGAGTTTTCGTAGACTTAAAGCGTGCTGCATTTTTGTTCAGCATTCAGCGCAATTTCCTCTTAGAGAAATAACCTTCCCTATTTTCCCCCAAAATGGTGCGAACAGTTAAACAAATTACTCCCGAAAATTCACGCAATGCATTCATTAACAAAATGAAGTAAAATTAAGTAGGAATGTAGTACTCAAAATTGATTTGAGAATCTTTAACTCATAGTTTCTTTTACATTTTCTTTACCTTTAGTGACGTTATCCACAAACTTAAATGAATCCGTCTTGTTCCAGTGATCATTTTAAGCAGCAGCATTCATGTTTTTATGCTAGATGTTATATGATTGAACCCTAAATGAGGTAAATTGGATTGTAATAACAGTTTAATTCCAACACAAATCAAAAATCTTATTTTCAGAATGTGCCAAAGCACTGAAAATGTAAAAAAATGTAGTTGATAATAAAGAAATGTAACAGAGCACTTTTAATTAAAGCAAGAAATGTATACACAGTCTCTCTATGTAAATATATGCACATGAAAGAAGTATTTTGTGAAGTAACAATAAATGATTTAGTATAATAAATACATATTATTATATTTATTTGTCACCTGATGATGGAAACCAATTGTTTCCGAAATGTTGTGGGAAATTTGTATTATTTTAATATATAAAGCTGTTATTTAAAAGATTTCTGTCTTATAAATGATGGACCAACTGATGATATACATTTTAAGCGATTACATAACTAGAATGTAAACACAATCACAATTACTGTTCCACAGAGCAGCGTGAAGACCTATGGGCAAAGTGTACGCCCGAGAAAACTCGAAATTTCCGGAGGAAATCAAACTCTGCAGCCTTCAATTGGCCTTTCCATTCCAGGAAATGACGCTGAGCGGTAGCTGGAGCAAACAATGCTGAAATGACCCCGTCCATCAAGGCAATTTATCCACCCAGCGAACAGCGTTCAAGGTTACTATTACGTGGCGCTCTGGTGAAGATTCCGCATTAATAGAAGGATAAGGTCGCAATTAAATAAATAAATCAACAGGGAGAACAACACGAACAGAGAACGCGAGGGAATTAGTTCCAGTTGAATTTTATGGACTGCCTGGCAAGAAAAGTCGATTAAGAATGACATGAGAAGCGGAAGCAAGGCCTGAATCGCAATGAGGAAAAACAATTCAAATCACTCAGTTATGCAAGATGATTTTTTTTAATTTTTGGAGGAACATCGCTTTGAGGACCGTCCGAGATCTCATCAGAGTAAATAAATGAAAGCTTTCACGATTCTACTGGCATACTCAATTTCTTTCACAGGGCGCAACAGTTGAGTTGTAATATTGATTGTTGATAAGTAAAAAGGATAAGAAAATCACAATGGAACTGAGTCCAACAAAGTACCAATTGTGTCTAAAAAAACATACTGAATGTTAAAAATGTACTTTGTAAAATACGTGGATATTTTCTAAATGTTTACAGTAGTGCTATTTCTTTAAGCATTCGGGACTCTGCTACGACTTATAAGAGTCATCAAGAGCTGGCCATTCTTGAAATCAGCCAGGTCGAAACGCAACGTTTGTAGTTATTGCTAGTGATACTCTCAACTAAAGTGACGTCTCCGTAGACTATTAAGAAATAAGTGTTCCAAGTAGTCCATACAATTCTTTCCTCATTAAAAAGTTTTATACATCACGATAACGATTATGATAGACACAAAAATTTTAATATTTCTTTTTGTCTAATTACTCCCATTACACCTCAGAACGCGACAAAGGTCACAGCTTACACATCTCCATTGCACACACCGCACGGCCACTGTGAATAATCTGCTTTCGCGGAACGCTGCCACAGGCCGGACACGCACCTCGCTCCGCACAACGCGGCATGATTGAGGTGACTACAGCAACGGCTCTTCCTCGAAAATTGCCCGGGCGCCCACCCACTTGTTTACCTCGCCGCTTCCGCGACGGCCTTGGAGTCGGCGCCCGCGCCAGGACCGGCACCCAACGAGCGAGTGGTGACGTGGCCGGGATTCGCACCCGGTGGCGTGCGCGGGGCTACGGAATCCAACTATTCTGCGATTTTCGTAACTTTGTCCCTGACAGGAATCAGCTGTTCACGGTTTCATCCAATCGGGAGCTTGAACGTCACCACAGTGACGTCACTATCGCGAAATATAAGCTTCTGATTGGATGGCAGCGAAACAGCACTTTCTTGTCAGGGACTAAGTTACGAAAATTGCAGTATACGCAAGTAGAGCAGCACCAAGGCAGAATTGTATCGACACGTGGAGGTGCCTCGTACAGGGCGCAATCATACAGGGTAGTTTAGGATAAACGTCACTACCTTCTAGGTCTCGTTGGAGAGTCACACATGATCATTTCTGTGCAATGAGTACGTGGTCGGGAATTTCATTTAATGAAGTTACTTACATGCGATTTCTGACGTCGCACACCCCTGACAGATCCCGCACAGGTGTTTGAACAAGAACCCTCGAGGGCGATCTGCCACTGGCAATCATAACACCGAAATTTTGTCTTTACTGATAAGCATTCGCAACAAAAATGTATGAAGTAACTCCAATGCATTTGGGAAATGCATGGTAGTTGCTAAGCACGTTTTTACGCAGCGTCTTGAAAATTCCCGGTGTCATTACCTCCGATGAGTAGAAGAAGTTGCCTACTCATCAGAACTCGATGTCAAAACGTAATGCGTTCAATGATATTTCACGCCGCATGTTCAATGTTCAAAACGCAGCCTAGATCCCCCTACATCGACTAGAAATTTGTAACATTTATTCTGATTCATCCTACAATTGTCCAATTTTTAAGCTCTTCAACACCATGCAAACTGAACTGTTGAATATCGCAAAAAATTCAGATTCTAGTACAGTGGAGATTCAAACACGGCTCGAGGAGTGGATTTTCCAAGAGACAAACATTATTTCGTACCATGGCATCTCCTGGCAAGTAAAATAATCCTGGATAAATGACTGGCAAAATAAAATTCTTCAACAGTTCTCTTTCCAATCAGATCTGGCATTCATTCAGTCGGAGAACGATGAAAGTTGAGGATAAAATGGTTGAGACCGTTCTTATGAGGCACCGGCGGCGAATATGGAAGTCAAAGGCAGCTGGTGGCGTCGGTCTTCCTTTTATCGAATACTAAAATGCCCAACCACACTAAAAATACGACAGCGCATTAATGAATAATAACAACTATCTGAATCGTACCCACGCGAGAGTAGATAAGCCTACGTGAGCTGTTCAAGTGATACGTCACGCACCTACAAGGAGGGAACGCACTTGGTTTCCAGCCTTTCTACATGAAGCTCCATTTGCTTCTGGGAAATGAAGCCTGAGAAGACAGCGCGGGAGCTGTCTCCTCTGAAGCTACACGCTTTTGCTTACCTTGCAGATAGGGCGCTGACAGGAATACATAAGGAAAATTAAATAATTTTAATGTTACTATTAAAATAAAATTGGTTTTATGTTGCATCATTTATATGGTTCACAGAGTCTAAAAATTCTCACGGGTCATGTATCAACTGCTGAAACTGTCAATTAAAAAAAAATGAAAAAAATCAGGAGTGGATAATATTTACGGAATAAAATGTTTTATTACGTGAAACTATGGGGGCCCCTCTCGAAATTTTCAGGGCGGCATGACATTGCTGTCGTCACTGTGCGCATGACTATGATTATAAGCTTTATAATAGACATAACCTAATTCATTTGAACAACCGATTTTACGGAAATGTTCGAGTTCAACTCTATTAAACTTCTTATACCTGTCTTCTCTCCCCATACGTAGCCACCGTTTCCGCTGCGCGCCCACCTCGCCGTCCCGAGCATCTCTCCACACGCCTTCCGCCCACTCCCTCACCGCATCCCACCCCACCCCCCGCCCCTCCCCCGCCTGACGCGGCGCACATGCGCGGAATCCGGGAAACGCGCAGACCGGAGCCTCCGCGCTCAACGGCTGCCACTCGTCATCCCTATTTCCCGCGCCTGACGTCACAGAATGGCCCGGATGGGGCAACCAAAAACTTTGCACGAACCTTCACACAATATTTCCGGCAACGAAAATTGTCCTGCAAAGAACGATGTGCGTCTGAGCTGTTACACACTTTTCAAATTTTTGTAATAAAAATTAGCACGTCACTAACTTTTTTTTTGTTTGTTATTTAAGGTCGCATCAACATCGAGGGGATTAGCAACCACTATTGGGTTTAACGTTATGATAACTGTAAAGATGAAATGACATGGTGATGATAGGGGGGCGAAAGGACGATCACAAATACAACCATGCCACACGAACCAGCAACCCTTCGGTCCGAGATCGCTACGACACTACTGTCTTAGCGATCTCGGCCACCGAGGATCGGCACGTCACGAACGTTGTATATGAAAATTTGTCCCGATTCGTAAAACTATAAGTAAATTGGTCATCGTCCGTGTCTCCCGCCTCAAACAAATGGGCAGATCCTGGAGGAGGACAATCTGCTAGGTAGGGGGCGGGCGTTAGACGGGGTGGGGAAAGGGGGGCGGAAGTGGCGACGCGTGGGGGGGGAAGGAACGAGGTGAGGGAGGGACGGTGGAGGCCAATGCGTTGACTGGAAGGGGACGTGAACAGGGGATGAGATCCGCGAAACTGTGAGACAAGAGCAGCGGTTGCCGCACTGGCATCTGTCAGCTTTATTTCGCGGCCCTGATGTCACCCAGCAGTCCATTCCCTAAGCGCCCATGCGCCCAGCGACATGACGTTGTGATGCATCAGTCTCCCGAAGCGCTCGTGGATTGCCAACGTTTCCAATGCAAGTATTCCAAGACGTGCTACGTACGATGGGAGCTTTCACAACATCCATTGTGTGCTAACCAAGCAGGACTTTATAGGCACATTTTAATTTGAGTCATCCTACAGTAAACAACACATAAATCCGACTGGTGTTTTACAATCTTGTGTTTTCCTTCAACATAAAATGTGGGCTTTCTCCTTACGCGATTCATATGATTTATTTTCTAATGTCCTCTGTAGAAGAGAATGCGCATTTACACAGGCAGAGGTTGAGCAACTGTCCAACAAGGCGATCTTTTTCTTCGTCTTAGAATCACACTGAACAATAAAAACAAAGTAGCAATAACACTTGTTTTGGTAGGACGGAAAATTAAATCTAAAAACTGGAAGTATTAATCTTCGAAGTTCATGTAAGAATACCATTATTCTGGGAAGAACACTTGCACATTTTCTTTTGAGATGTACTTATAAGTAAAAAAGTATCGCTTAGTTAAGGATTGAAAGAAAAAAGGATGTTCTAAACAGATTGCATCTATGATGGAGAGTGAAAGTTCAATCGGCTCATCCGATGTCTATAAGGTTCCATTGCCGACTATGTGCTTTAACGGGTTCTTAATCATGCTTCCTTCCTTAGAAAAATGTCATTGTTGAAGCTTCGTCTTTGATTAAATCAATGCTTTCAAAATATTACCACTGTAAATAATTACTAAAAACAGTATAGAAGAAAATATATTTTTAGGAGGTAATGTAAATTATCACATAGATAAAATCACTCCCGATAACAATATTATTCCGTCTTTGTGACATCGCAATTGTAGTAGAAATTACAAAGATTAACGGGTTCAAAAAACACATTCTACGCCATTTCATTTCATTTGGAAAAGAATGGTCCCTCAGGCACGTATTTTTGTGTAGGATACATGCAACGTACACGTTTTTCCATTTCACTACAACCAAAGCATCTGCCCCCAAAACCGAAATCCTCCTGCGCTGAGCCACTGTGTGGGTGGATCGTGGAAGCGGGACGGGGCGGGGCGGAGGCAGTGGGCGGCGGTGCAGTCACGCGACCGGGCACGCGACCCGCCCCCGCCCGCTCTGACTCAACAGGCGGCCGCGTCTATCTTTGCGGCCGCCGCCGCTGCCGCCGCCGCATATGGCGCGTGGCGCAATGCCGATCGCCCACCGGGCGGCGTGAGGAGCGATCCCCCGCCCCGCCCCCGCCCCTCGCCCAACGCGTTCCCTCCCCTTGCCCCTCCCCGCGTTCCAGCGACCCACCCACCCCAACACCACCTTACTCCGTCCACATTCTACGCATCCCACTCACCCCCTTCGCCTCCCGCATTTCAGGCCCGCCCCGCCCACCCCAACGCCACCTCTCGCCGCTCCCCATCCCCGCCCTCCTCTTTCTCACTGCGCGTCCCACCTACCCCTTGCGGCCCCGCATTCTACCCACCCACTTGCCCGCTGCCCGCCGCCCCGCCACCTTACTCCGTCCACCTCTTGCCGCCGCCGCCCCCAACCGCGCACTCTCACCCAACGCATCCCCCCCCCCTTGGCCCCCGCATTCCAGCCGCCCAGTTGCTCGCCACCCGCCAATCTCATCCCATTGCCACCTATCTCCGTCCACTTCTAGCCGCCCCCCGCCCCTAGCCGCGCACTCTCATCCAACACATTCCCCTCCTTTGCCCCCTCCCCGGATTCACGCCGCCCAGCCGTCGAGTTGTCCTCCACCTGCCGCCCCGCCCATCCCATCGCATCGCCGCCTATCTCCGTCCACCTCTGGCCGCCCCGGCCCCCGTTCCCCGCTGCACGTGCGGCCAAGAGCTTGGCGAGCGCGTGCCCCGCCCCCCGCGGCCGGCCGCCTCTGGCGCGCGCGCGAAGGGCAGCGGGCGAACTGCGTGGGCGCTGCACAGGGAGCGCTTGCGAACGGCACGTGCTTCTGGCTTCATTAGCTTTGCGTTTGGGATACTCGGAAGAGCTCAGAATTACGTCTTGCATGCCCTTGGAAGAAGAAACACAAACCAAAAGGATAAAGGCGGAGGCTCGAAATATGTTGGCAATTATTAATAAAAATTACAAACGTAAAGAATTGTACCATGCATAAAACAAATATTATATAAATAGACTCGTAAATAGAAATGAAATTGAGTATCATACATTACTTTCATTTCACCACTACGGTTTGTTTAAAAACGGCTTGACTTCTTATTTCATTTTATTGATATCACATATCGATTCGTTTAATATCTGAAAATTTCAATGATCTTTTAGAAATTATATGTTTTCTTTATAATTGTGATATTGAAGACGGCTGTAATGCTTCCGAAAAAAGGTTTTATCTACATTATACCCATACGATATACCCATATTTTCTAACAATGAAAACATAAATCATACATCACTTTCTGCTATGAACGAATAATATTAGGAGTTAGTAGCTTGCCTTAGCTAAGCAACACCATCATTCGACTCTATGTCGTATTCACGTAGACTTGACAAATGCATAAGGTGTTTCTCGTGATAACTCTACGTTTTAATTCATTGCCAAAATTCTAGTATGATCGTGCACATTCACAAATTAATAGTAATGTTTACTATTACTTATCAAAATTCTGAAAGCAAGTGTTACTACGAGACGGAGTCGTTACAAACGCAATGTACTAAGTTGTCAGGACATAGATATTTTTTCAAACTATACAATCATACACAAGCACGTGAGGTTCCCAGTGCATCAATACTCGTATGCATTTCGAAAGCTGCTTTGTTCCAAGTGAGGCAATGCTGCTTGGAACGCATTACGTGACATTTCGATTGCCACAAGGCTCCTGGCGCTTTAACGAAAAATCTCCTCTAGGTACATTAAGGGCGCCGAAAACTTAATAGAAGCGATTTCATACTGATACTAAAAACTCTTCAATAAAGGTAAATGTTAACTAATTGTTACACAAATTTTCACTTTATAACAATAGAATATAATAATACTAATAAAGAAATTCATTATATGTTCAATAGAAGAATATGATTATCGTATCGATTAAAATTCAGATTACACAACGACACTCAAGCATCGCATCGATTGTTATGTAGACTACGTAAAGCTCGATCACCATATCGATTGTTCAACATACTACACAATCAGACAATTGAGGTTCCCATTGCACGAGAACTGGAATGCATGTCGAAAGCCATTTCGTCGGACACAAGGCACTGCAATGCAGTTTGAAATGCGCTAAGAGACATCGCTGTTACGGGTGAAGTTCTGCAACGCCCATTTCCAAATCTTCTTGGGGCAACCCCAACAACTGCAGACGCTTGAATGAAGCCTACGTCCGGCGTATTACGGGCCCCTCTTGGGAGAACCATTTGTAATCGTGATGTTTCCGGACACATTAACAGCTCCAGCCATTAGTCCCGTTAATGTAGTAAATGTAAGTAATGCCTGAAGTGTCGACGTCCCTCTCCTATTGGATGGTGAGATCCTGCGCTGATCTACACGTCACCTTGCTGGGGATATTCTCCTTCCTGTCGCACCGGGGCACCGCCCTAGCAGTGAAAAGCTCTGAATGCCCTAATGGTCTTCCGACGTGGTGTGTGGTAATGTAGTGCATCAAAGTGTAAGTGTAATGTGTGTGTGTGTGTGTGTGTGTGTGTGGTTTGGAGAAAGGAGGGGACAAGGGTGAGAAACTAAAGATGCTCCGGCATTCGCCTGGTGTCGGAAACCACCGATCGGGACAGCCGGCCGCTCGATTCGTCGCCTGAATCGGAGCAACCTGCCTATACTGCGATTTTCCTAACTTTGCCCCTGACAGGCATCAGCTGTTTCGCTGCCATCCAATCCGGAGCTTCTATTTCGCTAGAGTGACGTCACTATGGTGACGATGAAGCTCCCGATCGGATGAAAGCGTCTACAGCTGATTCCTGTCAGGGGCAAAGTGAGGAACATCGCAGTGTAACTGGTGTGACCACGAGGCGGAGGCCAGACCGCTTCCGCTCGGCAGAGGACGCACGCGCGACGGATATAGGCGGACGGCCACGCGCAGCTCAGCGCCTTTTCACAAGAGGGCGGCTGACGCAGCGACGCGCGCCCGGGCACGGGGGAGGGGCGGGGTGGGGAGATGGGTGGCACAATACCAATAAATGATGGCAGGAATGAATCGAAGGTAGTGGTTGGGAATGGGAATGGGGATGGGGATGGAAATATAAGTAAAGCTCATGATGTCAATAGTAGTGACGGAATAGTAGTTATGGAAGTGGTAGGGACGTCAGTGATAGACGGATACTGACGGAGAGCAACGGGAGTGAAAAGGTAAGTAATTGTGTTATCGGTAGCGATTGAATTTACTGTGGTGAGAGTTAAGGTAGAGAGGGAGGCCGTGGTGCTAGAGATCACGGTGGAGGCGAAGGAACTGGTGGTGTTGGCGGTGAACATTGTGGTGGTGATAATAGTAGATATGCTAGAAGTGGTAGTGGTAACGGAAATGGAGATGGTGACAGTAGTGGTGGGCGTGTTACTGACAGAACAGTGATAGTATCAGCAGCAGTTAACCCGAAGTGCTGCAACTGTGTCGACATTATGGATGCTACCGACGACACTTCACGGAAATGGTAGCGATGATATGGATAGCTCGGGTGAAAGTGAAGGTAAAACACGAGCATGGCAACGGAGATGGAGCTACTTGTAAAGGCTCATTAACAAAAGCTAACTAAACATAAGCATGGCGTTAACATAAAAGCTAGGATCACATCTATAAGAGGATTCTTTCATAATACGTTCGCGTAAGCATAACACGTAAGATGGTAACTTAATTTCTTGCACACTTCAAGCTTCTGTGCTTGTGCTTCAGTAAGAAATAAATGAACCAATTACAATAAGTTAACTCAAAATCGATTATCGAAATACGATCGAAGTCGATATATCGAACAAAAGACTGGTTTTCCCAATTGCGAAGTTGATTTTCGGAGGTTTTCTGCTTTTCTTTGTAGCGTACGATCTTTTTGTAATTTAGTTTTGTTGTAGTATTCATAGTACTGTTTAGCCAGTTGTTGTAGTATTCATAGTAGTATCATTTAGTTTTCATTTTTATCGAAATTAAAATACAAATTGTACCCGTAGGCCATGGACACAGTCGATTTCTCGAAAGCGATTCTCATCACACCCAACCAATCGTAAACTAGAATGTCCCACTGACACTAGCAACGCTTGTCTTGCTTACGTTTCTGTTGGACATTGTAAATATGTTAAAATGCATGCGTATGCGTTATGCGTATGTGAAAGGTGAATGGACCTTAGAGAGGGCAGCCTCCGCTCTTCGCGCGTCGCCACCTCGCCTCGCGTGCGGCAGGGCGAAGCGGCACAGCACTCGCGGCACGCGAGCACAAGCGTCGCAGACAGCTGCCACCTCTTGGCAGGACGATCTCAAGGAAAAGCTATACGAATAGGAGAAAAAACGAAGGTAGGAAGAATGGAGGACGGGAGCATGAATCTGGCCTCCTGGCAAAATGCGTGTGCTGCGTGGTAAATAAATGTGTAATAAAACGTGTGGTAAAGAAGTGTAAAGATATACGAATGCTTGTATGTAACACTACAACTAAGGATTTTTAAAAATAAATTGAACACCTTCTTTGAATTAGAAAAAAAAATTCACAAATTAAGTGTTACGTCGGCGGCCGAAGCTGTAATAGGCTAACCTAGTTACATTCTCGCTACCGCTCACGCAGTAGAGAGAACATTATGTAATGTTGCGCGAAAGAAACGGTGCATTTCCGGCAGAAAAACTCTTATTACAGGGCCCTGGTAATCAGGAAGTAAATAAATCCAGGATAAGATAGGAATAAATCCATCCATGATCCACGAGGAAGTAAGTTATGTGGTTGAAGGAAATGACGATGAAGGGTGTGATGCGGAAGTAGTACAAGCAAAAATCATACGGTAGATTAGTGGGTGCCAAAAGAAACGGAAAGCACAAGACGGCAGGCGACGATAGTCTATGAGCAAATCTATGAACTTCAGTTATTACTCAAATCAAGTAGGCAACGAAACCACAACTTCACTTTATTGTTCCTTTCATTCATAGGTCACAAAGTTTTAGTTGTTTTCTGTCGTTAAATAAATAAATAAATAAATGTATCACGCACATCACTTCCTTAAATTATTTATTTTCGGTATAATGATCAGATGCAGAATAAGAAAGACTTCAGACGCAAAATAAATGTTAGTCTTTGATCTCAGAATACTCTACGTAGACGTCTGTGATATTTTCTTCAATAATTTCAGAATTCATGAAGAGGAAGAGGTAATGGAATAAGTTATAAACCAATGAATTATTAATTGTAAAGAATAAAAATAAATCAGAATACGCTTGTGGTTCTTGCTACACAAGTAGACTAATTATTGTCAACGCATTTGTGATAAAAGTACACTCGTTAGTTTAAAAATGAGAAATATAGTGACATTCTTTAGAGAAGGTTTTGTACAACAGAAACGCGAGTTTATAAAAATACATTATCTTTGGCCTTTATAAACGAGCACACGTTCCCTGCAACGTCCGCCCACATCCGATCAAACGCCGATAGCAGCTTATGAACATGACTTACGTCAGCAATGTGAATAAGTGTGCATGAGAAGCGAAAGCAATGAGAACAATGTCTAATGCTTCCATAAAAGCAGCAGGTTGAATTTAGAGGAATGACTTATCAACAGAAGTAATCTTAATTGCAAAACCATACGACCGATCAAAGAATGACTAACAAAACGGAAATATATTCTGATATTTTTTGCTCCTGTTTCATCTTATAGCGCTGTGTAGTTCAATAAATACTTTATGTTTTCAATAGGCTATCTATACATTGATGCCAATGAGTTCAAATTATGATCAACGGTTCAAAACGTGATCGTGTAGAAGTGCGTTTAGCATCCAAATGAGTAATTCATGTGACACAAGTGATTACCAAGGTCAATATCTCCAACCACACGCGACGCAAAAATCGATACTATTATTTCCCAAAATGCTTTCAAATAAGCATACTTTTATGCGTTTCGTAACGGGAGCTCTTTTCCATTTTTGCGAGTTGCATCACTACATATAAAAATAAAAGGTCAAAAAGCAAATATTACATCTGTAAATAATTTATTTGCTGACTGAACACAAAAAATATTTCAGTTTCAACATACATTTTCTTCGTGACCTTTGAGTGCTTATGATTTCAAACATTTGTAGGCATTTTATCAATACATTAGGTCTCCAATGGAGGTGGACCTACAAAACATTTAATACAGTGTTTAAGTTGGTATGAAGTGAAATGTGAAGGAAAACCTCATTTTGGATCTATTATTTTAATGTTTATGACGTATTACATGTTTAATAAGGACTTTTGTTTTTAATGAAATTTAACACGGTTTTTTTCTAATAAAGCTTAAAACTGCAACTAACTTATTCACTAGTATGCCCTTTTCCGAATCCTTTTGCTCCAATTGATTGGATTGCTTTTTAATTACCTGAGTACAGAGAACTGCGTAGCAATGGCTATAATTATTTCATAGTCAGTACAATCAAATCGAAATTGTAGTTCGTTTGCTGGTGCAAATAGTTGCTATTGCACGGCCAAGAATACTTATTAAATATTGCCAAAAAAGGTACTATGTGGATACTTAAACTCCACTGTGTGGGAAAATATATATCGGATAAAAGAACAGAATGAACGATCCCACAATCAGACATACCTTATCTACACCGCAGAAACTAGAGCCGACACAGAGAGCATGCCAATCTCTAGAAAGTTATGAGAAAGACATGAAGACACTAAAAAATGTGAAATATTGATAGTAAGGAATTACTATATGAGACAACAATGCTACATAAGGTGCACAATAGGAAAGGGAGCGGATTAATACGTCAGCTTCCCTGGTGGTGTACTTTAAAAGAAAGGAAGGCAAAAGATCGCCAGGAAAAACTACAGAAGATGGCAGAATTCTCAAATCCACGGAGCAGGCTTAAAGTCCAGCAAGGAGGAAAGTGGAAAAAGAAAAAAGGAAAAGAAGGCAAAGGACAAAAGAAAAGAAAAAAAGAATGAAAAGGAACAGAAGCCGCCTTCCGCTCGCCCCTGCGGGCGGCTTCATCAGCAAAATGCGCCGCGGAAGCGATCTGGGCCTTTCTTCGCCCTTCGCCCGCCTCCGCCCCCGCCCGCGCTCGCTCCTACGCGGCGCTTCCAATATGCAGGCGCAGCAGCAGGAGCAGCTGGGCGAAGCCATTTGTCACGCCCACGCCCATTCGCCCACCGCCTTCGCGATCGCCACCACGCTCGCCCCCTCTGGCTGTTCCCATTTCAGCACTCGCACTTCGGTTGCCCTTCTTCTGGGTTTCCTCTCTCCTACTTTAGCACACGGCTTCAAAAAATTATTAAGCATTTCCCCTCCTTCACGAAAAAAAATAATAACGTCCCCAGAAAATTATCTTCAAAGAAAAAAAAATAAGAAAAATGGAAAGAAATTCCATCATTATTCTTACAGGTAGACAAATAAATTAAAACTTCATCGAAAACTGGCAGAATGCGAGAGCACGTTACTCATCGGGTCAAAATAAACTTCTCTCTTCGCCCTCCAATTCGGCCATTCTGTCCAAATTTGCCAAAATTTGTGACTGATTTGTTGCTGATCGCCATCACAGTCTAGAAACAAATCACCTTCAAAACAAACTCAAACTGGGACAAAGAATTCGGAATTCAGAACATAAAGATTTTGGCATTCTCTTTTTACACAGCGGAGTGGTTATAAAAATTGTGGCAAGTTTACCACTAACCTGTCGTCAGATAGAGTAAGGTACCACTGCCAGGGGAGATGGTGCGGGATCTCCTGGGGATTTAAAAATCTTCTGAAATAGACTTCTTTCGTTATTTCTGACCAATTCTTACTTTTCTTCGTCGGAAAACTGTACTAATGCCGTACTACATGCCATTATTACCTCTTCTATTTCTCTAGTTAGAACGGATACACACTTCGAAGCTTTAACTCTGGCACCAATATACGCTGACAGGATCAATTAATGGATTGAACATGAATGAATTAGTAAAAGTACTCTTTTTATTCAATTGAACCACAAGTATCCACTTATCACAAATAAATAATTTCAATAAAAAGGCAATTTGGAAATATTATTAGTGTGAACAATATAATGATGTATGTTCGTGCACCGCGAACAGCACTTCACGTCAATAGCGTTTAAGTCTAACAAAGAAAAATAGATCCATCAGTCACGATCAAGATTAATATCTGCCTTTCAACGAAATTGCCGTTCTACAAAAAGAGAATGATGGATTGGGAAATGACGACGGAGGGTATAAGACGGTGTCACGATGTTATCTATCCACATCGCGTTGTATTATTCTTACATGGCTGATATGAAATTCGATCATTTTGTACCTTGCATTAAAGCGAACTAATTTTCATCAATACCATTCGATACCCCAAACGTTTTCGAAAAGAATAAAATCGAATTTACAATTTAAAAAAACGGATGTAGTGTCAGGTAGGGGTTTCTATTGTTATTAGGTATAAAAATAATGTGTTGAAAATTGAAAAACAATTAAAGTAATGGCATGTATTTCAAAAAAATTGATTCCTGAAAAGAAAATGAGATTGCAATCCTTGGAATTCGGAAAGTAAACTGATGGGAATGAGTTTAAATTGAATGAAAAACAGAAGAACGGTCACCGTTTCGAATTCAGTCTCTCATCATCGGAATCAGCGTCAATGGGAGAATGATCAATGCTTATATCTCAATCTAGGTGTGCATCCAAACCTTCGCTACTCCGAAAACTATTCTCTGCTGTTTGTTATTGTTAATTAAGTACTTTCTGCAGTCATTTAATGCATTTACGCACTTCACTTTTTATTTTCTCCGCCCTATAATATCATTTTCTACAATCCATTTCCTCTAAGCAGAATAGTATCAAAATACGCAATTGCCGTAGGTGTTCGCAAAATATATTTATGTGCCACTTGCACGTTTCAAAACGAGCAAATATTTGGAGCCCACACAATTGCACGCGATTTTCATCACCCACCGTCATACAACACACATTTCGCAACCATTGACGCGTGCGAAGCTCCCCGTGCGCCTGCTGCCGCGCGCTGACCAGTGTGCCTTGGAATGCATCGCCGCAGCGTGGTCGATCGCAGCTCGGCCGGAAGGCTGACGAGCGGCCTGGCGTTTCAGAGCAGGGCTGTCCAACTGGGCCCGCGACATGCGGCCCGCGGTGTCGTTCATTGTGGACCGCGTTAGGCCTCAATCACAATGCAAACTTATATGTAACGTAATGCTGTAAACTTGGACTCAAAATTTACACGTAAAAACAAGCGTTCACAATGACGAACGTAAGCGGGAACATAAGTTTCGCCAGAACCCATCAGAATTCAACGTATTGAAGCTTGATCGACTCGTCTCTAACATGGTGAAAAGATCTTTCCACCGTAGTTTCTAGCTTTTTCTTCGAGATTCCTATCGATTTGTCTTTATATACACGCGAGTAAATGTTGTAGTAGTGCTCACATTTCCTTCATTTTATAACAAGGATTCTCATGAACCAAATTCACGAGTAATTCGTCAGGCATAATTAGTTTATTCGACATCTCACGTTAAAGTCACAATAAAAATTGTCCAAATTCTTACATTGAATTCACTACACGCATCAAAAGCGTTCGTAAACTAGTTCTCTACATTACAATAACAATGACATAACCACAAACTACCTGAACACAATCTGAAATCGAACTTCCATGCTGCTCTCTGATTGATCTTCGGTAGAATTCCAACGTAAACCTAACGTAAAAGCTTGGGGCTTGCGAACTCTTAAGTTTACGGTTTACGTCAACGGGTACGTCAAGGCATTGTGAATGGTCTCCCTTAGTAACACATTTCTAGGTTTTGCGGCTAGGTTAGGTTTACGTTTAAGTTTGCATTGTGAATGAGGCCTTAGGTTATTAGTCGAAAGTGAAAGTCACTTGCATCCGTGTCAGGCCGAGAACAGCGTACGCCTAGCGCATGGGCTCAGTCGACGTCAACTCCTCCTTTTTGCACAAATTGGTTAAGTTTGGACTTAAGGATTTTTTTCTAATAAATTCTTAAATTCGAAGTCATCCCAATGTGTTTCACAGCGTTCAGCATGGTACAGCCTGATATCACTCGTGGTTCCATTCCTCCCCCTCATCGTTTAAGAGCAGCCGGGCAAAGTGGTCAACAAGGGACGCCCGAGTAATGAAAATATGGCCCGCAACCATACTGAAGGAGTCACTTCCGGCCATTGAGGCCTTGCAAGTTGGACACCCCTGGTTTAGAGTTGGGCGGGGCTGCGGCGGCGGCGGCGACGGTCGTTAAGGTCACGGTCGGATCGCGCATCGAGCGGCGTGGGCGGGGCGCGAAGGCGAGGGCGAGGAGGCCAGGCAAGACGAGGACGAATCTCCACTGTTCGACGAGGGCGGAAATGCGACGGGTAGATGGGAGGGGGGGGTCCGCACTTCGAGATGGACAGAGCGGTGGGGCAGTGGGCGTTTGGTGGGTATGGGGTGATGAGCATATGGTGAAGGGGATTCAGGGCGATGGCAGCGATAGTGATTAGGGAGCGTTGGCAGAAAGTGGAAGGTCAGAGATACAAAGCGAAGCCGATAGGCGATAAGAGCAGAGCAGCGGTCGACGGGTGGGAGGGCGCGGGGAGGCCACTGAAAACGAAAGGAAGAAGAACAACCCAAGAGCAGACAAGGCGGGTGAGGGACGGACAGAGGGAAGAGAAATAGCTCGAGTGATGGGGGAACGAACGGCGGGATGAAAAAGGCAAACGACGGGAGGGTACGGATTCAGGAAAACGGAAGGTGGGAGAATGAGTGATTTCGTTGGAGCAGTTGGGCGAGTAGATAGATCGGTTGGGGCGCTAGACACGCAGGGTTGGGGGAGGGGAGGGGAGGGGGATAAGGCGCGCGAGCCGCCAGGGACAGTGAGTGGGCATGACTGGAGAGAGCCCTGCGAGAGGGCATGGAGGGTGGGTCGTTTGGCGGGCGGGCAGCAGGCGTTCGGCAAGAAGGCGGTGGGGCTTGGCGCGCAGGGCGGGGAGAGGCGGGGCGGGGCGGGGCGGGGCGGGGCGGGGGCGGGGCGGAGTGGAGTGCAGTGCAGCAGGCAGGTGGGCGCGCACAAACCGGGTCTAAAAGCCCTATGGGGCTGGCAGGGTTGCGGAAGCGTGGCGTTGAGTGAGTGGGCAACACGCGGACGGACAAACAGGTGAACGGGTGGATTTAGGGATATGGGGCTGGAGTAGGTTGGTAGGGAGGAGTGGACGGGTGTGAGACGAGGCGGGAGGTGGTGAGGCGCAGAGTTCAAGCGGGATGGGTCAGGGCGGAGTGAGAGGGACGTAAAGGAACCTCTAAAGGCCCTATGGAGCCTGCGGGCTGTCAGGGCCGTTGGATAGGTGGGAAACATACGGGCAAACAGGCGATTTTTAGGGACAGGGGGCTGGTGCAGGTTGGTAGGGACGACCGAGCGGATGCGGCGGGGCGGGATGAGGTGTGGCGGAGAGGGTAGGCCAGACGGGGCGGGGCGGAGCGAGACAGTCACGGGGGGCGTGCACAAACCGGGTCTAAAAGCCCTATGGAGCGTGTGGGCTGACGGGAGCGTGACGATGGGTAGATGAGAAACATACGGGCAAACAGGTGAACGGGTGGATAGGTTATTCAGGGATACGGGGTGTAGTTCACGGAATAGTGGGCGCGCGGGAGCAGGGCGGGTCTGTGTGGAGCGAGTGTGGCCGAGGGGCGTGGGCGGACGGGGGCGATCTGCGCCGTAAGCGACGCGTGGCAGGTGGAGGCCGGCCCGCGGAGCCGATGATCGGGGTTCGCGCCTTGCGCCGCAATCTAGCGCGGTCCTGGTCCGGGTCCGGGTGGGAGAGCTTTCCCTCGGCGGTGCGTTGAGAATGGACGCTCGTACCGCCCAAAAAGGGAAACATCGGTTCACATGTTTATCAACGATTCAATGTTTATCACGATGCCACGGATTTTGTCACACTACATACTGCCAGATTCGTTTGAGCAAAACGCAACTAATTCCTATTTGTTTGTCAGAGTATGGACGAAATACTTCGTATAACGATTAAACACAGATTCTTTCCAATTCTATTCGTATAAATCTTAGAACAATCAAGCTTTTAAATATATTCAGTGCAAATAAGATATCAACAATATAACTACTATTGGAAACATTTTTGGGAAGCTCTCTTGTGAGGGGAGGTGGGTAATTGGAAAGAAATCTTTAAGACCGAAATTAGGAATAATTTCTAAATAATACTTCGTAGTAGAAAACTGGCTCGATTTTCATGACTGACCTTCACGTCTGCTAAAACAAAAAGGGCAGAAACTATTGGAGCAACCAACAACGTCCCATCAAAAGAATTGAATTATTGAAAAGCTAAAATTAAAAATATTGAATTTCTGTAAGTGACATATCAGTATCGGCAGTGAAAGGCAATGATGTACGTGGTAGATGGAGAATTTCTTGAACGTTTTTTCATGCACTGACCTAACATTTGAGTTGTAAGACACTGTAAGATAATGTTTCTCGAACTAAAATCATGATTTAAATTGTAGTAAACGTGAGAAAAAAGCACCATACTGTTTTTCATGTGAAAAAAATCATTGATTTTCTGGAGAGAGAATGGATAACGGTTCTACGCAAATAAACCACGGAACTCTATTGGGACCTTCATGGCCATTAAACCAACCTTCAGAACAAATACAAAGCTGTTAATCTAAAATTCTTCAAGGCTCATTCCACTAACGATCCACTACTCATTATTTTTATAGAGACATTACTTATTTTATTTGTTTACGGCTGATTGAACTTCACTTAATTAAAATAGAAATACTGGAACTTCACGCCTTCCTCAATAAATCAATTTGATATCCAGTAACTCAATGTAATGACTAAGCATTCTACGAAATGCCACTAAATAATTCTAGACATTTCGACCATTTGTCATCATAAATTCGTCCAGTCCTATATAATTCAAGAAGGTATTTTTTTAAAAAAGCTATATAAAAATTTGTATAACAAGATGAAAAGAAATCGTAAAACGCTTTTATTTAAGTAGATCTAACTATATCAAATTACAAGTTCTGCTAACAAATAAAACAGCAAGAAATGAAATTTATCATGGACATTTTATTATCGAAGCTTCAAGGACACTATCAATAGCTACAAGATTAATTTTCGTAATTGTGTATCGATGTAGGGCGTTTTATGGCATACGAATCTGCAAACTACGTCACATACTTTGTCGCATTCTCTCTCGCACATTTCAAAATTTCAGAAATTCTATGAAAATGAGGACTGATGCATTTATTAAAGAGTCCTATCCTCAATGACTGGAAACTTTTTAAGAAAGAAATTGGAGCCATTTTTATACATTTCATTAACTCCAAGCACATATAACTTGTTTCTTTTTCAAAAACTTGTTCATTACTTGATTTAAAGATCTATTTTTTTCAGAAAAGATTTCATTGAAGAAATTGCCTTTCATCAATTCTATTGCAATATTATTTTTTTACTGTTCACTTACTCACTATTTTGTTACTGTTCACTTTCAAATATACGTTTGCCGAAAATGAAACCAGCACAGATTTTTTACCTTCTTTTGCTACATACGAGGAACAAAATTTGAGATTTTTTTTTTTTAATTGCCTATAGTTCATGCAAAATTATGCGATGACTATACATATTTTCGAAAAATTGTACATGACCTTATTTCAGGATATTTGAAGAACGGATTTCATTAAGGAAAAATCTCTCTTCAATATTGTTGTAGTGGACGCTCCAAAAAAATCTGAACTTTTGCGATTTTCGAAAATTCAGAAATTTTAACGAAAACGAGACTGACCCATTTTTAAATGCTAACTAGGAAGAAAATTGGAGTTATTTTGAGAAAATTTTGAAAATGTAGAAGCTTCATGTAAAGTGCCCCCTCCCCCCAATATTAAAACATCCGTTTAAAACACGCAGACCCGTGAGTTCTTCCAGATCGATAGTGGCAAACAAATTTTGGAGAAAATCACCTGAACCGTTTAAGCGCCATCGAAGATCCCAGAAGGATACACAATCCCTTTGCTATCAATCGAATTTTCAATATCAAGGATCCACAACTCGTGGAGTCTGACTCCACAAAGTATTAGAGGAAGTAATTTAATACACATAGGAAACTAGTTTTTCGATTTCCTTTTCCAGTATGTTTCCGCTTTTTCAATTCCAGGGACCCAAAATATGTATTTTTTCTCTCGAAAAGTCGTCAATTTGTGCTGCACCATTATAAAACTTTCTTTTCAATTCTTTCTTAAGTACGCACGTAGTACGAGAAAGTAAAAAAATATGATAAAACCAAACGCACGACTTCTGCACGAAACAATGTGAAGATTCAGAATACAGAAACAATACAATCTGAATTCTATTTATTCCAGCAGGTGGATAGAAACTAGCAGGGGTCCTCTATAAATAGTTCAAAAAGTTTTTCCTTCGAGCAAATTGGAATTTCTGCACCCTACAGGGGAAAAGCTGCCTTGTTTCAAGAAAGAAATATTATGTACCAATCTCTTAGTGCAAAATATGTTTTTGTTTGAACAGTGATATTCCGTAAATTAATATTTCGGTATAAAGTACATATAAAATTGGATACATGCTTTCATAAATCAACATGCAAAAAAAGCAGACTTTCTGAGGAGCTCGGAGACACATGGTCTTGGGTTGCTGGCCAACATTTAAATGCTGTTCCGTGATCTTTCTGAGAGCAGTCCTTCAACTCAAGGACATGTGTCGCCAGAGCTAATTACATCAAAAAGTCTGCGCACATTACATTCCTTCGCAGGGTGTCGACTTGTTTTATGTAAGCTACCGTACTATCTTAGGTTTCTTCACTGAAATATTTCTTTTAAGATAAAAAAATAAGCCAGAGCTATGCCAAATTGATCACCATTTCATCAGCTTTTGTATTCACAGCTTATACCCAAGGCTCCTCGACGGAGTGGTTCGCACAAAGCAAGGTCCAATATGCAACAAGACACATGAAACTAACAGTAAGAGAAAACATGCCAAACACGGGCATGTTTACACCGCATGCAACTCTCCTACTCTAAAAACTGAACTGATTATGTCTTCGGTCATCTTGTGATTGGTTCATAAGTTACAGGAGTGGGAAGAGATAATGAGCACGAAGATGAGCAACATACCCCCCCTACCATGCGCAGGGGATAAAAATATATAGTCATTAGGCCATATCCATATCTTAATTGTTCGGGAGACTCCCGTCCTGTGCAGGCTTACCAACGATTCCATTCACATATTTCTACTTTCTTCGGAGCTGAATGGTTCGACTAGCACGCGGCGTCCCCGAGAGCCAAGGTTTCACTGACCCCGGCCGCGGCAGCTTCCACGATTTAATTCGGCAACCAAGACTGGGCCGTGACGGGATCCGGAGAGCCAAAATGTAACCGACTCGGCCCGCGGAAGCTCACTTGTTCAAGAAATCATTGCGTTGGCGAATCCCTTCAGGACAGTAGCGGCAACGAGTCGACACCCTGCACCGCCTCACTCGTGTCTCCGGAGAGCAAAATGCGGAGCCACAAACGTATACGAAGACAGCCGAGCGGAGAGCTTCTGTTCTCCCGAGATACAAGTCATTTACATTGGTTTTGAGTTTGAATCAGAGGTTCCTTCCTTGAATTACAAGTTTTTCCGCGGAATTGTGAATCTAAGTCCAAGTTGAGCACGAGGATCGAACCTTCGGCCCTCGCGTTAACATAAAACGTCCTTGAGTCTGTCCTAAGCATAACTACCAATGCATTTTATGAGAATACTCTCCTCAAAAATCATCTATAAAATAAAATAATTAAATCTGTGACGAAAGTCAAATCGAAGCTTCGCGCCATGGAAGTGCTATCGACTCGCTCGACAACTCCGCTCAGCTATAACTGCCATTTTCGTAACATTGTCCCCGACAGAAATCAGCTGTCGACGGTTTCATCCAATAGGGAGCTTGAACGTCACCATAGTGACGTCACTGTCGCGAAATATAAGCTCCCGATTGGATGGCAGCGACAGGGACAACATTAGGAAAATCGCAGTGTATCGTGGAGCGTTGGCGCCTCCGCGTGTTGGTCGTGTGTCACTCACCGTTCGGGGGCGCAGATGTGCTGCGCGTCGTGCACGAGGCGCGCCAGGGCGAGCTGGGCGGCGTGCGGCGCGGCGGGCGCCAGCGGCGGCGGCGGCTCCTCCTCGGCGCGGGTGGGCGCGGGGGGTGGGGGCGGGAGCAGGAGCAGCGGGCCGAGGGCGGCGGCGGCGCCGGCGTGCGGCGGGCAGTGCGGGCAGCGGGCGGCGGCCGCGCGCTGCTCCACGCGCCGCAGGAACAGCAGCAGGTAGCGCAGGCAGCGCGCGTGCGGCTCCGCCAGCGCCCGCACCACGCGCGCCGCCTCCTCGCGCCACCGCCCCGCCCCCGCCCCCGACCCCGCCCCCGACCCCACACCGCCCCCAGCGCTCCCCGACAGCAGATCTGCGCACAGCCACAAGCGGCCCAGCTCAGACAAGGGTCCACGCCACCCAATATTAACATCTAGTAGAGGGGGCAAAGAGGGGGCGGGATGCTTCAGCTTCACGTGCCACGTGTGCTGCTGATCTGGCAGTCAAGAAATGGATTATTATCTTACTTCAATTCATCATAACTAGTCATGCGCTAAAACTAAAGCTTGGAGAAAGGAAAATGGTGGCGGCGGGTACCAGGGTTTATGGGAGGGCTGATGAAAGGCAGTGGGAAGGATATAATGATAAGGAACATACGATAAAATTGGTAAACGAGAGTGCGGTGGAGAAGAAGTTGCATGAAAACAAAAAAAATGAAAAAAACGGGAAGAAAAGATGAGAAGTACGAAAGCAAATAGACGGTGAACATACGTAGAGGTGTAAGGAAAGGGAGGCGACAGAGAGGATATGTAGAGCAGAGAAGAGAGACAGATACGAAGTGAAAAGGGAGAAAACTAAAAAAAACATAAGACACAAAAAATGTTGAAAAAGGAGATGCAGAATGAAAAACGGGAAGAGGCAGGAGGAAAGCAAAGAAAGAGGAGAAGGGCAAAGGGAGGAGAGAAGAGCACAGGATAGGGAGAAGAGGGAGCGTATAAGGGAGATAGAGGAGCAGAGGATAGAAAGGGGAGAGAAGGTAGGGGAGAAGGGAGAGAGATGAGGTGAAGAAATTAAGAGGTGAGAAAAGGCAGAGGATAGCGGGAAAGGAAGTCCTACAGTTCCGGCAGCGTTTTTTCCCCTGAAGGTAGATAGATAGATAGTTATTTAAACTTTAAATGCTCACTCACTAACTTATTCTACAATGGGGAGATGTCCCATTATGGATCCTCTAATCTGGTTCTATGTTGTCGAATTTGATTTGGAAAACATGGAATGGGTATTTATTTTGGATTTTCGTTCTAAGGATTGGGTTTTTTGTGAGTCTGAATTCGGAGAGTGCTGGAATTTGATGGACGTTGTAATGGAAATTTGTAGCGAGGTATGTGATGTGATGAATTTCCGGCAGCGTATAAGCGACTCTGACAATTCTCCTGCCACGTGTTGTGGTAAGTCAAGTGACCTGCTATGAAGAAAAATCGGTTTGCAAGGGTTTGTTTACTTTCTCAAAGCCAGGGTTCAGCATTGCCGTTCATTCACTCACACAAAGTCGCGGAGGCGATAAAGTTCTTTTTTTTTTTTTTTTTTTTTTTTTTTTTTTTTTTTTTTTTTTTTTTTTTTTTTTTTTTTTTTTCATTTATTTTCTTCCCGTTCGACTTTCGTCTTTCGGGGATTTTGACTGGTACAATGCTACATACATGAGTTTATGGGGCCATCCTGAGGCAAATGCGGGTCTCGATTCAACCCTTCACTATTTTTAAAATTTCTTATTTGAAATACTTGACTAACGGAAGTTTTGCATTTATTATGTGGTAGTGGAGGGAGGGTGTTTATGGGAATGGGGGCAAAAGATAAGGTTCGGCTTTGATGGGAATGGGGGCAAAAGATAAGGTTTCGGCGATAAGGTTCGGCTTTGGCGAAAGTCATGAACATGATAATGTTCATAACGTGTTAATGTTTTGCGATTTCATTATCTGTGATGTGTAGTGCGATTTTTCTAACAGTGCATCTGGCAGGAATGAGCGGTTGACGGTTTCATCCAATCGGGAGCTTATATATCGCTACAGTGACGTCCATGCTCCAGATTGGATGAAACCGTCAACGGCTGACACCTTGTTAAATAAATCGCAGTGTAGGTGATGGCAGATTGAAGTGCGAGAGTCGCCTGTGCGCGGAATGAGTGCGAGTGGTGGCGGTGGCGGTGCGTACCTGCGTGCAGCGCGAGGATGGCGCGCGCGGCGGCGGGGGGCAGCAGCGGGTCGGGCAGGTCGCGCAGCCACAGGCGCAGCAGCTGCGCCGCCGAGGGCGCGTCGGCCGCCGCCGCCTGCAGGTCGCAGTCGCCCTGCGCGTCGAAGGCCGCGCGCAGCCGCTCCACCAGCGCCGGGCTGCCGCCCGACAGGCGGAACACGCCGCCGCACCGCGGGCCTGCCCACACACGCACCTCTTACACTCACACCCCTCTCCACGCGAGCCCCGCCCTCAGCCCTTCCGCGGCCGCGCACATCACAGATCAATGCTCCTCACGCTCAACACTTCGGAGTTCTTGCACATCAGACCGAACAGGATGTAGAAGTCTCTAGGATGACAGATCTGGAATACTCCACGCTCCTCACGCTCAACAATTTGGAGCCCTCGTAAATCAGACCGAACAGGATATGGGTCTCTAAAGATGGAACGTCGTAAAATACTGAATGCTCCTCAAACTCAACACTTCGGAGTTCTTGATCAAGCCGAACAGGATGTAGAGGACTCTATACTTCGGTTTTTCCTTCTTGGCGCACGGGGGGGGGGGGGTCAATAAAATGGAATATTTCACGGTATTTCTCATCGTTATCCCTTGTGCCGTTACGAGTTGCATGATCGCGACTGTATCGAGCAGTGCTGGCAATTTTGCGATCCCTGGCGGCACAACAGAGAACGACGCGAAATACTGTGAGTTATTCCATTTTATTGACACCCCCCCTTGCGCCAAGAAAGAAAAACCGAAGTATAAAGATGAAACGAAGTGATATACTTAGTGCTCCCTACGCCCAACATGTCGGAGTCCTCACAGATTACAGCGAAGATGATACGGAGGCCTTTACGACTTCAAATGTACCGCAAATGTGAAATACTCAACACATGTTCCGAAGCTCAACATTTGGGAGTCCTTGGTGATAATACCGAAGAGGATAAAGGTCTCGGCAGACACAAACACAGAGGATAAAGGCGTCGTGAAACACTCGACCCAAGCCCCCCTCCCAAGTTCAACATTCGCAGTCCTTGGGGATCAGACCGGAAGTGATTTAGAAGTCACTAAGCGATGTTTGCTTTGTCACTCTCGCATGACTCGATGGAGGCTCAGAACTTAACTCTAGCTGATGGGCCAATTTAACGGCAGCTGATGTTGATGGAAAGGCACAGCTGAGGCACAGCTGTCAGTCAAAATTTTAGCGCAGGTGTGATGAAATATTTTAGTGTTAAGTATAGCTGTGGACCAAAATAATGGCATTATGCGAAAGAACCAACCCGAAATATCCAATGTACCTTTGCTCCGTCTCGTAAATCGCACATCAAAAGGTGATAAGTCACTTACAATGTTATCTTACCCAGAAAATTTACCTTACGAAATTGTTAATTGAAGATGTCATTTTTCACGAAAGAAAACAATAAATAATACAAAATGGACAAAATAAAGCCACACATTTACTCAGGAAGCGTCTGCCATTTATTAGTGACATCATTCCTTTACCACACCTGCGTCATCATCTGGACGGTCCCTCATGTATGACTTAGGAAATATCAAGGAGTGCCCAAAGAGAGATTCCATGGCATCCTTATAGTTTTCAGTTCGGCTGTTTTCAAGTGAAGGCATTTTTGCGTCTACCCCTACCTGACAAATTTCAAGTAATTCTTAGAATTTTTCGCCAATTTTATTGGTCTGCAGAGAGGAAAACTTTATCAATCAGTTGGATCTGTTATGAAAATGAAGCTTTTTAAATCTTTGATCGTGATAAAACGTTTGAAAGACCATCTGCAGTAAAATAAAACTTTTTTTTACTACATCTGCTTTCGTTCTTCAATTAAACAAAATTTGACGGAATAAGCTTTTGTTAATTCATTAATGATATTATCGTGAATTGATGATTGAAGGAGATTTTTATTTTACAAGGGGAAAAGTAAAAATGATACGAGCACATTTACAATCATGATGGTTCTTAAGAACTTCGAAGTGTACTTATGAGGAGCAAAGTTCCACGAAGAAACGAAACGCAAATGACAGATCGCATACGAGAGATCAGCGACGCGTGGGGCTGGGGCTGGGGCACGCGACTGAAAAGCACCTTCGCCCAATTCGCCTCGGGCGGACGCCATACGAGGGAGAACGCCCGCGCCTCGCCACAAATCAGACCACAAACCTATTTTTAACTTCCTTTACCGGCACCCACCGGCCATTTATCTCAAGGCAAACGTCTTCTCTAGGAACATGTTTACTTCACATGAACCGTGTTTTCAACTCTGGAAGAGTGAATTCACATAGCAGTGTTACGTGTTGAGGAGAGCAATAAACGCACACAAGGCGGGCTCGGAAGGAGCCCGTGCGTGCACTGAGGCAGACACACACCCACACACAGAGTGTGAGTGTTGCGCGCTCTGTGAGGGGGGAAGGGTGATGCTGGGCTACTCACTGAAGGGTGTCCGCGCCGCGCCTCGCGCCCTCTGCTGGGCCAGCCGCCTGCCGCCCGGGCGCGGCCGCCCGGCCGACCGTCCGTCAACGCGGCCTGCCTTCCGTCAACACCGCGCGCGCGCTACACGACGTCACACACACATGACACATTAACATGCCCTGCTCACACCGCCTCCAACTGTACCAACGCACCAGATCGAGGTGGCCATTAAAAAAAAATTTAAATAAACTGGACTTTCAAACAGTACGATTCATTTCACGATTTCCTTGGTTCCCGTGTATGCCTTTCTCATTCCGTAACCAAATGCACACGAAATATGAACGTAAATAGTTTTAAAAAAGCGTAGGTAACGTAAAAATTAAAATTTACAATTTACATTCGTAGCACCAATAAAAAAACAACTGATATTCCCTCTACATATAATACGCTAAGGAAGATTTGTAAGACGCCACAGATACAAAACTTCATAGATGTGCTCGTGTTGGAGAGAGAATTATCACCTTCCCACCCCCAGGAGAAACAAACAAATCCAAAACAAAATGTTCCGAATTTTGTCAATTAGGCTACAAAGAAATTTGCAGGAGCAGATTGCACATGCAATTCGCAACACGCGCACCGTTGCAACATACGTTAATAGAGGATAGTATAACTTCTAAACGGTGCCGTAGGCCATTGTAACACTGGTGCCCCTATCGAATACGAGTAATGGTTCTGAGGGTGTAATAAACAATATTATATCTTCTTACACTGTTTATATTTTTGAAGGTTTCCGGATACCCTCCACTGAAACGGCAAACTATCTAATTCTATGTAAAATTAAACTGTCTATTAAAATTATGTGCCATTTAATCGCACAGGCCCCAACTTTTGTTTGTTAACAAATGTTTATCAATCTTAAAATGTTTACCTACGGACAGTACCGGGCGCACATTTATGAAGTAATTCTTAGTTCAGAGTTTGGCCATTTCGAATTGTATTTTGAAAAATTAGTTATTTTTATTTTTAAAATAATGATTTACAAGGTGTAATAAACAAAATTATATCTTCTTAGACCGGGTCCATCTACATCTACAATGATCGCACGGGTTCATCTATATCTAACGAATTCAGAAAACCGATACGAAACAAAAACTTATTTAGCACATAATTATAATCATCATATTTTATAAGTAGTGATTGCCAATTACGAAGTAATAATGAGTAATGAAAAAAGTATGCAGAGTCGAAAAGTAAGCTCCAATAAAAATTGAAACTAAATTTGTTTTCCGCATTCAATTTGTTATTAGCGAATTAACCGCTAAGCATGCACCATAAAATACGTTCCAATAAACAAGAACTTTACATTTCATTACACTGAACGAGTGTATTATTAAACTTTATTTTCTGTAGCTTGTATAATGGCAATCCGGACATTTCCAACCACGAAACAAAATGAAGCACTGACAATTACAGAGGTTTTTGTAAATAGCGCTATTGGTGGTTCCTCGTTTCGTTTTTCAACTCGATTGGTCTAACGGGCCTCAGCTGTTTCGGGCACTGCTTTGCATGTCGTGTCGGGAAAACATTACCACCCCATTCACTGCCCTTCCATTCTGGGAACCAATCTCTAAAATTGGAACAGTTGTTTTCGCTTTTCTAATATCCCTCATGGCACTCATTCATTTGTGAGATTATACACGACGGAAACGCAGTACGTGTAAAGTGAAATACAGCAAAATTCAATACGTTTCCTCTTTCAAAATGCTCGAAAAATTTCAATTAACTTTCAATATTCAAGTACTGCAATATTATGAATATGGATGTGCTGAACGGAAACTTGTCTAAAAAAATAATCTTTTGGATTAAAAGGTAAAATTACATACGAATTCACACTCATATGATTAGATGATCACTACTGGCTATTACTTTAATAAATACGGAATACAATGATGTCGTAAATTAAAAATGACACTACGTGTGTGTTCTGCGTATCCCTGAGATAATTATACTTATCGACCATTTTTTTGATTCCGTGATGGGAGGCCATTCACTACTGACATCGTTGCAAAATCAGCAATTCCATGAATTAGTTAACGGCATGTGAAAGGAGACACAATTGTATGAGAAGCGTGAGCTGACAATATAGGCAGCGGAAGTAGAGAATGCTGTTCAAATTAATAATAAGACTTCACAGAACTAGCCATGTATACATAAGCCAGTTGTATATGTAAAAATATACATGTTATATACCACTTGCTTTCAACACACATGTTAAACTAGATTCTGAAGCACATTTGCACACATGCTGCAACACTGATGCTATTATCTTTATCTGCCATTACAACACATGTGACATATCTGGTACAGACACATCAATGAAAGTGATAAAAACACTTGCCATAGGCATTGCACATCTCCACTCTTCCGGTTTTTGAAAAAATGGACAGTTTTCGATAGCGTCGAAGGGAGATTAATCCAAAAAGAGCATGTAATGTGCCCATAGTGTATCTGATTTGTGTTCACTAACTTCGATACAATCATTAATAGTAAAAATTACTTAGCCCAAATTTCTATTTCACTTCCCTAAACTTGCAAATATAATACTTCGAGAAATCCATAATCGGGTACGTAACTTTTAAAATTGTACTCTAATAGAAGCACTCTGCAAAATATTAGATCGACAAGATAGAAAAAAAGCACGATCCACCGACGATTTTGGGAGATGTGCTTTCCCGCACTACCAAGTACTTGTACGTACTTACGTAATATACGTACGTACTTGTACGTACTTATACGGGGTACAATCCCATTCCTTTGATTCCTATTGTGCAGTTTTCAGTACTACACAGTAGGACGTCTATTTAGGATAGGAGGGCGTTTGCTGTTACAATCTCGCTCAAACAGCATTTCCTCCGGACATACAGTATAATGCAATCATTTGCAGTGAAATTTCGAATCAGACAGAGAGAGTTGGAAAAACGGCGATTGCCTGTGATTGTAGGTATTTCTTGAGAAATCCTCTTTGAAAGCTCCTACTGAGACCAGAGCTTTTTTTTTAACTTGTCGACCCAGAGATATGAGGTTATCACCTATCTATTTTTATTACTGGATGGACAATAGCAAAGTGAAGCGTGTTTCGTTTCAGAAAGCACCATTGCACAGATTTTCGGGCAAAATGAAAATGGTGAATGGATTTAAAATAATTATTTTTCTAATTTCACAGAACGTACATTTTTATTTTAGAACATTACAAACTTTACAGGTTTATTTGCTATATTTGTCAATGTTTTAATTAAATATATTTATTAAACTCATTCAAACACGAAAAAATTATATATTATTTACAATGTAGCAAAAATTAATTATAGTAGAGATAGGGTTCATTGAAATTATATTTTAGTATCAATATAAGACATGTTTTGATTAACCAATCCCCCCAAACTTATTAAATATGAACTGTAAAAGGAAAAACAACACGAGCAACAGAGATGACAAATTTACAAAAACGTACAAAATTTTTATGTAAAAATTACTGGAATTACTAGTCCTTCAGTCAAAGCTTCTAATATTTTATGTTTAAACAAGTTACGGGATCCCCTTTGCATCCTAAGTACAGGTCATACGGGTCCCATTTGAAGATGGCGCCGCTCCTCTCTCTCTGAAATACGTCCTTAGGCAACTTGATAAGCGATCCGAGTGCTTCACAATCCGCATCAAACGTCAGGCGTTTAACTCTTTGTACTCAGCCCCCATTTAAAACTTCCCACTAAACATTGCCCCTATGCTGCGATTTATTGAACTCTACCTCTGGCAGGTCATCAGCTGTTGCGGTGCCATCCCTTCGGGATCTTACACGTCACTACAGTGACGTCACTATGATGGCGTTCAATATTCCGATTGGATGACACCGAAACAGCTGATAAACTGTGAGAGGCGGGGTTGGGAAAATGGTCGTATAAATCTCCAACCTTTTTGAAGCACAATTGCCTATCCAGTAATATAAAGAGATGGGCGTATGTTATCAATAGAGGCAGGGGAAGGGGCATAGAGGTGTGAGGAGGGGGAGGGGGAGGGGCGTGGCACTCACCGTGAGACTCGATGAAGACGCAGAGGCGCACGAGGACGCGCGGCACGCCCAGGGCGGGCTCGAGGGGCAGGTCGCGCAGGGGCAGGCCGAAGGTGCGGCCGCCGGGCGGGGGCGGGGCCGCGGGCGGGGGCGGGGCCGCGCGGGCCGAGGCGCGCGCCGCGCCGCGCCACCCGGCCGTCAGCATGCGCTTCACGCGCGACAGACGGCTCTCGGAGGCCAGCGACGCCGCCGCCGCGGCCGCCGCCGCCTTCAGGTCGCACGCCGAGTAGCAGCAGTCGTCCAGGGAGGTGGTGGTGGTGGCGGCGGCCGCCTGCGCCGCCGCCTCCAGCGCCTCCGCCTCGGCGTGCGCGGGCGCCGCGGGCGGGGCGGCCGCCGCCCCCGGGGGCAGCGCGCCCGCTCCCGCGCCCGCGCCGCCGCCGCCGCCGCCCGCTCCGCCCCCGCCGTTAGCGGCGGGGGCGGGGCCCTGGCCGGGGGCGGGGCCGGGGCCCTGGCCGGGGTGGCGGCCGCCGGCGAGGGCGCGCCGCCGCCCGAACACAGCGCCGGCCGGCGCATGCAGCGCTCGCTGGCGCCGCCGCAGCAGCAGCCGCCGCCGCCGCCGCCGCCGCTGCCGCTGGCCGGGGAGTCGCTCTGGCTTGTGGAGCCGCACTGCAACACCAGATACCCGCCACCCCTCGTCAGTGCACTTGCCAGAGACGAGCAGCACACAGCACACCTTCAACTGGCTTTGTGAACCTACGGTTATCTGCCACAGCTATCTGAAGTGGAGGCTAAGATGTACGGAGTGAATATTCAGTGTTTGCGTACAGATCGAGTACAAAATGTTGCTCCTTAGTCCCGTTAATGTAATGCGCCTTAATGTCGCCACTTGGCGACGGATCGGAGACAGAAAACAACGGATCAGCGCAGCCGACTTCTAGAACTCTCCTCCAGACAGTGGCTTAACGCAACCTCTCTACTTAATAGAGTCGACAAACCGCCACTTCGGACTAGAACTTTAGGACCTACCGGTCAGAGAAGCTACAGCAACAAAGGATGTTTTCAATGAACCATCTCAATCGCTAAAAGTAGTTTCGGCAACCTTTTAATTTTTTTTTACTTACACATTTTTCGTCAAAAACAGTAATTTTCGAAAAAAGTGTGTTCCTCGGCTGCCATCAACTCTTACAGTGCAACAGAAAACACGGGGTCAAAGCAAAGCACTCAACTTTTAGTCACTTCAGCACAAAGATGCTGATGATTTTCTAAGCAAGACAGTGACAGGGGATGACCTAGTTTGCTTTTTTAACCTTTTAATAGAAACAACAATCAATGGAATGGAGGCACACTTCATCACAAGCACAGGAATGCGCACTGGCGGGGGTGAGGGAGTGTAGGAAGGACCTAGCCTTCTGAAAAGTTTGACAGGGGGCCCCGTAGCTATGAAATACATTTTAATTCCGTTAATATGATAAATTATTTTCCGTTTTTTAAACTGACAATTCGTGGAATTGATTCATGGCGTTTTGCGAAGAGGCTTTCCAAACCTTATGGCAACCTGCAAATGTTCGAACATAAAATGAATTGTATCATTAAGTTACAATCCCATTCTCCTTGTATGATTTATTTATTTCTCAGTAAAATACGACACAATAAAATTAAAAAAAAGTCTATTGGAAAAGGGGACCCAGAAATATGTTTGGACCCCATTTTGTTTTAAGCTGCGCAAGCCCCTGGGCACCGTCTTTTGGGACAGAGCAGGCACTTCACTGGTCGACTTTTTACCACCAGGTGAAAAAAATTCATGCATATTTTTGCTGTACAACAACACGCAAAAGCCACCACATTATACAAATTAAAGCGTTAAGAAATGCCTACAAACGGTATTGTTTTGATTCATGACAGGGCCCGATCCTAACATGGGGAATAAGACACGGCTACTTAAAGAACTTTGGCTGCAGTCCCTTTGACCACCCTCAAACAGCGCTGACCCTCGACCACAATCACTTCTATCTCCACCTCACAGCGTCTCTTTGTGGTAAAAATTTCAACAAGATGACTAGTTTAAAAAGCATGTTACCATGTTGACAACAAAAGCGGCAGCGTTTTATGAAGACTGATGATTTTCATACAAAAACTTGTGCTCCGATATGACGAGAACCTAGAAAATTGTAGGAACTATGGAGAAAGGTAGTTTAAGATTTGAAACGTTTTGGGTATTTATACTTTTTTTCTGCATCTGTACTTTTTTTATTACCAAAGTGAACTTACTTCCTGGACGTTCTTCATAAGAAACTAGTAAATTAGTGCAAAAAACCTTCTGGGTTAATGAACCTCACTGCATTTTGGGTTTTCATCTAGAGCTCGTGAATCCGTTAAAAAAAATGCTGAGACAGTCTTATGAGATATTTTAGATGAATGATTTGGCAACGAAAGAGAGTCTTATAATTTCTTGGAATGTATACAGCCTAGAAAGTAATATCGGCTTTACGGGGAGGCACATAAGAAATTTAAATACTATATGGAATTAATTCGCTCTCCTTTCCTGCTCATATATCTCAGATGAAAAATAGGAGAGAAAAAGCGATACCTTTCAATGATACAATGGCCCACACAAGTTGCGTTGTTGAACGCTATTGGTATTAATTTCATAAGTGGAATTATCTACAAAAAACACGAAGTAGATTCAGAATACCTCAGCATGCCTTTGATAAAGAGGGTCCGTGTACACCTATGAAGTCTTCGAGGCTAAAAACAAAAACAAACAAACCAACAAAAAAATCTACAAAACAAATCTCTCCTAATCCTAAGTGCACTCGACCTTGTCCTTGACTTTGCGACGCCAAGTCCCCAGGATTAGAAGGGTCAAACAAGCGGCTTTTAAGCAAGCAAGAGCAGAAGAGGTTCGCGAGGTCGCGATAAGTCCCGTGCCGCCTCCAGCGTGTCTTCTACGTCGCACGTTGTCATGCTCAATTTCTCTCTACTTACGTAGTAGAGGTAAATTATTGTAAAGTTGCAATGGAAACGGCAATATTTTGTATGGAAAACTCGTATTGTGGGTCTCCTACGTATAGTGCAAAAATGACTATCTGCAGGTACTAAACAACATCCTCTCATACTAGTACAGTAAGAATCCACATTTTGTGGTCGTTGATATCAACAAAGATTTAAGGCGAAAACACATCCGTCCGTCTGGCGGACGTCGCGAAGAATTCAATTTGAAAATGACAATTTGATTTTTTAGGGGCGCTTTATATGAAGCTGCACCGAGATTTTAATTTTTTTTCTTCATCAAAAACGTCTCCAATTTTTTTTTCCGAAGTACGTTGAACACTCTGAATTTTCGAAAACTGCAAAAGTTGCATATACTATATGAGAAAGTGGTAATCTTGTAGCACTAGTTTTATTATAATTCCAGTGCTCTTGGATAATAATCAGTGATTTAATGGATTGATGATGGGTACTATATGAATAATGCTGGAATAATGATGAAATGAGAAGCCGGGAAAAACGAGTGAATAAACAATTTTTTTTTAATTTAAAAAAAAATCCTGCGCCACCTCCATTTTACTCATGGATCATAATTTAAACACCGATACTCAAAAGCGAAAGTCAGCGTCTTGAATAGCACGCTTCGTGCCGCACTACGCTAGGATACCGGGACATGCATTGGGAAATGCGTTGATAGGAACCAAGCATCAGAGATATCGTGAATTTGATTTAATGTGGAGCGTGCATTTCGGGAGGACGGCAAACGGTAGAAATTTCAACGCGGCCTAGTCGTGTATACCTGGTTAAGGCATTCATGTTGAGATGTAATAATAATGATAGTGATTATGAAGAGTGTGATTAGCATGAAGATGGAGAAGACGGTGAAAGGAAGGGCAGGAAAACAGCCTTGTCCACCACCACTTCCACTTGGACGGGAAGATCGAACCGCAGCCCCAAGCCCCCAAACGGATAGGCGCGCGGTCTGCATCACGGGTCGACCATTGCGAGACTACACTATAGCGCGATTTCTCTAACTTTGCCCCTCAAGGCCCGTCATTACGATGGTCACGGTCTTTCGCATCTTTCTCAGTCGTTCCGCTAGTTTTCGCATAATCGGGATCGTAACAAGTGGTGCTTACGATCATGTGACTTCTACTGACAAGACCTAGAAAGACGCGAAATGCCGTGACATATTCCATCACGAAGATGGGATTTGATTGGCATTGAGGGGCAAAGTTTGAGAAGTCGGACCATAGGTGGCACAAAGGTTTGGGACTGGCGGGGCCAAGCGGAGCGAGAGGGGAGAGGAGAGGAGCGGGGCGGGGCGGGGCGGGGCGGGGCGGGGCGGGGTCGGCGGAGGGGTAGTGCGCGGCGGGTGAGAGGGTGGGGCGTGGGACGCCGAGCGTAGCGCTGCCGTAGCGTTGCGCTGACAGAGGGGGAGATAGGCGCAGGCCCTGCGATGCGCCAAGTCAGCGCCGCGCCGTGCAGCCGCTTGCGTTGGCGTCAGGCAGGCGTTTAGGCGCTGCTTTCTCACAGCTATCGGACGGCGCTTCCCCAAATGATACGCCACCTGCTTCCGATCCTACGTGCTGGGAACGGCCTACAGCCGCCTTTCCCTTGCTCTGGCCACAAGATATTGAACCGCGTCTAAGTTCGCGTTGTCGCGGAAGAAGTTCGAGTTTATTTCTCTTTTACGTCATACTCGCAGAAATTTGCTTGGAATTAAAACAAGATGTTGCACCGAGTACATCTACTGTATAGGTGTTGTCGTATAAAACTTTCTAAAGGTTGCTGATGAAAGAAGAACGGAGGAAAAGGAATGCAAGAAGGGCTCATCCGTAAATTACGTAACGCTGTAGGGGGAGGGAGGGGTATTGAAAATACTCGAAATGTGCGTTACGTAATTTATGGACGGCCCCGAAGTAATGTAAAATGTATGGCTGTTGATCGTGAATAAATAAATTATTTTTATTGTAAATATTTGAACAATATTTAATGAATAAACATTGATACAAAGCAGCGATCAACGCTTCAAACAAACAAGTTTAAGATATTTTTTATAACTTCACACGAGTTGCATTTTAAGGTGTTATCGCTCGGCATAATTGTATCTCGAATTTGGTGAAGATAGTAATCATCTCCCAAGATATTTCGAGGGTGGAAATGAAATAGCTTTGAATGACATGCGATGAATGTAGACTGCAACATGGGCATGTAATTAGATTTATTTAGAGGTGCGTCTGAAATCGGGAGCTTATATGTCGCTACAGTGACGGCAGTATGGTAAAGTTCAAGCACCCGATTGGATGAAACCGTCAACTGCTGACTTACTAGAAACGCACCTCTGGATAAATCCAAGTATAGGCGGGACGGGGTGAGGTGGTTTGGGACGGGGCGGGGGATGTCGGCGAGGGAAGGGCGGGGAGCGGCGGGAAGACGACGCACGGCGTGACGTCGGGAGGCGGAGCGGGGGGGGAGAGGTGGCCCGGGATGGCGCTCCACATCGGTCGCCCGTCTCAGGGACACGTGCGTCAGCCGGAGCCAAGCGCAAACACAGCGCCCGCTCCCGCTCCGCACGCGAGGCGCGATTTATGGCGCATTGGCCAGGCCTGCGCATGCGCAAGCCACGGCGTCACACGCACGACAGCACCCGGGCCCCGGGACAAGTCCACAGCCTCGACACTGGCTGCGCTCATGCAAACGATGCTTTTACTGTTTTTCTTTTTTCTTTTTTTTTTTTTTAGGTCGGTTTTCAACATCTTGGTCATGTAACGACCACTGTGATTAAAAAAAAAATTAAGAACTTGGGGAAGGTAATCTTCAAGAGAAAATTAACTACTACAGAACTTCCTGGACAGAGCACATTGAAAGGATGCAAGACAACGGCCTGTCGAAAATAATTCTACAATACCGCCCAAAAGGAAGAAAAAGTCCTGGCCGCCCGATCAAGAGATGGGGTGACCAGGCAGAAGGAGAAGAAGATAATTTTTAAATTGTAGGGGGAACTGTAGAGAGAACACGTCAGGACAACACAAACATCCACACCCGACGCGAGATTCGAACCCGCGACCATTCGAGCTGAGGCAGCTACGGCCCTTTGGCCTTAACCACCTCGGTTATCCAGGCCGGCAAATCTTATTTTCATTCACTTACCGTAAAAGAAAACAGTACAAATTGAATGTGGCGTCTGTGGGAGAAGTGTAATCTGCGCACTTTTCTAAGGCTCCATCATTCTACCCTGTCTTTTACTATAAACAGTTAAATCATGAATAAATTGACCGACGAGCGTGGTTAGCAACGTCTGAAAATATATTTATCTATCCTGTATAATACAAAAGTACTTGTATCGACAAACATATCGTTTTATAGTGATACTCTTGAAATAACTATTGCCACAGCCCCATGATACCCGAAACTAGGAAATCGAGAGTTCAACAAAACAAACGCAACAAACCAAGCTATAATAAACCAAGGGATCATTTGAGCCTTTGGTCAATAGGTGAAGGGAAACGAATACTCCAATTGAGATGCGGGGATTACATTTTTGCCTAAGGGCACTACATTTAATAACAATGAATACAATCATGCACTTTTCCGGAGCTAATCGATCAATAAACGCAAAAATTAATGTTAGCGAGCTTAGGGAGTTTGCAGGCGTTAGCGGGCAGCAATCGACAGCAATCACGATCTTCGAAGCCAAAGGCGATGCGTAAAATTTGAACTGCGCACGTGCATAATATCGATATTGCTTTCGATTGTTTTAATGTTCGAGGGTGCAAAAACTCCCTAATGCTTCCAAACCCTAAGTTAAAGGCAACGGAAAATCAAACTTCTTCACTGAGCTTGCACAGCGGGTCGGAAATCCTCCAATTTCCGATTTATCAGTGTCCGAGATAAGGCCCTTGATACGCGGCGATGTGTTCCCTCGATATCTCTGCACTGGGAGCTCTTGTGCTCACGTTTACACTCTTCCCGCAACGCATCTCCATTTAACGACGTACATTTTGTTTGGCGTATACCAATTTTTCGCACATGCGCAGTTAAGGTGGCCAGATTTTAAAAACCTAAAAACGGAACACTGTGACTATTTGCTGAGTAAAAGAACGGGACACGTGGACATACCAAGATTATAAAGTTGGCCCGCATTCCTCAATTCAGATTGCTTGCCAAGTCGCACAGAAACTCACAGATGAAGAACGTTCGGATTATTGAAGATCTCGGTAACTATATCAATAGTGATAAAGCATATACATGCTCAAATGACACGACAGCTCGTTTTGCCTTTCTAGACCCATCTCTCCCTTCTCGATTTCAACACCCCGTGAAACACTTGCTACGTGGTACACGAGTGTATTATCCACTCGCGTTAACCTTTTTAACAACCAACGCAAACCCAACGGAATGCATTACGATAAATTTAAAATTGTTGTCGGCACTCTATGCCGATTAGTCAATGCCACAAAAAGGAACGTTTTGGCGTCCCATTTTTCTTTTGAAAATTTAATTTTCTTTCAAAAAAGGGTAATACGGGACTTCTAGTCACCTTATGTGCAGGTCGAATTGTGCATGCGCAGAGGTATGAGTGCATGCGCGGAGGCTCAAAAATGGTATGCAAAACGCTTCACGCTGTGCAAAAGTCTACTGCTGAATCATTTCCACCAAATCGATTCTTCCTTTTACTGCCAAAAAAGAATAGGAAGCTTATGAAGATAAGAACAAGTCAACAAGTTTCCTGCAAGGTACGACCAGACACATTATCTCCTGTTATCAAAAATCGCGTAGGAAATGGCACTGCTTCACCACTGCAGAGATTTATTAAGGAAGAATTGTGCTGAAGTATACCAATTCTAAAGGATTTAAAATTATAATTACGGACAGGAAAAACTCCTTAAAGTCAAAACTTATTCAAATTAGAATATCAATTCACAATTTCAATTTATGACTTTCAGTTTGATAAAAAAAATAAAGAATTTCAACAGTGCAAGTTCAAGCAACGAAACAAACGATGATGGATTAGTTGTGAAATATTCCAAAGAAAGCAAAAAATAAAAATATCCAGTTATTGACGAAGAAAAATGGAAAATATATTTCTCTAGAATACTCATATACCTACAGATTTTTCCGCGGAAAATTCACCCCTTAAATGGCAATCTGAAACCATTAAATTCGCCTGAGGAATGCAGTATTGTTACAAGAACAGTTTATTTATTCCAAACACCGCTTTTGTTTCACTTTTTCCTATTCGCCTTTCGCCCTGGTCGACAGCCAAAGCCCAACAGCAATCAATCACATCGTGATGTCGAAACAACACTAGATAAATTGTGAGCCCGAAGATGTCTGAAGAAAAACTCTAAACTCTGGAGATGCTCCTCCCAAGAGAAACACGTGCTCCCATAGAACAAAGTTCAATACACGACAAGGCACGCTCTTCCAAGTAAAAAAGAGATAAGGTGAAGTGGTGCGGAAGGGAGAAATGGTGTCTTTTCGAAGAGTGACAAGGACGAAATTAAACGTTTAAAGACAACATCTCAAGAGCTCGGCAAGCACATATTGCAAAATCAAGAGGACGAATTACTGGAAAACGTTCTAAGTTCTATCAAAGCAGGAAACAATGTCTCTGTCAACGAAAAACAAATACAATCTATTTGTATTGGATACTTAGTGAGTGGCATTAGTTTGAAAAATACCGTGCAGCGAAATATTTATGATATAAAAACAGCTTGTATTTATGATATGATTGGAAAATGTGGCATTTTATTTTGCGAGTAGGAAATGTTATGACACAATGCCGAAAGGAGCCTTTTTAGGCGGTTTCACTCAGATTCATTTTATTTTAATTCAAACATACAAATTACTGTTACATTAAGGCAGTATTAGCTGATGCGCTCAGAAGAAAGTATATTTTTCTTTCGTGGATTCTCAGTTTTATCTGAACATTGAGCGTCATCTCACTTTTAAGACTAGTGCTAAAAATTGAACTTTTAGCAACTTTTAGCATGTCCTAAAAGTAACAGCTTTTACTAAGGGCTGTCAAAAGTACATTTAATGCACTTTATACACCGACTAATTCGTTTTATCAGCTACAGAACCCTTTTCGGCACTTAAAAATTATATCTCAAATAAATATCTATCAGTTGAATCTTATTACAAATCGTTTATTATCATTTATAAGGTTGCCATAAATACGATATTGTCACCTAACTAATGTTGTTCTTAATTACTAGGCTAGTAGATGTTCGCTAAGTAATCATCATTACATTTTGCTAAGCGATAATGCAAATGTTACACGGAGTCAGCTTTGCACGTAATCCTAAACAATATTTTCAGGTCACGATCGTGCGATATGCTATCTATTTCTGTTCAAAATAAACTATAAATCAGCTGAAGCAACGAACTCTGGGAATAGTATTTGTCATCGATTGGTCATTAATAGATTGATTGATTTATTATTGGTCAGCATTAATCACTGATTGATCAGTATACAAGGATAAAATAACTTCCAAGTGGTTTGACGGCGACAAGCATTTAGCCAGTAAAATTTGAATAAAAGAGTAACAAGAACGATGAAAAAATATCCCTATATGTTAAATTTATAAGTCTATAGAGCTATTAAAACCTACACTTTAAACATATTTTATTTCCAAATGTTTTGTTCTCTCCCTTTCTTTGAAATTCTCAATAGTATAAAAACATATAGTTTTAATCATTCGTAATGTGTAATCATCTTCTTTGTAGGCCATTTTGAGAGATTTCTTCGAAAATACGAACAGTCTTCTGAAAGGCATGTGCGCATGCAAGAAAGTGGCGAATGCAAGGAAAAAGCTTGATAGAGAATATTCACCTTTTGTTTTATCGTTTTGATCAGGAAAGGAAATCACTACTCGGGTACAAACAACTATAAAGCGTAATCGCAAGGTAATAATTACTCCACATATCTCCAGTCTTAACAGAACACAATGGAAAGAGAAAATGAGCTCTCACAAAAGAATAATATAGCCTAAAGGATGCATTAAAGAACGCCATTCAAAAGACGATAGCGGAAGAAACATTAGAAAGTATAAGATAGGATAAAGGCATTGTCTACCGTATGTTATTGCGAGTCAAGAGAAAGATCAACTAAAACACAAAAATATTAAAGAAAAGCAAATCGGGTTGGATGTGAGCAGTCAGAATCCACAGTCAATAATTGACGATATTCGCAATTAGGACTGCAGTGTAATTAAATTAATGTAATGCGATGGAAAGCTTATCGGCATTTAATAAAACCACAAATGGGTCTCAAAGCCAGTTCACAGCTCCACTCTACACCATCACGGTTGAAAAGTTTCAGTTTGTGGCATGTAAAGGCTTTTCGGGGAATCCCAAAACTTATTTCTAGTGACAGGACGAATCCGCACGGTCCTTTTTCCACATTTCACGCACGCATCTCTCGGCAGAGTTTCCAGGGGCCCTAATGCAGCACGGGCAGCGTCTGCAACAGCGGTTCCCCCCTGCGCGCCGCAACCTGCCCGTCGCTGCTGCGTCATCTGCACAGCACCTACCAAACGCATTTGCTTTCCATTTTATCTTACGTAGTATTTTGTAATTTTCTTAAATTTGCTGGGTTATTTTTTCCTCATAACGAATTTTTTACATCCAATATCTGGATAAATGACGATCATTGGACATTGGCAGTATTCAGAGTTTATTATTTACCAGTATTCAGAGAACAAATACCACAATTTGTTCTAATTGTCGTTAAATTGATAAAAAATGAGTTCAGTAGAAAGGCCGTGCTACCGTGGCATTTTAGTCTTTTTTTTGGGGGGGGGGAGGTATTTGACTGTTAATGCGAGCGATTTTACTGTTTGGCTTATGCATACATATGAATCCATTCTTACGAATACATTGAATAGGTATAGAATTGTATGTTTTAGTATGGCTATCATACAAGTGCGTAACGTTAGTTGTCTAAAATAAATTGTACTTTTCTTGAAACAATGTAAATATGCTGATTTTTTTCTTTTTCAGACAGGAAAATACCTTTTACAGTAACCTATCATTTTGAATGGTTAAAAAAGCGGGATAACTAATGGTAAATATGATTCATTGAATGACTTTCGGGGCTCATCGTTTATTACGGTCATTAGTGTCGTTAACGTGATATTATCCCGGAATTAGTGGAGTTAGTCCCCGCTCGATGGTGAGTTTTGGCTAGGAGGTGTTTTCCTCTCTAAGTATCTCTCCGGCGGAGCACTACCTCAGCCGGGACACGCTGTAAACTCACGACATGCGTGGTATAGTGCGATTTTTCTAACTGTGCCTCTCAAGCCCCTGTGGCCTCGATGTAATATCACATGGCATTTCGCGTCTTTCTCGCTCGTTCCGCTAGAAGTCGCATGATCCCAGGCACTGCTTGATTCGGTAGCGATTATGGAATAGAATATTTTAGAATAGAATAGAATATTTATTTCGCTACTTAGGAGTATATGAAATGCTTCCGGTGGTAGCGTTTTCTAAGACTCAACAAAAAACTAGCGGCATGTGATATCTAGCGGCACGACTGAGAGAGACGCAAAATACCATGACATATTTCATCGCGAAGACGGGCCTTGAGAGGCAAAGTTAGAAAAATCGCAGTATAGTTTAGTATAAGTAAATAAAGGGAGACGACAGGACAAGAAAGAAGAAGAAAATATCGCGTGCGGTCCGTAGCCCGTTTGTTAGGGCATTGCTTCGAGATTCGCCTGATACTGATAGTGAAACCCCCGAAAACTATCGATGAGAGCAGCCGGCCGCTAAAATTCTCCTCCAGAGAGCAGCTGAATTCTAGCTAGATATCTAGCTTGTGGCGAACATTCCGCCACCGTCTCGGGGTCCCAGACAACTCTCTGAAGCTGGCTAGCCACCTATAGCGGACCACAACAATATATATGCCACCATTTACTACTAATTAATTACTCTTAAATTATCCTAATTTTAAATTAATTACGCCAGACATTTTCTAAAAAATCGTGGGGTCAGCTAGCTTCAGTCTGAAGCTAGCTAGCCACGCAACAAAATAGCGCAAAAAAAACTAGAATAAAATAAACAATAAAGTTTTAATTAATTACTATTTAATTACTCCACTTTAACATCTTTACAACAACAAATTGTTTAAACAATTTAAAAATTAGTACCAAAACAAAAAAATGAAAAAATCGTAAAATTTTTCCTTACCGGCAAAATACCAAATTGCTTCTGTGATTCCTTCACAACATATCATTTGTTTTCAAAATAATTTGTTTAAATTAATTACTCCAGACAGTTGTTAAAAAATCACACAGAGCTTTGAACTAAAAACTCCTGTTCACAGTCAAAAAATTTCAAAAAATCATAAAATATAATCTTACCGGCGGACCACAGATTTATTAACACTAATTTGTTTAATATACTTCATTTATTACCTCAACGGCTCACGAATTAATTACTGCATGCAATTGTTTATAATGAGCCCTGAAGCGTTACAAGGACATTCTCACGTTCATCATTTACACAAATATCCACAAAAAAAACTATCACAGAAGGAATCACAGAAGCAATTTAGTATTTTGCCGATAAGGAAAAATTTTACGATTTTTTTCATTTTTTTGTTTTGGTACTAATTTTTAAATTGTTTAAACAATTTGTTGTTGTAAAGATGTTAAAGTGGAGTAATTAAATAGTAATTAATGAATACTTTATTGTTAATTTTTTCTAGTTTTTTTGCGCTATTTTGGTGCGTGGCTAGCTAGCTTCAGACTGAAACAAGCTGACCCTCGACTTTTTAGAAATTTCTGGCGTAATTAATTTAAAATTAGGATAATTTAAGAGTAATTAATTAGTAGTAAATGATGGCATATATATTGTTGTGGCCCGCTATAGGTGGCTAGCCAGCTTAAGAGAGGTGTCCCAGACCTAGGACCACGCAGTCAGAGTCGCTGTACAGACAGCGGCACTGCTTGTTCTGATCAAAACAAGTCGTTATCATTTGTAAAAACAACAACAACAAAAACGCAATAACGTAAAACTGTTACTTCTGTAATAAGCGTGATCCTACCACCTTTTTAATTGATTTTTTCCAGAGCATACATATATCGGTACATAATTTTCTTTGCAAATGAAGTGAAAGCTTACATTCTAATTTACCTAAAATTAAGCTACAAACTAATTTGGGTGGAAGGTAAAAACAATCTATTTCGAAAGAGTTGACTAGAAATATCTGGTTTTGATATCTATTTTTGATTCTGGTTCTGTGATGAGTTTTCCGGAGTCTGAAGTTGACTAGGTGTGGAATTCGAGGTATGGAGTGATATGTTAAACGATGTTGTGTGTAATCTATTTGCAATTCTTCGCGGAGCTGAGTTAGTGACACACCAAGGTGCTTTGTGATAGTTCTAAGAAACCGGTCGTGGACTATTTGAAGGTTGTTAACGTTTGTTTTTGCGGCGGAGATCCAAACTGGACAGGCGCAATGCTCGCTTCCACCTGCTCGGAGCCCTAGAGGCGCTGCTCGACTCCGGAGCACGCCTTTCCCCTCCGCCACCCGTCGCCCTCGCCTCGCTTCGCCTCTATGGCGATCGGGCGGGCGGGCGGGCGGGCGGGCGCGCCGCATATGGCCGCACAAAAGGCGCGGGCTGCGCGGCGGGAGATGGATCGCCCTCTGACTCACGGGCCCTCCGCGCCCCGCTCCTCCCAACCGGCGCGTGCCCTGACCCTCAAAGGAGAGGAGCGGCGTCGCGCCATTGGAATTCAATTGGGACGAAGCGCGTTTCGAGCGAGGAGGCCTTCAAGGCCTTCGGGCTTCCTTTTTGACAAACATTTAGATTACGGTGATTCGTATCACAAGCTTGCCTGGGCAAAATTCAGTCAGTAACCGAAAAGAAAGATAGAACAACTGAGTAATAACATATTTTTAACATTACATTTTTGATGGGAGTACATAGAATTGCACGAATTCCTAATATTGTTAGGGATTGTTCAAATAGTTCTTCTTAATTTTCCACTATTTGTCTACAATGATTTTGTCTGTAAAAGAAAAATGAAATAACTTTTTTAAATTCTTTTTCATTTCGAAGCAGTTCTTTCTCTTTATTGTTGTCATGTTTCTTAATTGCCCACGTCTGTTCCTCCTTACCTTCTTTGGAAACCCTTCAAGTTTTCTACTTTTCCTTCGAAATCTTCTGTTTTCAATCACTTCCCCCAATGATATTGATTCACTCGTGCCTGACTCTACATTCACGTATTTGCAATTTTTAAAGTCTACAGAATGAAGAGTATAAGTAAAAGAGGTCTTCACATGCATTCGTGTCCTATTGCTTGTTGCAAAGCGAATTTTAAGACGAAAGGATCAAAGTTATTAAGTTGGCGCACGTGCTTTAGTACTATACTATCAACGTCCGACTTTGATCGATGCGACGCCACGGAAGAGCAAATATTGTATTTGCGAGTACGATTCCGAATTTTAATCACTTAGTCACAAAACACATTTTCGAAAATTATTATAAATTAATGATCGTAGGATTGACGTTTGAAGCAAAAATAAGTATTTCAAATCTACGAAATTGGAAATATAATCTCAATTTTTAATGATTACTGTATGTTCATTAGTACATATCCTTACAAACTTTACAACTGATGGGATAAAACGAAATAAATCACGCCTAGATTTCCCTCATATCATGGTTAACCAAGAATTCACGAATCAAGAAACAGTAATAGATATTTATTCAATAGCATACGTGCAGACGTCAATATTATTGAAGTATATTGTTTGATTTTTTACATATTGTTCGTCATTTTATCCCGGAGAAATAATATTATTACATTCTCAATACAAATATCCCTTTCTGGCACTCTATTTTAGTGAAATATCAATTACCTGTGGAAACAATTAGCGCCATAAGAAATAAGACCACCTATATGTGACAATTATTGAAAAGGGCAACCTGAAATTTAAAGTCTACCTCCTTCAACCCATCACCAAACAAAATGTTTCCTCTTTTTACCAAAACAGAAAATGAGATCCATTGAATGAATTCAGTAGCGTTTGTTTGGAAAAAGTGCTTTGCGCGTCCGTGTCCACTGCTCTCAAGTTGAAGGCTTCCAGTTATTACCTACCGGCCGCATACTCAGATAAGATACCGTTGTCCGTAAAATATGCAATTAAATTCAGGAATTTGAAGTACCGAATGGAAATGTTTCAAGAACAATGCTTTGACCTTCACCGTGAAGATAAGACGATACAAAACCCATTATGTTCAAACAAATGTGGACCTAGAGTTTGATGTTTTTGAAACATTCTCCTGAGGATTTGTATACACGCTCTTGTCTAATATTGCGGTTTTAATTATCATTTCTAAATAGCATTCACTTTAACTACAAGCCAATTGACGTGATTGATTTTTTCACCCAACTGAATTGTTTCGTCATCTATTGAATTTTTTTTTCTTTCTTGTACGTAGTAAACAAAAAGCTTTGTAATGCTGCTGCAGAAAATCTCTAATTGTGGGTCCCTCATATCGAAAATATGTATAAATCTTGCTTCTATACGAAGTAAATTACTTCCTCTAGTTCTTGGGATGATGAAATCCACGTTTTGTAGTTCCTTGATAGCGAAAAATTGATTTACGGCATGAAGGGTACCTGTCCATCCTTCAACAATGTGAGCACCTAAATCGATATTTTCTAAAATGAATATTCTGCAATCCATCTGGGAAATCTGATAAGCTACGAATCGAGCTGGCGATAAAACCAATTCTTTGAATTTTGGTTTTTTTTTTACATGAAGCCCTGTGACGTTTTAAAATTTTTCTTAAAAATGACTCCAAATTTTTCCTCTATATTTCTTACAAGAAAACTGAGAAATACATTTACCCAGAAATACAATTAAGATTTTCACTGTGACCCTTGAATTTTCGAAAATTGCAAAAGTTAAAAATGTTTGTACTTTAAATATTGAAGATAAGATTTTTTTCTGAATGAAATCTTTTCTTTCAAGTTAAATCTTCAAGAAGTCACATACAATTTTTGAATAATATGAGTAGTTTGCGCGTAATTTTGCATTAAATATAGGCAATTTTAAAGCAAGATTTTCTAAAAAAAAACGCCTCCAGATTTTTTTTGTCAGGTAGAGAAAAGTACGTTTACACAAATGAATGACGTAGATGCCATTTTCATGGGGAATGAACTATGTATTTTCTAAAATTGAAAAGAATTAACATTGAAAACTTTAATATTGTTTATAAAGATTAATTCCTTCATAAAATCTCTTTTAAAGAATTACATCTTTCAATGAGGTCATGTACAACTTTTAAGAAAAATAAGTACGTTTCGCGAATTTTGAATTTAATGATGAAAAAGTTTGACTGTTTTTTGAACCTGTCTTAGCCATGAATACTGAAGCTACAGATTTCTTTCTAAATGCAATGAATTTATCAGAATTAGATACTTAAGTTATTTCATGTATACATCTCTTTTCGAAGTAAGAGAAGGAACGTGCAGTTGTAGCACCACTAGTTTTCTAAGATGTACACTTAATTTAGCAGGAAGGGCTTGGAAGCAGAAACAGATCAAGAAATTAATGTGAAATAATAATGCTTGATTTTATTTCCCATTATGTGCAAATATTGGTTTCAGAAAAATTTGACAGAAAATGAGGAATGAGTGCACATCCATGAATGCAATGCCCAGTACTCAGAACTTCTTAATGTAACAGAAAGCGGTGAAAATCTGAGATATATCCGAATTCAGGTATAACCAAATTCACTAATTTTCGAGAGATCCTGATCACACTATACATCGTACATAATAAGTAAAATATTTTAAAACCTTGAAATAATAAATGTCATGTCACATGGATGTTATGTCACATGATAAGTCTTATCACAATATGTGAGCTGATATTGGTCATCGACTTAAACCGATTATCATAATTATCATCTTCATACGTGTCAGGATTTCATAGTGAAGAAACAGTTAACCTTGATTGGGAACAGGGATTATTGTGGAAAATTACCAGTTGTACGAAATTCAAAGAGGTTTAAAGGATATTCGTAAGTAACAACAGAATTTTGTTAATAATGGGTACATTTCTGGAAGGCATTAAACGATTAATAAACAATCTTAACTGAATTGATGCCTAGAACTCGAGGAGATAATGACTCGTCGATAAAAACTCGTTGAAAACTCGATGAAATATTTAATTTTGCATGATTATAGAAGTTTTCAGTCAATATCTTTAATTCCTACCCAACTCGAATCTCTTCCTGGCATTAGCGTTATCACAGAGATAGTCCTACGGAGGTCACTTTATGGTCATGGGGAATGGTCCATCAGGGGATCAGACCACGGTTCGACCCTTAGAATAGAAGAAGATTGAATGAGGTAAGAAGATTGCAGAGCAGCACATGGTGTGTTGTATACAATAGTGAAACATCGAAATATACAAACTTTAGGCAACATTTTACAACAACAGGCCTTATTTTGAAAATCGTAAACGGGGGAGTAGATCTTCCTGCAGTTGAGTTTTTCCACTCTTCAAACACATCTAGAATGTTCGCATATTCTTGTTAGGAGTTATTGAAAAGTACGTGCGCAATATTTTGGATTTTCTCAAACCCCATCTCTCTTTTGTTACATCCAAATACTTACTATTATCCCGTTGAGTTAAGCGTTTTATTTTGAATCTTCCTCTACAGATCTCTTCTTCAGTTACAGGTAAGTAATTTCACTAAAATTGAATAAAACCTCTTAGAAACTGGAAATCTCGTGAAGACTTCACATTTAATTTTTGAAACAGGTCAAGCGAAAGAGGAGGCCCACTGACCTGAGGCCTTTAATGAATAATAACATTTATTTATGTAATTTATTATTTTTATTTATTTATTCTTTTTAAGAAAGCTGGCACTGGCAGAGACATTAGGAACGACATCAAAGACCGCCCGGTCAAAAGCTGCGGGTTCGAGATCCGAGAAAGGTATTGGTTGGGTGATCACCATGCGGTTGTGGCATGCTTGGGTGATCGTCCCAGCACTTGTCGCATTCTTAATGCAACAGTTATTACCACTACCATCACCCCATTCAATGGAACTGCAAACTGCCGCTGTGGACATCTGAGAGGTCAAACTTAACCTACGTGCGGACCCATCCAGCTTTACGGAGAGAAGACTCGTCATTAGACATCGGATGTTTAGGGAAATGCCTATTTTTTCTAGCGAACTTATTTAAAGGCTGATAATATATGTTCACGAATCATGGCAAGTAACGACATATAACAAAGTATTATAATGCTTATTTTTGCTTATTTTAGCATAAATGGCCTTTTTTGCATAAATGCCTTTTCTTTAGAATTATTGCACATTTTTTCCTTTTATATATTAATTTCATATACATTGCTAAGATATCAGAAAATCGACCATGGTCCAACTTGACCATTCATTACGAAACGTTCAATTCACGTATTTGTATTTTGAAATACGAGAGAATTCCTGAAAGTATATCAACATATTTTTCTCCATTTCCCTATTTCATAAATACTACCAATGTTCTGAGAAAATGGTCGATTGACAATACACCGAGGGCACCTTTTGAGTGGAAATATTGTAATTTTGGATATCTAAAATATATGCCAGACACATCACTAGATATTCAGAAATCCTTCTGTGTATATAAACTGATTTTGTCTCCCAATCGTTGCAGATGTGAAATTGTGATCCTTGAAAGTTACTGGTAATATATTGCAATGGAAACTATTAAGAATAAAATGTAGAAGAGTTGTAAATATGTATGGAGTTTTACAAATAATTTTTAATTTTACTGTGAATATAATTTATGACAGTGCCTTTTTGCTCCATTCTTGACATTTAAGTGCCTTTTTAGGCGCCTAGAAGGCGATTTTTTAGTGCCTAAACATCCGACGTCTACTAGTCATTTTCCGCAGAAGCAGAATGGCCGCAAAAGGGCGCGCGCGCACGGCGACGGCACTAAAAGCCGCGCGTGAATCTTCGCGGAGACGCGCGTTCCGCCGCCCACGGCTCCGGGGCAGACGCGGAAGTCGCGCAGAGCGCAGCGCGCCGCGCAGTGGGCCACGCAGGGCGAAACGAGGGGCCAATCCACCAACAGACCCGGTGCACGCCGAGAACTACTACAGGCGAACTTCTGGGGACTAACGTTTTTGGTTCACTGCATCCGATGATGTCAAAATTAAGCAGGGCTTCTCCATAACAACTGATTTTATAAATATAGAGATACAGCAAAATTCATTAACAGAACGTACTGAAGATTTCAATATCTGTATTTGTACTTCAAAAATCAATTTCTTTTCAATTATTTACTTCACACTTTTTCATTAGTAATTTCTGTAGACCCTTCACTAGAGTTCGTGCTCTCTCCATGATTGATCTGCAATGTCCTCTGGGTCTAAGTATCGTAATGCAGTCTTGACACCCTTCAATGCCTATGAACTGTCCCACCCTCCGAAGGCCATTTTCCTGGCCTAATGGTACACGAGATGCTTTCGGTAGTGGGAGCGCAAGCGACTAATGAAACTGATCGGTTTTCCACGTGGTAAGGCGAATATCGCCGGTTCAGGTTCACTATAACCGACTCTTTTATGCTTATTTGTAATTGAAACGGGACCAATGACTTCAGTTCACTATAAGCGAGGGTTCACTATACCCGATTTCACTTTAACCGGAGTCGACTGGATAAAGATAAATTGTCATGACGGTAAGTTAAAAAATGAAAAAAAAATCATACAAACAAATAATAACACACAACATGCCTTATCGCACTATAAATGTTTTCTTACGTGACGTTATAATTATAAAACTAGCATATAATATTTAAAAAATAAGTAGGTACACTTCATTCTTTACACATTTACTTCCTGCTTCAAGTGTGCAGGGGATGTGAAAATCTACAGAATTATTCAAAATCAGCTTCGTACCTCTGAAATGAGGTGGGTAGCGATATGGTAAATCGTCCGCGTTATCCTGTAGAAAAATGACCCAAACCCTTAGAAAGAAAACTTTCGATGCACACGCTCAGAGGTCGTCAGCTCAGCGTTGTGAAGGGGCCACGGCCACCTGCCACACCAAAGCGATTAACAGTAGAGAAACGGCGAAAGGACCGCTCAACGCTTATGACAGCCTGCCACTCAATTCCTTTCGCTTTATCTTTCACTGGGCGTCTATATTTTCGCACGCTGTATCTTCGGCACATCATGCGGCAACACAACACCAGCACGCTAATGTTCACAGTGCATTCAGTCGTAAGGCAGTGTATTTTAACCTTTGAATCTTCGCACTGCTCAAACAATATTTGTTAAATCATTTTAAAAGAAGGTCATTTTCAAATTTCTTTTTGGAGAAATTACATCGTCTCGGGTAACAGAATCCTTACGTCAGGGGTCTGAAGGCACATTTCAAACACCCCGTATGATTTCACATCCCATGCATGCCTGAACGCGAAGCAGGAAACAAATGTGCTACAAGGAATAAATTGTACCTACTATTTTTTTAAAAATATTAAAAGTCCTTTTTTTACATTGCAATTTTACGTGAGAAAAAATTACGGGGTGATACAGAAATATAAGCATTTTGTCTGTTATTATTTGATTATACGAAAATAAAAAATATTTTTTTTATTTTTTTAACTTAACACGAATCATCTTTACTTTTATTTTATATTTGCCGGTTCATTTTCTTGATACGTATATGTTGTTTCTCGCCTACCATTATAAAAACAATTGAATAACTCACTACACCTGCTTATTTCGTATTAATTTTTATTACAAATAATTATAAATAAAATTGTTAAATGAATTATTTGTAATAAAATTAAAATGAAAGAAAGCATTTGCAGTGACTCAATTCTTTGAAAATTGTTGGCCAGAGATAACATACACGTATCAAGAATTATCTGTATATTTTTGTTTTCTTATTCTCGAGAATTGGCGTGATGCGCACGAGAGTACTTCGTTCTGCAGTCTGGACACGTATGGAACAAAGCAAAAAGTATTATTCTTTCATGAAGAACATGATGAGGGTTAAGGGCAGAAATTTATAGCTAATTTACCTTTGAAAATATATTTTATTATATAGGAGCGAATATTTTTTCAACAAAACTTGAAAAAAAAAGGCTCTTTTTTCGGTATTCAACATTCGACTAGAATATGGTTTAGGATAGAGATCACAGAATTATGAAAACCTGCACAAATTTCACTTCTCCCCATAGCTCGTCACACACAGTTTTTAATTGCTTTTGACGTAAATAAATAAATAAACACATCATTGGAGTGTGCGCTGCGAAGCAAGTGGATTTCGTTGCGCTGCGCGGTCCGCCGTCCCACTGCCGCCGCCGCCGCCCCCGCCCCCGCCGTCGCCATCGGGCAGCGTCGCAGAAACTTTCCGGCGCCGCGACTGCCAAGAGCCGGCCCACGTCACGCTTTGGCTCACACTCAGTGGGGCCGTGGGCCCACTGAGAGACGCGTGACACAGGTGCGAGCGCTAACAAAATCTCGGAGATTCATCGGAGACGTTCCTCTGCTGGATTTATCCCGCACGTCTCATTCCCAAGAAATGAAGCTGGCCTGGTTTCATTCCGACTACCCTGTCAACCTGCCTTCTCCATATATCCCTAACTGGTGATCGATAAACAAATACTACAAAGAACTCACGATATTTGGATTTATTTGACAATTCTGAAATGGTAGTTTTACTTTCACGCCTTACTACGTACGAAGAGAAAGTATTGTGATCGTGCGACGGAAATCGGCGATTTTTCCACAGAAAAACCCTTATTGCCGCTCCCTGCTAATGACAAAAAAATTAAAATGTATAATATATGCATTTAAAAATTAATAATGAATAAATATTAGCGATAATTAATATAAATGTATATTTATTTATAATTAATTTTATCCAATAAATATTGTTCCTGTATGCAATTATAGGCCGGTAAGTCTTACGTCAGTAGTGTGCAAGCTTATGGAGCATCTAGTTGGGAGTTACATTAAGAAAGAATGAGAAATTAAAAAATGGCTCTACGATGGGCAACACGGGTTCAGGAGTGGTTATTCATGCGAAAGTCAGGTAGTCACGCTATTTCAGGATCTAGCAGATGAAATTGACGCGGGCGGGAGAGTAGATGCAGTAGTTATAGATTTTGCTAAAGCATTTGATGTCGTTCCACACGATCGGCTTGTACAGAAATTAATGAATTCAGGCATAGATCCCAGGGTGGTGGCGTGGATTAGCGAGTTTCTGCGAGATAGAAAACAGAAAGTCCGAATTGGACAAGAGTTATCTTCCGGGGCAAGCGTTACATCAGGAATACCGCAGGGGAGTGTCATTGGACCCCTTCTATTTCTAGCTTTCGTCAATGATCTGCCGGCGCAATTAACCTCAAATGTTCGGCTATTTGCAGACGATTACATAATATATCGTAGTATTAACTCGAAAAGAGATGAAGAAATACTGCAAAAGCATCTTGATGCGTTACATTACTGGGCGGAAAATAACGGAATGTCCATAAATAGCTCTAAAAGTAAATCCGTCACTTTTGGCAGGGGTCATAATTACAGTGAAACACATTACCGTTTAAATAATGACATTATTCCGAGAGTTTCCTCGTGCAAGTACCTAGGAATTCATTTCGATAGTAAATTAAGTTGAAAAAAACACGTAGATTTTGTTGTAGGGAAAGCCTGGAGATCTCTTCACTTTGTAATGCGCATCCTAAAAAAGAGTACGGCAAACGCGAGGGAAATTGCTTATTTATCTCTTGTTCGTCCAATAATGGAATATGGAACAATTTGTTGGGATCCGCACAAGATTATGCAGTGTAAACACTTGGAAAGGATTCAGCATAGGGCAGCTAAATTTACTTTCAGGGACAAGAAAATGGCAGGATGGGATTCACTCAAAAACAGGCGATCAGTAGCAAGACTCTGCGCCTTGTATAAAGCTTATAATGGTCATCCAGCTTGGAAAGAAATTAATCGGCGACTATGTATTCCTACATACATCAGTAGAGTGGATCACAGGCACAAAATAAATTTAAGACAGCAGAGAACGGATGTCGGGAAATTTTCTTTTACAAATCGAACGATTACGGAATGGAATAGATTGCCTGCAAAAACCTTTGAACCCTTTCCTCAAAGTGTTCAACAGTTTAGGAAAATAATTTAGGGTATTCTTAAGTAAATGAGGGAGAATAGTGGGTTATATAGCGATGCATAAGTGTTCTATTGTGAAGTGAGGTGTAGTGCAGTGTATAGCAGAGAAATAAAGAAGGAAATGTTTTCAGGTCTTAGTGAAGTGCAGTGTAATATTAATGCAGTGTGTGTGTTTTCTCTCTTAATGTAATTTAATGTTTTATGAATCAGTCAGTTTTTAATATTATTATCATTATTTTACCATTATTATTACTACAATTAGTATATAATTTGCTTCTTCTTCTTCTTCTTATTATTATTATTATTATTGTTGTTGTTATTACTATTATTATTATTATTATTAGTGGTTTTGGAGTTCTATATTACAGAAAGGCTGTGTATATTTATGTTTTTGTAATTAGCTGCCACCGGGTTATGCCCAATTGCAGTTTAAATAAATCTAATCTAATCTAATCTAATGTAATAAATTACTTCCTCTAAGACATTATGAAATCACAATTCATATTCTCTGGGATCTTTTTACCGAAAACATTCATTGACGGAAACGTCTGTTTATCCGTAGTCAGTGTCAGGGCCTAAACCGTTCAGACGATTTTCTCCAAATTTGATATTCCCCGGTCGATCTGAGCTAACTCAAGGCCATGAGAGTTGGAAACCGATATTTTGATTTTGAGTGTTCTTTACATGAAGCCTTAACAAAAGTTTAATTTCTTCAAAAATGTCTCTAATGTTTTTATTAAACTTTAGCCTCGAATAAAAAAGGTTGTTTAAAAGAATGACTCAGGTTTCTTTTACGTTGAAATTTCTGATTATTCGAAAATTCTTCAACTTCAAACTTTTCGAGGTGTTTCTACAGCTACAATAATGAAGATACAGGTGTTTTAAAGAGTGAAATCTCTTGTTCAAAGACATCTTAAAATAATGTGATAATGTTGATAAATTGTGGAAGATATCATTTACAATTTTTCCAAAATCCGAGTTATTATTGTACAATTTTGTGGGCAATAAACGCAATTTTAAAACAATCATTTTTCTCAAAAAAGGTCCAATTTTTTTCTATATTTTTTTTTACGGATAGAGCAAACGACGCTTTCAAATAGCGCAGGTCACATTTTTGTTGAACTCTGAATTTTCGAAAATAGCAAATGTGCGAATAATGCGAGAAGGTATGTACAGTTGTAGCACCAGTAGTTCTTGTTTGCAATGTGCACTTGAAGATTCATCCATTAGTCTTACCACAGACGGGCAAAATTGCTAAGCTTATCTTGAGTTCTAACCGTATGCTGCCAGGAAATTTGAACTCCCACAGGAGCCCCTCAATTTGGACTAGCCAACGAGGACCGCCGCAACGACAGTTGAGGTAATATCTATCCTTTATCTGAGGCGTTGCCAGATGAATTCCCAGTCGCAGAATCTGATAAGGACAGGATTATCACGGATCGGACTGGAGGATTCAATTTCGCTGGGAATTTAGGCGAGTCTTTTTACACGGCGCAAAGCCATAACATCGCCACGGGGGATTTTCCGTACTTCAACAATTCTCGCACCTCAGTCGGATCGAACTAGAAGCAGGCTCTGGGTGCTAAGAGGAAAGAAAACTAACCGACCAGTCATCCCGGGGAGACTATTATAAAATGGTAAATAATTGTCATGCAAGACAATTTGATCGTGCAACCAGGTTTTGAACGTGAACAAACTTCGTACATCTTTTGAGTATTTGTCACCACGAAGCACATCATTACGAAGTAGCTTTGCTATAATTATTTTCTGCAAGCCTGTGATAAGCTTGTGTAACTGATATTACTAATTACTGATGCTTGTTTATCAGCGAATTATCTTGTTCCAAAAACTTTCGAAAGCTTTTTCATACAGTGAATTCAATCGGTAAGTATTCTGATATCGAAGAGAGTCTCTATATTTTGTACTGTTACAATGGCGAAAACACACCTTCATGAAATAATAGAAATCCTAATAATGTTAGACTAGCATATGGTCGGCAGGGAGAAGTTCACGAGCTCGTCATTTCGTATGCTTGGCAAATGACGCCCCCTCCTAAGATTCCCAGCGGTTCTTCGTGATTCGGGAAAGTGCACAACGTTCCGATGAGAGGAAAATAGCCACGAAACGCATCAGAATTCAACATTGACATTACTTGGATGAGAACTCTCAATAGCAAATACTGTTATCAGTCGTTATTCAATTCAATTCAATGATGCCTTATTTTACGTGGCGAGACTCAGGCCATGAGGCCTGCTCTTCCGTCTGACCACGCGAATTCCGCTACGCTCCTTTCACCGTCTGATAGAGAACGAGGTATTACTCGGACAATGAAACAGGTGTTTTGAATTTTTTTCAGAGCCTTCATTTAGCCTTGAGGAGCTGTTACATGCAATAAATCTACAACATGGGACAGCCGGCTTTACGCGTCCCTCCAAAGGAAGGCGTACGAAGATTTTTTTCGCCCTTAAAAATCTACGGCTTCGATCGGGTTTGAACCCGCGTACTTCAGTACGCTAACCGTTATAGTGCATGGTTTTCTCGAGGATATACCGAACTCGCGTTGAGGTGGTTTTGTCGAGGAATCAGAAAAAAATAATGAACATTACTTAAAATCCAATAAAAAATACAAAATATCTTCAGAGTACGTTTAAAGTATTTCAGAATGTAAAAATCTTTAAAATCAAAAGGTTCGGACAGGCGGTAATTCTGGCTTTGCCAAAATAATTTTATCACATTCTTACGTTGTATTAGGAAGTGGTATAGGATTTACGTAAGGTTTTGTTATTGGAAAAATGTGACACATTTTTATAATGATATTAGTATATTGATTAATGAGTACTGAAGTGAAATGCTTATTTATTTCATATTTCAGGGTTTAAGTGTCATTCTGGTCCAGTGCCGTATCGAATTGAACGTGTCCAAGTGTTTCATTAATTCGCACCGCAATCACGCACGTTAAATGAAATATTGTGCGAGTTCTCAGCGTCCCACATAGTGTGAAAATCAGAGACCCTTATCTCCACAATCCTTTAATACCGAGCTTAGCTTATTTGCTTTACGTCCACATGAGATCCGTCGATAGCCTTTTAAGTACAGACCAACTTCAATCAACAAGAGCTGATTCAAAGGAACTGTGCGTCTCAGTTAAGCGGCAGAAAACAGACCTGAGTCAGAATGTGAGCATGCCAGTAGGTATCTCAGTTAATGAGTTCATACAACACGTCACCAGTGCAGCGCACAGTGCCGCCTAGAAATATGTTGACCACGTCCAGTGCGCGGAATGTCTTTGGCGGAGGAAGGGGGAGGTTTCGTCAAGTCACTGTTGCATTCGCCATCCACCGCTGGCGCCCTCATTGGAACTCCGGCGAATCCCTGCGGAATTTGGGAAGGGTAAAGTGACCTCGGCACGTACTCGTATTTTAGATGTTATCCCGCTTCCAATGACTCACATCACGAGCCTAATGACTTCAGCAATTGAAACGCCAATAAACCTAAATAAATAAATGAATTAGTAAATGAACAGAACCTAACTTTTTTTTCATGCTACCTCTGAGTATGCAAGTGAGCAATATCAAACACTTTCACGAATCCACAATGTAGCTAAATCGTTTTTCATTCTTTCACAACAGACTGTGAAACACAAAATCCTGTGTATCCTTGCAAAGTATGCAGTTTCCCGCATAGTTTCTTTTCCATTTCAATACGCCAGGGTTACGCCACCCACGATGGTGATACTACGTTCCTCCACGGGCTCGATGTTAAGACAGTTGAAAGCGATCATGCTCCTGCGAAAATTAGGATGAATGCATGGAAATGCGCGAAGCTGTCCCATTCAAAAGTGTCATTCTAGGAACAAATAAACTTTCCGAAGTTTTAATTTTTAAACAGAGTGGAAGGAGAGACATGAAGTCATTCTGAAAATAATTTCCCCCGCTGTCGGTTCTTTGTGAAAACGGACAAAAACTCGTTTGCTAAACCAGAATATTTTTTTAAAAAAATTCTTTCCCCCATTATAGAATGGCCATTACTGGAGCACGTTCCCTTTTCTAGTGCAAGTAACAATAAATCTTGATAACGGTGAAACTAATGAACTGTGCGTTCTCGAAGCAATAAAAATATCACAAAATTACACGCAAGGATTCTCGTTTTGGACAAAATAACGAATTTTTAGCAGCGATATATGACCACACATTAGCGAAGTGGCCAAGCATCATTACATCGTATTTTTATAATATTATTTTTGTCGTGAATTAAGCGAATTCTAGTTTTAACTTCCAAAATTTTATAAAATATATTTAAAACACGTTAGCAAAGATGTCCCCTAATGTCTGAGATGATGCTGATGGACGTGAAGGGTCTTCTAAAATTGGACTCAGCAAAAGGTGGAAGCAAACAAAACCCAGTTTCACAAGAAGGCGCAGGACGTATGTGTGTGTGGGGGGGGGGAGCTGACGAAAGCGGCGACGCTCGAGACAACACGGCACCTACCCTCCTTCCCAGCGCCCGCGCGGAGGCTCCTCGCCCGGAGGGTATTCGCGCGGCTGACTCAGCCTCCGCCTTCCTCGGGGGCTCCTCCTCGGCCGTGAGTCACTTCGCAACAGCACGTGGACCCGCGGCGTGGGTGGCGCCTGGGGGCTCAGGTGGCGGGGCCGGAATAGACAATGGCGGAGGTGGGGTCGGAGGAGGCAGAAGAGCGGAGGCGGCGCGGGCGTGTGAGGCGGGAAAAGGGAGCGTAGGGTGATGCAAGAGGTGGAGGAGCCGGCACGGTGAACGGGACAGAGTGTGAGGAGGAGATGGCGGGTAGGTGAGGAGGAGGAGGAGGGGGCTGGAAGCAACGATCAGAGCTGAGGCAGCGGGGGCGGAGGCGGCGAGAAGAGAGCGAGGGGGAAAGGACTGAGCAAGGTGAAGGGGGAGAAGATGAAGGCGGCAGAGGACGTGGAACGGAGGGGTTGCCTGAAGAGAGTAGAAAGACCTACTGCTTGAGAACGGGGCCGGATGAAAGGTGGGGCGGGAAAAGTGGAACGGAGGGATGGCGCGGGTGGGGGAGGGGGAAGAGCAAGGTCCACACAATGAGCCCCGGACTCTACGAGCAATTCGCCTAAAAACGCGTAGAAAAGCACAGACCTGTAAGCGGAAGTACCATTGCATTTCGTTCATTTTCTGTAACGTACTCAATCATTTGTGGCATGATTCTTTATTTTCATCCAAGATTTTTACACAATTACTCGCCGTTGTACATAATATGCCACACAACGTGCCTAGGCACTGCTATGTTAAATCTAAGAAATTATTCAAGAGAAGAAACGAATTCACAACATTATTTTCTACGGGTATGACACACGAGATATATTTGCTATTAAAAAACGTGGAACCCAAGTACATATTAATGACCGACTACCGAAATGTGAAATTCCAGAATGCCTGCATGAGATAATGGCAAAATACGCTCCTGTAGCATCCAAAATTTTGTTTGCTAGCTACTTTTAACGAATTGTGTATATAAATGTCATAATTAAAGTAATTTCGAACATAATACTTTAAAAAGAGAATAATTCAACATCTTCGTACTTTCCGAAATACAGAATCCATTGCCACATGAACCCATCAGAATACCATGCCCTTCTGTACCTGACACGCAACACGCAGGCACAATCTCAGAGTAATGTTCTCAAATAGGAGAAATGTTTGAGAAATGAATCAAGGGCGGTGCTTCGAAACGGCAAAAAGAGAAGAACAAAGAGAAAATGTTAGTTGAGGGGAAGGAGGAAGTCAGTATCTGTGATTGTCAGCACAGTCGGGATTTGCAAGAGACGCCAGGTGAGAGCCGGGCGGGGTGAGCGGGCGGGGGAGGGGGTCGGGGGAGAAGCCAACGGAGGAAGAAGCCCCTGCACAGCGCGCTGCTAAATTTAAATTGCTTTACATAACCGACTCTCTGCCGCGATTCCGCTCCGACAACAACTATGATGAGATTGGGGCACTACAATCCAATTCCCGAGGCATTCACATCGTACCATCGGTGGTATTCACTATCAGAAAATGTCTTACCGTAGAAAAGGACAATGTATACAATTTACAACCAAGGAAAGCGGATTCGGTGACCGGGATCGCTAACACAGTAGTGCCGTAGTGGTCTCGGACCGAAGGGTTGCAGGTTCGAGTCCCAGCTCGGGCATGTATTCATGTTCGTCCTTTCAGAGAGTACCACCACCACATCATGTCATATTCACAGTTATCATAATGTTAAATTCAATAGTGGTCGCTAATGGCCTAGATGTTGATGCGGCCTTAAATAACAAAAAACAACCATGTTTTAAAATATTAAGAGACCGCTGCGAAATACTAGACCAGTATTTTAAGAACTTTTGTATCTAAAGCATAAAATCCTTAGGATTTAATTCTTTAATTTTGATCAAAAACGTTAAAAAATACTCTTTGCTCCTGTATCGTATTGTATCGTCAATGCCAACAGCACTCATTTCACTTACAAAGATACGTAAAAGCATGTCTCTTAGACATCAACAAACAATAGATCTAATCATCTAATACGCCATCATTAATTCCTTTTATTAACACTTCTCAAGCGAAAAATGCCGGAAAAGAATGACAGGGTCAGAAATAATTGGGATACATAATCATAGGGACAACATTGTTATAAAGATGTACACACCTAAACAATTTAGTAGTAATAATTAAAATGAAAATAAATAATATAAAAGAAAATAATTCCATGCAATACATTGTGAATAGTTTGCTACCTCCAGAGATGTTGAAATTTTATCAACAAAGGATAGTTCATTTTTTTTTCAATTAAACTGTCTACAAAAGAGCTGATCTTCATTATACTGAAAACGAATTTATAACTTACTTATTTACGAGAATTTCTTCATTCTGATTTATTTATTGAATATCCACTTTTTAAATGAAAGAATAGACTCATAACATGACATTACAAGAAAATATGCAATTTTCTAGATTTTCACAAAATGTTCACATACAAATTTCAATAACGTATTGCTTTACTAATTCTAGATAATACACAACTGTTTGAATTTTCTGATAAATTAAGTCGATATTTTATAATCCTCTACTTTTAAGGCATGTCTTGTATTTTATAATTTAAAAGACTTATTAGTTAAATAAGAGACAATCAATATTTTAAGTAATAATATTCAATTTCTATAGAAAATATAATTAGGAGAAATGAACATTTTCCCTAATGGTGAAATTAAATCAGACATGATTCTAGTATTTTAAGATCTACATTTCAATTAAATCATCATTAGGTCATTATCGTTATCATTCATATTTATTAGTAGCATTTCAGTGTATGGTTTTTGGCATATTTATTGTTTAAATTAAATAAAACTTTACTAAAATTCTTCCCTTTCTACGATAAGACAACACTTTTTCCATCACTCGCGCGAAACGCACACCTGAACGGGCGTCAAAGAAGCTTCCAGAATTTCACGGGCGCGCTCACCGCACACCTGCCTTATCGACGGCCACCGCCCCCTCCACTTACGACTGGTTCCCCTAGCGCTATGAAACCGTCACCGCCTCCTCCCCCACTGCATCGCATTCTGGCGCTGGGTGTCAGATAAACGAGAGTAAAGGAAACTCCGGACCAGCTGGTCGCCCAACAATCTACTCCAGTGAATCAGAGGCTGTTGAAGCGTTTGTGATAAATAGTGGCTCGAGGACGCGGAATGAGCACGAGAAAAAACGAGGGATTATGTGTAACGCGTGTTGGTTGTGAGGCACGAATATATGCGAGATATGATAAGCCAGGAAACAAGACTGAATATATTTTCGCTTACAAAAGATAAAGTAATAACACGTAGATTGTGAAGACCATATTTCATGTTCTGAGTGGAAAACGGAACAGGTGTCAGGCAACTTTACGATGCGGTTAACTCACTGATCACTCGTCATTGTCCGGGTCCTTTTTATCCTCAACAGTTCTGTTAAACAGTCGCGCCCGCCCAGCCCTCTAGTTTCTTTTTGAAATCTGTTCCACAGGGACAGAACTTTAAATAATCTCGTATACAAATTTTCGAAGATTTTGCGTATACTGCGCGAAATATACATTTTTTAAACAATACTTTCTCAAAAATGTCTCTCACTTTTTCTTTAATTTTTTCCTAGTATGTAGCAACGCAAGGTAAATAATTGGTGCTGGTCCCATTTTCGGGGATTTCCCTCCGTATTAACAAATTGCCAAAATGAACACTGCCACAGTACAGTATTGTTAATAGAAATTTATTAAACAAAGTATGTTTAAAAACAAGTTGTTTTACGAAAATTTGGCGTGAATGCATTTTACAAAAAAATTTTATTTTCCAAAAATGGCTCGAAATATTTTTTTATTCAGATATAGAGCAAAGGATGCGCAGGTCTCGTTTTTCTTGAACTCTGAATTTTCGAAGATGGTAAAAATTAGAAATACTGAAAGTTTGCGCTATTGCAGCACCACTAGTTTTTTAATAGATGAACGTCTTGCCTTCCTTGTTTTGATCTAGATACGGGAGGCATTCGTCTACTAATAAGAGGTCCTTAAGACCTTCAATCGGCCGTGTCGTGTATCTGATATGCAACCCCGCCCCACGAGCAGTACGCATTAGGTTCTACGATGTCCAGCGTGCGTGCAGTTGTGGCAATGATTAGGCCTTCACCATGAACGACCAGACCGGTATCAGCACCACATGCTTATCAGCGCCCGAACACCCAGCGATTTCGGCGCTGCGCGTCCTTGAACGCCCGTCAAGGGCGTTACGAGATCTACAACGCCACACATGGCACAGGCCTTGTCATAATGCGATGTTGTAACAGCGTATGCTATAAGTACAGCGAATACATGCTGCTCAAGAATATGTTTCCTTATCATTGAAAGCCTGAATTGGCCTCATTAGGGCACACTATATTACTAACACAAGTATTCATGTTTCTTGTTGAGTGAACGCTATTACATCTTTAACACTACCCTCGTCGTTAATTCGTATTCACAAATGTACAGTCGAATGCACTATCATAGTTACATAATATATATTGTGAAACACAATATATAATGTGTGCATAAGTGAATCTATTTACGTTGATAATAATAGTATATCACTCTATATCTTCTCCAGGCACATACAAAATAAATCAACCCACTACGATACAAATGAAGGTTCCGCCATGCTCTCGTGATATGAGCTAGTAATGAAATCGTATTGATCTAAAAAATAGTGAATTAAAATCATAACATACACACGGAGACTGTTTTACTCTGTTCTAACCAGAAGTCAACAAAAAATTCAATTCATCACCAGAGATACAAAACAATAGTTCTGCGATTTAACGAGAAAATCATTTAAGATGTTTCACAAAGGGACGTTAACACTCTGAATAACACAGGTTGAATAAACAATATTCAATCAATAGCTAAAATTCTTTAAAAATTCTCTAGAAAATATTGAGAGGAATCGTTGGCTCGTTAAAATAAGCACGTACATACTTATTAGCAATAAGATTAGTTCGTGCAATTTTAAAGACAGACCACACTAATAATTTAATTATCGTCTCGTAATTTTTTCCATTACTTAAAACTCTCATGAATGAGAACGCATGTGTAATCCCTTTGGGAATGTAGTCACCTGGCGGAAGTGTGAACCTTTGCTACAGTCACGACTTATTACATCCGGCGTAGCGTCGCCCACTGTGTTCGCACGTGCGGCTGCCCAATTTGAATACTGCAATACTAGTGGCTACGTCATGTCACTTACAAGAACGAGTGAAGGTTTTTGCAGACTCAATGGAACTCTTTTATACTTTCTGGCATTCGCACTATACTGAATTGAATGTAAATTGTTCCATAAACTAAAGTAAATGTGTTCTTGTACTTACTGTATTTCACATTTATTATTTACTTTACGTATTCCAAAATATTTTTCTGTCTGCTTAAACTAGAGACCTAAAAATATAAAAAGAATCTCTTAAATTTGCGAGTGTATTTCATAAAGATTATTCTGATATTATATTTTTACTTTCTCGCATAATGTGTACTTAGGTAGTAAAGAGAAAGTACTATAATACAGCTGCGGAAAATGATGATTTTTCGTCAGAAACTCTCGTATTGCAGGGGCCTAATATCGAAAAAGTGGGTACATCTTGTTCCTGCATGCACTTTCTCTTAACTTGTTCTTTTCTCAGAAACCACGTTTTTGGAGCGAAAAATTGGCACGGCCAAACGTCTGACTGTCAGTGGTGAATGCTAGCACCAAAACTGTTCAGATAATTTTCTCCAAAAATGATACTACCCAATTGATCTGACGGAACTCTAGGTCCTGCGAACTTGAAACATAATTTGATTTTGGGGGATTGTTTACATGAAGCCTTATCTACATTTTCAAAATTTTTGAAATACAATTTCAAAAGTTGCACCGCATTTCCAGGTAATGGCATTTTACTTAACTTTTGTAAACTTAACTTTTGTAACTTACTAACTTTTGTAAACAAGCCACCAAAACCAAAATGTCTCAAGTTCGCAGGACCTAGATTTCGGTCAGATCAATTGGGTAGTATCATTTTTGGAGAAAATTGTCTGAACAGTTTTGGTGCTAGCATTCACCACCGACAGACAGACACACAGACGTTTGGCCATGCCAATTTTTCGGTACAATTTTCCCCATCCCCAAGGCACCGGCGCGGCGGGTGGCCTCGCAATGTCGGGCGGGTTGCTTTCCCCGGGTCCGCCAGGCGCCGTGGACCGTCCTTGACGTCAGCGGCAGCCGGGGATCCTCGCAGGTCAGTGACCGGCAAAGGGATTGGCGCGCGCTTCCGCCAATGGGAGGGGGCGCAGGCGGCGGGCGGCAAATCGGATGAGGACGGGCCGGCGCTCGGGCGAACACGCGCTTTGGGCGCGGGCACTCGCGTGGAAGCGAACGCCGCCGCCGCCCCTACGCCCTCTGCCACCACCAAAGCTGCCTGCGGCGTTCTCACTACCACATCCACCGTTCACACATCGCCACTGCTACTAACAACATGCCAACCGCCTCTGCCACTCCAACGTCACCACAGCCCCCAATACGCCATTGTGACCGCCGCCGATTAATTTATTGATTTAATATCAAAAACTATTAAAAGCGTTATGTAAAGCATGTGCAAAGTATAATTTGCGCACGTTTAGTACAGCTCTGGAATCCCAAGCTCCGCTCATTTACGATTTTGCGTTGAATTACGAACAAATGTAGCAACGAGCGTTTATAGCAAAATTTGAAGAAAAATCGCTCCCATCTAATATAAATTATTTTTAACGTCAAACGAACTACAGATTTTCTCTCTTATTCTTCACCGTGAAGGAACCGGCTCACCACCACTAGAACGTATTGATTTGCCATCATCTCTGGCCCCGACTCCTCTCACCCGCCCCAGCTGCCGACAGCTTCCGCTCACCGGTGTCGTCATCGAAGCTTGCGACCTCTCCCTGTCCCCCCAGCGCTGCCTCTGCCGCGTGCAACCGGCGCGGAAGAGCAAAGCCGGCCGGCCGGCTCTTCTGATCGCCACGCGATCTGCGCGCACACGTCACGCCAGCCTTTGGCCGCGGAGCACGGGCCTCCGGGTGAAAGGGCCGAGCGATTCAGCTCGCCCGCGGAGTGCGTCACAGGCTACGAGATAACCGTCGTACCTCTGCAAAGGTCCAAAGCGCACCTACTTAGATAAACGACACTGCAAAGAAACGCCCACTGCCCCGGCCCTTCTGGAAACATATACCACCGCTTAGGTTGATTGATTGATAGTCATTTCGGGCGCGTCAACCGGTAAGGTCATTAGTCCCACAAGTGTATTGCATGTTTTTCATCGGTAAATGGCTGTGATTTTTTCCAACTGGAGGGCGAGATCCGGTACCGACCTAAGTCGACTAGCGAGTTTTTTCCTAACCAGGTATCTCCCACCAGCGAGGCACCGCCCCAGCCGGGACAAGCTGTAGGCTCCAGACCGGTCTCCCGGCATGTGTGGTAGTGTAGTGCATGTTAGTGTATGCGTGTAAGGGGTGAGGATAAGACAAGGAAGAGGAAGGAAAGATCCTTGGCCCATTTGTTAGGGTACTGCTCCGGCATTCGCCTGAGGTTGATCGGAGAAACCATGGAAAAGTACCGATTAGAGCAGTCGGCCGCTAGAATTCTCCTCCAGACTGCGACTGAATTCGTCCTAGCTGACAAGCTAGTGTCGAACATCCTGCCGCCGTCGGAACTCGAACCTAGAACGTCCCGGCCAGAGGAACTGCAGTGACATCAGTCGATGCCCTGAGCCACCTTCGTGGGTTCACCGCGTGGGAGGAAGCACATTGCTCCTAGGGGTTATGGCCCCGCAAAGAATTATTCCTCTGTCTCTTACGTTTACGTATGTGACAGAACTTAATTGCAACGCCCACATTGCACGTGCATTTACGGGACTTCTTTAAGCAAAATACTGTGACATGTGTAGTTGAGTGACGGCTCACTTGAACACTTTTAAGTTTACGTGGTTCAATTAAATGAGTTAATCTAACAACTTCTAGCAGCAATTAGTTCCGTCCGAGTGTAGTCTCATTGAATGTTGTCTCAAAATTATTACGTAAATTTACACTGCAAAATATTAACTCAATAACGATAGTTACAGTGCACTGAAGTCTATTGGTGGTAGTTTTGGTCGAAATGTACCAAGGATCAGGATGCACAGTTTCATGTTAATTATTTGCAGAAAGCAAATGCGACCATCTTCAGTGCATTCAGTGCAGTAGCTTCAAGTTCAAAAAGATCAGTTGGAATCTACCTGCTGTCAGATCCAACAAATGCAAACATGTTCTGAGCGCGCCAATTCATCTACCTTTGTTCAGTTACAAACCCTCGTAACGCAATTTCCTAAGCTATTCCATTAGGGCTTCATTCATGTGGAAAACAGATAGCGCAATCCAGAGCCTCTCTGATCTCAAAGCGAGCTTTATTGATAGGGGCACTGGTGGCCAGGGCTCGTTCCACACGAACCGAATGTTTTCAGCGAGTTCCTTTTGTTTAAAAGACACGAGAGCTCCAAATCACCCACTTTCGCTTATTTCTCTGCATGCTTGAGATGTTTGATCGTCATTGCATGATCTCGGAAACAAATATGGTACGATAAACCATTTAAGATTAGGAACCTCTTGAAGAAACTTATGATAAAAAATTCCTCTGCTAGAAGCGAATAACCAGATTTTCCTGACTACATATGAATATCTACGAAAGGCGTATGTAAATATAAAATGTTCTGCACGTGTTGCATTTCATCGTTTTGATTACTTTTGATTCAGCGTATGACTGACGTTACTAAGAATTATTTGTAACTTCACTAAATATACTCTTCAATTCATTAGAGAATGAAATTTTTGAAATGTTTTTATCCAGCAGATGTTTTTGTTTTCGGAATATTGTCTGGGTGTAAGGCCGATTGTATTGTTCTTGAAGAACAAATTATAATGTTCGAATATTGGATTTGACAATTTCATGTGATCTTTAGCATCCACATATGAAATATATATATATCCTGAAAAGTTTAACACGACGGGGAGAGGAAGCCTTAGGATCCAGCTTCCCCGCAGAACGAACTCGTAACTACAGTTTCTACTAATTTAGAAAAAAAAAGTTCGAAATTATTCGTAGTTTCGCAAGTTCTTTTTCAGTTAATATTTGAATTAAATGTTACATTTTAATTTATTCATATTATTGTAAATAAACAGTAAGAAAATAAATTCTACAATTTTATTTGTATTTCATGTTGGTTATCTAAAGATAAATAAATCAGGGTGTAGACATCCCCCCCTCAGAAAAATTCAACTGCCTCTAATACCAAGTGATGAAAAAAAATATATTGTTAAGGGAATTTAAAGGGATGTAAGAACACTTTTCCTTACTAGGAGGGTCTGAAAACATGTATAAGTCGATTTATGACGCTCAAATTGTGCAAAACATGTTTATCGTCATCTCTAACCCAGACCTCACCGAAATTTTGAGTGGAATTACTTCTATGCGACATATCTCGCTTTCTTAGTGAAACATGGAAAAATTAAAATGTTTGTGTGCAAATACGATATTTATAGCGCTGTTAAGATATGGGTGGTCGTTTCTGGCTAGCCTATGATGGTGTGACAAAATTTAGGTGTGAGTGAAAATGTCATGAAGCAGAAATAAAATCGAGAGGGAAATCATAGATTTCAGTGCTAGTTTGCTCCAGCTTCTCTTTCCACATTTCATCCAGTCATTCATTTCATCCAGTATGGTCTACTCATTTGATGATCATTCACGGAACTCAAACGACCATAGCAGTGGTAGAGACCCTAAAAGCTTATAAGTAAATAGATATTTATGAAATAAGTATCTTAGGGCATCTTATTAAAATACGAGATTTGAGAATTACCAAACGAAGCCGGTAGGTCTAGTTTGATACGAAGTACAATATTGTAATAACGTGTTATGATGCGCATATTGCTTAACCTATTATCTAATTTGCCAAAACCCCCATGTACTACTATAATTTACGTTCAAATTTGACCATTCATTCTACTAAATGTGACAAAACCTGATTTCGATAGTAGTTAATAAGAGGAGACAGATTATTAGATAACTTTCAAAACTGATTATATACTCGTATTTTAATTGTGGTCCAGGGATTATTGCAACACTTGCGTGCTAATAATTTTTATTCTGAAAGAGTCGCGAGTTTCGTAAATTTGACATGAGATCATCAAAAGTGATAACTAACATTTGGATGCATACGGAGGGCCTCCGAGGCCCTAACGTTTTTTTATTTCACTTTATACTCTCCACAACTGTATTTCTGAGGCTTGCCCTCCGTGTAATCTTTATTCTTTCATTTTAGTTAGTGGCAAAGGAGAAATTCTCAGAAAATAAATAAGTAGGTCATGAAATTTTATTATATTACTCGAATGCATATGAAGGGCTTTCAAGGTCCCATTAATAATGATTAAAAAAATCATTTGTTTAACATTAAGAGTTATGAAATTATAAAGAAATGGAGTTATTAAGAAGAAAAACCAATTTGTATGAGCAGTTTCCGAGAGCGTGTTGCGAAGGGCCTTGGAGGCCCAGCATATTCATTTATGTAGTTCCTCGGGTGCATGGGGTTAAGAAGGGTAGTAAAAAAGTGGGCGTGTTACTCACGATGCAGTGCCTGGCGATGTTCCACAGATTGGAGAGTGGCGGCGCGCGCAGGGCGGTGCGGGGAGAGGGGCTGGGGGTGCGGGTGTGCCGCTGCAGCCGCTGCGGGGGCTGCGGGGGCGGCGGCGCGCGCGGGCGCTGCGGGCTGCCTCCTACGCTCCTCCGTCGCTACGCCCCGCCGCCGCCCGCCACCAGCGCCACCGCCTTCCTCCGGCGCCGCCGCCGCCTCCTCCGCCTCCTCGGCCCTCGCCGCCCTCCGACGCCGACGCCGACGCCTCGCCCCGTCTTCCCGGGGCGCACGCCGCGCGCGACACGTCCGCTCCGCCACACACGCACTCGCGCACGCGCACTACTTCCTCCTCCTCCTTCGTCTTCTTCTGGTCTTCCTCGGTGCCGCTGAACCTGGGACGGTGTCGCGCTCGCCGTTGCTACGTTGGTCGTGTTTTTTTTTTCTTTTTCGAGCAGGCGTCGCCAACGATTTTCAACTTCACGTTTTAAATTTTTTTTTTCAAAAAATAAATTTCGATTTCGAGTTTTTTTTTAATTTTTTCGGGTTGACGGTCCAAGTTTTCTTTTTTTCTTTTTTGAACCTGACGCTGTGTGGGGACAGTCTAAGGATTCATGTCTCGATCGCGACACATGGTGGGGCCCGAGGGCGCCTATGGCTGCTTGAGGAAGTGGGTGGAGACGAGACGTAGCGTCAGCATGGGGCGGGAACCGCCGCCGCCGCCGCCTCCGCCGCCGCCGCCGACGCCGAGGGCCGCAGCTACGTCCCGCTGGAGAGCAGCGCGCCCGCCCGGGGTTCAGCGACCTGCGGACAGCACACAAGAGGACGCGCATCAGATAAGGCGCTGCTGGGCGCGGGAGGGCGATAACGGGGAGCCTTGGGCTGGGCAGCTCGCGCTGGGCAAACAATCTGGACAGATACGCACAGCTGGAGCGTTGCGTGGACGCGGAACCCGAAGCCGGCTTTATCTTTTTCGTCACTTTTTACTTTCTCGCCTTACGAATACTTCGTGAGAAGAGAAAGTTATGTCATCGTGAGTCGGAAAACGGCGAATTTTCGCCAGAAAACTCTTATAGCTGGGGTCTGGAACCGAAAAAGTCGATAAAACCTGTTGCTAAATTTAGAAAAAAAATCCTCTAACTCGTGGTGTAGACAAAAACCATTTTTTGTTGCTTCTTGATACCGATAACTCGATTGATGGCAAAACGTTCGTCTGTCCGTCTGTCCATCTGTCTGTCCGTCTGTGGTCAACGCTAGCGCCTAAACCGTTCGGTCGATTTTTTTTTTCCGCTTTCGGACACACCCTTATTCGGAGCAGCAGCTGCACTACCGACGTATAATGAACAAATTTGGGAAAATATATTTAAGAGTCTGTATGTAAACTTTTCTCTCAACTTTATTAGAGTTGATCTGACACAATTTTACTTCCTGATGCAGATTCAAAGTGTCGTCCGATTTTGAATTGCAAATAATCTGACATACGATTGATTTCTGTATATTAAAAGCTTATATACAATCATTTTAACAAGCATTTATATGAAATAATTCTTAGTAATTACGTATCCTACAATATTTCGATATTCATATAACTTAGTTTGATTGCAAAGGAATGCATGATGATCGTAAGCATTGCAACAACAAAACCTATATGATCGCCACAGCACTCCCCGTCGAACATAAAGTGTAACATAACGAGTATGTGCCATTCATTCATTTATTCAAACACTCGTATTTGTAATACATACTTACGGGCACATATACAATTATGTGAAGCACTATTTTTGAAACATTTTATTTTTATTTTATAGTTAACACAATTATAATCTCAAAGCTAATATTTATCGCCAAAACTAACTCATTAAGTTCGATGACGGCAAAGTAAACAAATAACTTGGCGTGCTCTGAAATACTTGAAAGCAGATGAACATGACTTTATTTTAGACTTAGCTTCGACATGTAGCATGACAAACGAGGTAAGGAAAAGACAGTACAAGTGGACAAATACTATCCTCATAAATCACCTCTCCTAGTGAAGGATCCATCCCAATCTCAAGTGGCCTCCCTATCTAAGATGGCCGATATTTGAAAACAAGTGTCTGGTACTTGTCGTATCTCGAACGTCATTAGTACAGTGAAACAAAAACATAATTCATTGTGCAATATTTTTGACACAAAACCTACACAAAGATAGCACTAATCTCCAAGCACCCTTTTCAATCCATCTGTAAACAAGTGCCCCACTTCAAACTAGGCATATTCACTTCATGCACAAATGATTTAAATGTTTTTCACAAGACATAATATGCAAGGATATCACTTAAGAGGAACAATGGGTAGAAAAAATATTAACTGATGAAGAGTACCTTTTACGAAAACTATTGAACGGTATTGTAATATTCATGTGACACTGAAACACACAATTATGCTCAGCAAGTAACAACTATTAAAGTAAAGAGCTGTATAAGTAGAATAAATTCGACAGATGGAAAATCTTGAACATCATTTTAGCTTCAGTCAAACTCTACGGGAGAACGAACCCACAATAAGGAGTCATTTCATCAAAATGTTGATAGGAAGGGAACAGATCTCGAAAGTAATTTTTTCTGCTTTGAATATGGAGCTACAGTATTAATTACTATCACACGAAGAGTAAAGAAATCGACGGGAGAGTACGAATATTATCCTGAAACAAGGGACGCGATATTTTTATAGGTATTATGGACTAACATTAACTTCTATACATACTTTGTCAACATCCGCAATGAATGTGCTCGATTTTACCCATTTCACTTCTCAAAAATACTGAAACTGCCGTCGTCTTCGAGACACGACGCGTCAATGATAATGATTACGCATTAAAAGCCCGGGAATGTTCACGACAAATGAGAAATGAAACTCACAGCGCACCCACAAGTTGTCGAACTCGGCTGTCAAAAAGCGTGCCTTGTACGGGATTACATCGCAATCCGAAATGAAGCGCATTTGGAAGGCACACAGTTGGCCGAGAAGTACACAAGAAAGATGTGTAATTGATGAGGATATGTGCCAGTCTGTAGAAGATATATGAAGGCAAAGCCACTTCAAATAGATTGGAGAAAATAAAAACAGTTGTTTGATTTATTTCTTTTCACATTACCATGTTGTGTAAACAATAAGAGTTGGTATGCTCATATTTTACTGTTTAAAAATTTGCTCCGCTCCCACGCCATGCTCACCACGTGCCTTATTGTATACCTCCAGCATGAAATTGAAATCAGTCTAAATTTAATACAATATCGCAATTTATAAAATTTCGAGTCAGGATTGTTTGTTTTCAGATGTCAATAAGTGTAGATGACTCGGAGATCTCGGGTTGAATCCTGGATGGGTAACGTAAATTTGCTTCAGGTTGCCTGAATTCCAGGCGAATGCCCGAGCCGCACCCTGCACAACCTGACTACTCTTCTTCTTCGTATTTTTTCCTTTGATCCGCACTTCCTACCTTCGGGACCGCCACGCCGTGGGGGGAGCAAGACGAGCATAACCGGCATAAACTGGCGAGGAGACACATTTAACACGGATACATGAAGGACGACACAACAGATTCTCATGATGATGGCGTAACAGATGGCTACGATGGAATGGAACGCAGGCACACCGCCACTAAGGAGCGGGCGGAAGTGCGCGGCAGCGGAGGCCTTCACCCCGCGCTCACAAGGCGACGGGAGGCGGCGCTCACTACGCAGCGGGCCCACAACTCTCTGGCAGGCTGGTCAACATCTGACAGACTCTTCACAAGTCAACCGCATGCACTTACATGGACGTTCCCAATTCTAGTCACTGAATAACGCATTTAAGTGCCTCACCCCTTTTGTTAACCCGCCTGTAAGTTAGTACGGTCACTGTTGTGTTTATGAAATAACTTATTATTGTGGATTTCCAATGTGGAGATCCAATGGCAGCGACCTGAACATTTCTTCATCCTTGAAACAGCCATGTCTCTAAGCGAAAACTCATAGGCGAAGGAGGCGGTTAATGCCCCTCCTACGCTTCACTACGGTCGAAGTTTCCACTGGATGGATGAATATCATAGGGGTCATCATAAACGGTAAACGTTAATGATTTTTAGTTACATGATAAGTGGGATGGGAGGATGTTCAGGTGAGACACGGTATGGTCTACGCTGTCAGTCACAAGGAAAAAGGAAGAAGAAGAAGAAGAAGAAGAAGAAGAAGAAGAAGAAGAAGAAAGAACATGCGTTGGCGCGAGTCGAACTCGCAGGTTCGCAAATATTCCTCTGAGACCGACTGAATCATTTATCCAAGCGCCCCCAACAACGGCGTACCGCGCCATAAGCACGGGGCGGATGGATTGATACATTATTTTGAGTCTCCTAGCGTGTCCGCAGCTATGGTTATTAGTTCCATTAGAGTAGTGTCTGTTACATCCCAGCTGGTGGCGGTGCCTCTCTCCGGCTGGATTGTAAGATTCAGTGCCGACCTACATGTCTGCTAACGGGGTTTCCCAAAGGCTGATTACTTCGCCACTGGGGCCAAGGTTCAAAATATAAGCTCCTGAATGATCCCCGAAATGTGTGGTCGAGTAGTGCATGTCAGTGTTAGCATGCGCAAGGAAAACGTTTTGGGCAAGGAAGAGGAAGGAAAGATCACGCGCGGTCCTTGATCTGCTTTTTAGGGTACTGCTCGGGCATTCGCTGGTTATTGTTCGGAGAAACCACGAAAAACATGGATCAGAGCAGGAAGCCCTCGGACAGCGGCTGAATCCGACCCAGCAACGCAGCCAGTGTTGAAAGCGCAGGTAGTGGCGGACCCACAGGGGGGGGGAGTGCCTATGCTCCCCCAAAAGGCCTCCAGTGTCGGATCCAAGGGGGCTTTGGGGCCACGCCCCCTCTCAAAAGGACTAGTTTTCGTTTGTTACCTTCCTTTATTTGGTAAAATTGATTTAAATATTAATGTTATAATAACGTAATTATTTTAAAAAATATTGTATAGTATCATATCCACAATACAAAAATACCATACAAAGTAAAAACAAATGTTTGTTATTGATGATGGCGCGTACTACGCAGCGGGGGTATCGCCCGGTGGCGGCGCTGCGACCGCCCGGCCTCGCCGCAGGCCAAGGGCGCGGCGCGGCGCGGCGCGGCGCGGCGCGGAGCACGGCGCACGGCGCGAGGGGGCGGGGCGCCGGAAGGCCGAGCGTCGCCCCCGCCCCTCCCCGCGGCGCGCCGGCAGCGCTCCGCCGCGGCCCTGGCCCCGTTCGCGCGCGCGGGGGCGGCGCCCGCGCTCGCCTGCTCTCGCCTGCGCTCGCCTGCCCGCCGCTTCCGCCCCCCAGCCCCCGCGCTCGCGCTCGCGCTCCCACGCCCACTGCCTCGTTCCTTCGGGAGACGCCGCCAATCAATAATTATTTTATTTTAACCAGTGGAAGCAGTGGCGGATCCAGGGAGGGGGTATGGGGGCATGCCCCCACAAAACGCCTAGAGATTTCGTTTGTTACCTTCTTTCATTTGGCAAATTGATTTTAACATTTATTGATGTTAGAATTATGTAATTATTTAAAAAAATATTGTATTACACATTATATGCACTACAAAAATAAAATAAATATAATATCAAATGTTCATAATGTAAAAAAATCTACGTGATTCCTTCCAAAATGATCCGCCCCTGAGGGTAAGCCACCGTTTTCTTTAACTTTCTTACAACCTGCGTAGTGAAGAGAAGGTTTTTACATCGTGCGGCGTAAATCAATTTTTTTTTCGCCAAAAAAATATTGTCGGGCCCTGCTACGAAACAGTCAACAATTTTTGTTTCTAAAAATTAAGACATAATTTGTGATATTTTCGTACGTGCAATTTTGAGAGCCATTATTCCTTTTGCTACGTCAAATCGTATGAATACACTGCTGCCATTCGCTCTTGTTGATTTTTTTTCGTTCCGCTATTACACTCAACTCCACCGGTGGCGCTCGTGTAGTGAATGGAACGGACTTCCGCAGGCGCCGTTTGCCACTCGGGGCTGCCGCGCCCGCGCCCCCAACAAGTGTCACGGCCGGGCACGCGCCGCCCGTGCCGCGGCGCACGCGCGCCCACCCGCAGGCCTTCGCCACGCCCCCCCCCCCCGGTGCTATGGGCCACAAGAGGTCGTTCCGCGGACGCACGAAAAACGAATTGGAGCCGTTTACGAGAACAGAGTATTTATGAAATTATACTAACTGAAACATAATTTATACAAAATAATTTAAAGCACGTGTACTCGAAAATGCAACATTATCAATAAATCAAATGTAAGTATTAACGACGTGAGAGACAAGTCAAAAAATGTACATTTTTGTAAATTAAGAAAACAAGCAAAAGAATAGAGCAAACTGATGTTTATCTCATCTCATAGAGTACATTCGGCACTATCCCTACCAAAAGGTTATAAAAAAAATTTGAAGCTGTTTTTGACAAAAACTTGTTTTAGTTATTTTTTTTAAATTGCACATATTGCTAGTAATAATGCGCCAAACGACTAAAATGTTCAAAAAAAGTGTAGAACCTTAATAAAACAACTAATTTTGGACGATAAATTTCATATGAAGGAAAAATCTCTATCTTCAATTTTGTAGTTGTAGGAAGACGCCGGAAAATTCCAACTTTCGCAATTTTCGAAAATTCAGAGTAAACGGTGAAAATACGACCTATGCCACCTTTATAATCGTATTTTACTCTATTCCTACATGAAAAAAATTTGGAGCAGTTTCTGAGAAAATTTTGATGTCCCAGAAGCTTCTGGTAAAGTACCCCCAAAGTTTGAAGAAAGTTTTGCAAAATCGCGGGGCCTCCAATGAAGCCACCTAGGAGGTACCGAAACTATTCCAACCAAAGGTTTTAAAGTAACGGATAAAATGACTGGATCCATTGTTGTGACTGTTTCTGGCGGTGAATATGTCAGAATATTTTCGGTAAAGATGGACACTCCATAAGTTGACAAATTCGGAAAGATTCAACAATTTAGCTCAGGACGGCGGAGGGTCAATTGACAAGTTTCCAGTGCTTCGGAATTTGAAATATTTTTAGAGAAATAAAACCTTACGAACGAAAATACATAATGAAGATGATTGATGAACAACGAAAAATCTCTTTTGATAAAATGTACTAATAAATAAAGTCAGACCGAGCATTTGAAATAAGATCCCAGTCTGCATTGGCGGGATGGAAGAGAGAAAATGTCTTGTAAATAAACGCTGAAAGTAGGCGACAATCCTGATTACAAAATTAAAATAATCGTTCCCCTCGAGTTCTTACAAAAATACTTTGCCCGCTGTGGCAGGCGTTCGGACCCAGTGTGCGCCCCGCCGCGCCGCGGCAGCGACCGCAGATGAGGCCATGGACGCGAGCGAGGAAGCGGCCGCGAGGCCGCGCGGGTCAGAGCCCGCCCCGCCCCGCCCGGCCCACCGCTCCGCGCGCGGGAGGGGCCTCTCGGCTCCATCTCGCTCTCTGCACTTGGTCACACACCAACAGCTTTCACATTGACATTTGGAGTCACTCCTTACATTATTAGTAGACATCGGATGTGCAGGGAAATGCCTATTTTTTCCTAGCGAACTTATTTATAGGCTGATAATACATGTGCACGAATCATGACAAAGGATGACATGTGACGATGTTTTATAATGCTTATTTTAGCATAAATGCCCTTCTTTGCATATATGCCTTTTCATTAGAATTACTGCATGATTTTGCCTTCATGTATTATTTTTATATACAATGCTAAGATATCAGAAAATCGACCATGATCCAACCTGACCATTCATTACGAAACCTTCAATTCACGCATTTATATTTTGAAATACGAGAGGATTCCTGAAAGTATACCAATATATTTTTCTCCATTTCCCTATTTCATAAATACTAGTCATGTTCTGAGAAAATGGTCGATTGACAATACACCGAGGCCACCTTTTGAGTGGAAATAAATACAAATTCCCAGAAGGTTTCTGTGTTGCTAATGTTGGACTTATAAAACATATGCCACACATCAGTAGATGTTCAGAAATCTTTCGCTGTATTCAAACTGATTTTGTCTCCCAATCTGAAATTGCGATTCTTGAAAAATTACTGGTAATATATTGCAATGGACACTATTAAGAACAAAATGTAGAAGAGTTGTAAATATGTATGGAATTTTACACATAATTTTTAATTTTATTGTGAATGTAATTTATGACAGTGCCTTTTTTCTCTTTATTCTTGACATTTTCAGTGCCTTTTTAGACGCCTAAAAGGCGATTTTTTTAGAGTCTAAACATCCAATGTCTAATTATTAGGCTTCTTTGGGCCTAAACAAATCTGAGAACGTTCTTTTTTTTCGCGCGCCTTCGAGATTGCTCGTTGCATCTCCCATAATTGCGGGAATACGCAAAAATTATTGGGTGAACACAGGACATGCAGTATTCTGCAAAATACAACACATTTTCGTTACTTGGCCAGCAGAGAGCGGCAGTCGGTGCCTAATAAAGGATGAAAGGCCAGAAGAGAACTGTTCGACATAGTTTTCTGTGTAAGAATTGTACAGTGAAACGTGTCTTAAGTAGTCACGAATAGTTCCAGCAGAAATTGGCAGTAAACGAGGCGACCGTTTAATTAAGGTTATGAGGCTCAAGCAAGCGTGCATCAGGTCTAATTGCGTTAATTGCAATTAAATAAAATGTTTTTCATACAGTCATTTTAATTACTTTTAACTACGGAATACAACTTACAGAACAACACTTGAATTACAAGATTAAAAACAATTTCTTTACGTATGAATTTTCTCCTTGTGAAAAAAAAAAGGTTTATGGAGCTGTTTCTTTAAAGAATTTTTTATCTCCTTTTATCTGCACAGATGTTGAAATTTCCTGACAGTGCGTCTTTTTTTCTAATTTCTGTAGTTCGAGTGCTTCCGCGCTGAAAATTACAGCAAAATCTCCCAGAAACCCTCTTGCCGTTTTCTAGGATCACTTGCCCCCTCTCGTCCAGTGTCTCCGCAGACCATCTATTGTTTACAGACAATTTCTCACAGAGGAAAAGCAAAGAGAATGCTACATAACGGACGCAACGCATTGCTATTTCGTACAGACATTAATATTTAAATCATTTTTTTGCGTGTTGCTTTCTGTATGATATTCATGACTGCCGCGCGAAGGAGGCCGGTATGGCGCATGGCTAACCAGCAGGGAATTATACACTTAAACAGTAAACGGACAACGAACAGGTGATATCTGAGCATTTTTAGTGCCGAATTTTTTTGTAATTAAGGCAATATTTTAATACTTTTTCTGTGCTGACATTGCTTATTAAATTAAGGTGCTGTGAACGCTCAATGCTACATAAAAGTTATCTATTTCTTCGACCAAGGTCAAATATTGCTTTTACATGTGAAGCATTTTTCCCATTATTTTATGTCTTCAAAATGCTCTCCAAAACATATCATGCTATTTCGAAGCCTTAACAATAATTGGTTCAGACTTGAAAGCGATTATTTTGGCACTCATTTATGTGAAACGAAATTGGTGGGCGTCGTCGTTGAGTAACATGTGGAAATTATTCCCATTCATTTTCACAATTTTCGCTAACTAGAGCTCCAGCTGTCCTACTCCGTTATTATTTTTGTCATTCCGCCAACTGGAGAAAGTTCGCATGAAAACAATTTATTTTGCTGGAATTCAAGAGAAGTACACTTTAAAACTTCTATTAAATGAAACATTATTTAAGCGGACTCTTTATTTCATTAAAGCATGTTATACTGCGAGTTTAGTCGAAAGAATGATGAAAGAAAACTACGCGGCCGCTTTGAAGTCCATGGGTGACAGATCGTGGGCTGTTCATTCACCTTGGACATGCATAGCCTCACTTCGAACTTCTCAATTAAAGAATTCACTTTAATATTGTGACATTCTTTTCGACATGATTTGTAGCAATTCTTTCAAAAAATATTCCTTTTACTGATAATAGAAACAAACTAAATCCTCCGTGAAAACTACACTACATGTTCATTCGAATTGGTTTTGATAGCATTTTTTACATCATTTTTCTTTGCTTTTAGGACATTTTAAAAACATTTTAAGAGCGTTTTATTGATCATTTTGGGCGATGTTTTAGGTCATCAAAATCCGCCCACTATCAATGACACTGATCTCCGGTGTACTACTATATTTCCACAGTACAAGTGGTACAGTTTTGATAGACAATTGTCCCCCTCCTCAACCATCGGCTGCAGTTGGACAACTTCCTTTCCGGCGTTCAACATGATGTCGCCACGCGTTCGCCTGTCGGTGAGATTGATGGTCTACGCATGAGTGTGCCTCACGCCAATGGCGCCAATCGCTGGCTTCTGTTGACCGTTGTTTCGCCTGAGAAGCCCCACCCTTGCAAGCTCAGAGCCCATGGCAAAGGATGGCTCCCCTTCGCCACCACAAACAAGCCAAAACTTCGTGCCTGTTGCACACAGAGGTATTTCCTGAATGAACGTTTCATATAAAACGTTTCAGAAACTGCAATTTTTGTAAAGTCTCGTTTGCTCACTATAAACTTCGAAGTTTAATACAAAATATGAAATCGAACATGTCCTATTTTCATTAAGAAATTTTACGCAAGAACCAATCAGCATTCAATGCTGACAGGAGTAACGCAACTGGTGAGAACTGGGAAGTTCAAACAATAACAAACCGCGCCATTTTTAAATCTCCTGTTGTAAGCGCCCGAACGTACGTAAGTTTTGTTCGGTTCCTCGAAATATATTGACTAAACGAGCATGGGTTAACGAGAGTGGTTAGCTGTGCGTGGTCGGGGAAAGCACACTCCCAGATGAGTGTCACACGAACCCTCATTTTCCGATTGTCGCCGACCCTTTGTATCAGAACCGTGATGCAAGACGAGAGACCGAAACACGAGTACCATTAGTGCCCAATGATCCTCTCAGGTGGAGGGCCAAACAATTACATTATGTACTCTACTCTTGTTTCATGAAACATTTCGCAGAAAGGGATACGTAGTGTCATAAAACTCGTCTTATAAAAAAATATTACAGTGTACAACACGCATCACAGTCGTTTGCTTTGCGATTCAGTCATTAAATCCCGACAAGGAATAAAATTATTTTGTTTCCTTATAAACAGAAACAAACAAATGATAATGATTAGTCCTATTTTCATTACTTCAGTGTATGGTTACTAGAAGTGCCTTTTGTCCTTCATCTCGAGCAGGCGACGTCCCTTAATAAGAACAGTAGTGCTTTGCTTTCCACTCAATACATATTCGAGGTGAACGTTCAAACGGAATGTCGTGGAATGAGATGCTGTTTACGTGACAACTAGAGCTGAACAACAACCATAATGAAAAATCAAATTCCTTACAAGAACCTTCCTTCCAAATTCCTTAAACCCAGAGGTTAACGGCTCAAAGTATTTGGACGATGTTCCAAGTCTCAGCACAACGGACAAGAATCAATGAATGATGATACTAATGCTAACCTTTTGTTGATAATTGGGGGAGATACCAACTGCTCTGTTCACAAGTAAATGAATGAATCTCAACATCTGTTCGGCAGATAAAAAGAAATAATGACAAATTGCATGCATTATGAATAATAGATGAAACATCACGTGTCCAATTACATTAAATACTCGCACATCATAAACGGCAAGTCACAATCAAAACTTGCAGTCGACGCAAGAAAAATTCACCTATCAGTGAATTCCACTCAATTCACAAATTCCGGTATGCAAATTGAAAAAAAAATCATCGCACCCTACCAAAAACCGATGAGGATTAAAATACATTTAAATAGTCGGAATCAGAATTCCATCAGGAACAAGTCAAATTCTTACCAACTTTGCATCCTGCTTTATTTGCGATTCCTGCTGACTTCATCAGAGCACACAGACTTCACTCTCTCGGAGACGTGAGCAAAATGGGAATTCCCGTCTTCGTAAAACCTCCGGGAAGTTTTCTCAGCTGTGCGAATGTGGCTTAACGCGCATTACATGGTAAACATTGGCCCAGGAGTTTCTAATTGAAAAGATAGGCATTTGACTACCATACGTGAAGGCAGAGAATAATTCCAGAAATTTACACTGAGTCGCTAAAACACCTCGATTTGGAAAATTCAGTGCTGCCACTAGACTGTCATAAATTTCGAATGGCATAATAAAAACTGTGTTGGACATGCGTAACTAACGTCATACTTGTTTTTAATATTGCAGGGACGGTACACTAGCCATAGTTCCATTACAGATATTGCAACACGGACATTGTCTTCGGTTTTCACCGTAAAGTCATTATCGTGTTATTATGTTGTGATGGCTGTGTCAAATAATATGGTGGAAAACGACAATGAACATTGGAGCAGTTCGTGAAATACAAGGCAGTGGAAAAGGGAGAATCAGGAGACCACAAGCAGTGATCGCGTTTTGAGGATGAGAAAGTCCACATAGTTCCACCAGGAAATGAATCTTTGCAATGTTCAAGTACCCTAGAAAAAAGTAGTAACACAGAAAAAGATACAACACTAACCATCACGCATCATTCTCATCACAAACATACACACTCATGATGACAGAGGATGTAGTATCATCCATATTTAATATCAAATTGTCGCACGCGAAACGAGACAAGAGATGCAAAAGGGAAACCGAACGTACACAGAAAGAGTTCCAAACCTCGTCCATGCCAATATTGACATGAAGTTCTAAGAAAGTTCAGTGATCAAACTCAACAATATCCGACAAACTCAATCATTTACTACTAGCTAGCTTTACAGCACGCTATAGTATATTTCCAATGTCATTTGCAATTAGAAGTTGATTAGCTAGTAGCAGAAGACGATCAGGATATTTCAAAGCGAGTAATTTCATTTTCAAATCAATGACCTTCCCCATTCCATATCATCAACATATTGTAAGAATGAAATGAATAGAATTATGCCTCAATCACGCTCACTTTTCGAATAAATGATTCATCTTCATTACTCAATATTGCAGGGTTCCGGTTACACCAATAAGTTATCTGTGAATTACGTTTCCACAGCGAAGCAAAACGGTCAGTTACTTTTCATTTGAAAATCGAAAAAATGGAAGAATAAGGAAATATGATGTTAAAGAATGTCACCTAATATTCTTATGCCATCACTAAATTTTCCGGATTTAGAAGGAACTTTTGTTTTCTACAAAAATAGAATACTTCCAATATTTGTGGTATGGCAAGGGCATGATATTTTGAACATCTTCTGTACATCCGCGACTGTTAAAAATATAGGAAAACCTTTTACATCCTTCATAGACATTTTTTTCTCTGAAATGAAAGTCTTTGAACATTCAATAAACTGTAAAATTGGCACCAGCTTTTAGGATAATTGGGCTTAATGCACCAATTTCTAAAAATTCAGATCACGCTAATAATTACGCGCCAGCTGGATGGTAAAGGTAAATCGATGTGTAATGAAAGAGGATTAAAAGTTGGAGAAAAATACACAAAAGAAATATTACACGATTGAAATTTAGCTCATGCTCAATGGCATTCTTAATAGTTGGAAGTAATAATTTTATTATCAGGTTAGAAAACAAGATTTTAACAAAAGACTCAACAATACAATAAAAGTGTTTTAGCATCAATGGCATTCCTCAAGATAATCGCTTCTGAGAAGTAAATTAATGCAACAGTCCACACAACATGCATTTCCGATTTGCGCAGTTGCCTAGCTTACTTCGAATATATGTAAATTATACCTTTTTTTTTCAAAATCAAACCAAATTAATTAATGATTAAAACTACGCTTCTGTATAAGTAATTAAAGAAAAAATACTTAACTAATGAAAATAATATTATAGCTTCGTAACTTCAGAAAAACCTCCAATGAAACTACCCCAGAACAAGGCAATAGCCAAAAAGTCGTATAATAATTTATTATTCTAGACACACATTTTCACCTTTTCAAACTAAAATTATTTAATATTGCTATTCTACACTCTCCTGCACACTTTTAATTTAATATTCTAGATACTCCTACACTTAACACAACTTTACATTCAAACTAAAATTAGTTACTTCCAGTGACTTTTCACAATTCGAAGGCAATTGCAAAAAAGTGCAATCGTGTTCGTAATAAGATGATCATCACATTCCCGAACCCAATTGCTTGAATCGAGGCAAAGGACAAAAGAATCACAATTAAAGCCATAATCTGTGAGTTCGAATATTGAACCATGGATATACTCACGTTCTTGTTCATTCAAAGTTTGTATTTCGAAGATACGCATTTGACTCGAGAGTCCTCACACCGACAATACGAATTGTTCATCGGTAGTCTTTTCCATGCAAAACGTACCTAAGCAAAAGAACCAGCAGAGTAATAAACCACGAGTATTTACACAATTTCAATATAATGAGAGAAAAAACCATTCCCCATTCAATTTCGTAAGTATACTATATTCTTCAAGATTATATATTATTACAAACCATATCTCAATTACCTCGATTCCAATTGCATTTCATTGTTCGGCACGTCACAAATTTACTGTACGCAGTAATATGAATATACTGAATAAAACACGCAGTTTATACTGTCTACAACAACAACTGACTTACTCGCTTCCTTTAGACTATCGGTTCCGGACCGAAGGCGCGCATGTGCAGTGTGGCATCTGAAACCTCAAAAGCGACACTGCGCATGCGCGTGGTTTGGTGAACCTAAATCGTTCGTAAAAAAGCAAGCGCATGGGTCTGTTCTAAGAAACGCGTTCATACTGCAACTCTAAACTTTTACGCAAAAGTTAATGAAGTACTTGTCAGTGCAAATGCCACTGTGTCATGTTGCCAGCAGAGTACAAAGACGTTCGCATGGAGAAGTCTCATGCCACAAAAGCACGACAGCAAGCAACTCATTCACGAATATTGGTAATTCGGGTTTTGGTTTGCAATGTTCAAATATCTATATATCATCTAATTAATGTATTGCAAAATAAGTCAATTTGCTTGATTCCGAAACTGATTATATTACCTAATTAAATTACAAATAATGAAGATAAATTAAATATTCTAATAAATATACTTATCGTAATTGATGACATAAAGGCATTACAAACAGTGGATTCAATACAGTTAAAAAATCTAAAATACCGCCACTGTGTTCACATTTGCCTCAAACCAGCAATTTCTTCCCCTTCAAATGCTATATCCCGACCAGGAAGGGCAACCCGTTTTAGGATGAAAACATTTTCACGGAATGAATTTCGTCATTTTCGCAATTCGCCGTTTCAATACGTCAACCAGAAAAACCTGAGCTGTGCTAAGTGTGACGGAGGTCATCTGCCGCTCCCGATTGAGCCGGGCAGGGCCCTGGGCGGAAGCCGCTGGCAGGGCGCGCCCTTCGACCGCCATTGCCTCCGCCGCCGCCTCGGCGCCCGGGGGCCTAACGGGGTTAGCGCGTCCATTACGCGCCCGGCGAAAGCCGACCCGGCGCCGGCCCGCGTCAGCACCCCCTCTCCTCCCCTCTTCCGCCACAAACTCACCCTCTCCCCGAGTCCCCACGGTGGAGAATTCTCTGCACTGGCCAGAGAGCTAGGTCCAATTCAGACGCTGTCTGGACGACAATTCTATCAGCTGGCTGTTCTAGTAGTTCTTTGTTTGATTGATTGATTGATTCGTGGTTCCGGACGCGTCAACTACTCAGGTCATTAGTCCCGTAGATGTAGTGTGTGTTTTTCTCGGGAGGTGGCGATGATCTTTTCCCCGCTGGATGGCGACATCTGGCGCCGACATACCGTCGACTAGCGGGGTTCCCCTCAACCAGCTATCTCCCACCAGCGGGGCAGGGCATCACCCGGGGCAAGCTGTAAGCTCCCGACCGGTCTCCCGGCGTGTGTGGTAGTGTAGTGCATGTGTATGTTAGTGTAAGTGTGTGTAAGAGGAGAGGATAGAACAAGGAAGAGGATGGAAGGATCGCGCGCGGTCCGTGGCCCGTTTGTTAGGGTTCTGCTCCGGCGTTCGCCTGGTGTTGATCGGAGAAAACCACGGAAAACTACCGATCAGAACAGCTGGCCGCTAGAATTCTCTAACAGATAGCGACTGAACTCGACGTAGCTGACAAGCTGGTGACGAAAATCCTTCCGCTGTCGGGACTCGAACCTAGGAGCTCCCGGTCAGAGGAACTGCAGTGACATCAGGTTGACGCACTGAGCCATCTCTCCCGGTAGTACTTTGTGATTTCTCCGATCAATACCACGCGAATGCTAGAACATTTCCCTAATAAACCGGTCACGGACCGCGTCTGATATTTCCGTCCCCTTCTTCTATCCTCTCCTGTTACACACAAACCCAAGCTTACGTGCACTACACTGCCATACATGTAGGGAGACCCGTCGGGAGCTTGTGCGGGGGGCGGACGCCCGTTGGGGAAGATTCACCGCAAGCCAACGTGTAGGTCGGCCCCGTACCTCACCAACCACCTCGCGCTATAAAACATTCACTGTACTAGCAGGGCTAATGACCATAGCAGTTCACGCGACCGGGAACATAATCCATCTCTCTCTCCCTCTGAAGTGCTTCATCTCTCCACTACAGCCTGAGCCCCCACATTCCGCCCCATTCTACAAACCGCATCCACTCCCCTCTATTATCACTCCCGGCTCTCCCATCTCCTTCTCTGCCCACTCCCGCAGATCACCACTTACCCTTCACCGTAACTTCTGCTCTTCACGCCCTTTCCCACCCACCAAAAGCCTCTACCATCTACTTTCCTTTCATTAGAGCTCACTGTCCTTCAGCACCTTGGCGTATTCCACACTTCTATCCTTTCCCCTACTCGAGCTCTCCCTCCCTCCTCTGTGCACCCCTTTCCAATTAATCCCCGCAGCTCTCCACTTTAGCCACTCCCTCTTCCCCCATTACGTGGCTTCCCTTTCTGTCCCGTTTCGCTCCACTCCACTTCACCCCCGAGCCCAACCATCACCTCTCCACCTCATCGTTTCGTCTTCTCGTCAATTATCTCCCATTCGCGGGCCTCGGCTTGTCTCAATCGCTCCGACCAACGCATCCTAGACTTCCTGCCGCGCGCCCAACCGTCTCGTATGCTACACTACACTTTCCGTTACCCCCACTCTTTTACGCCTCTCTACGTTCATCTCCTTCCCCATCTCGTTCCATTCTATCCCCCCTCTTCCACTGTATTCTACTGAGTCTCCCCACCACACCCCATTCCGATCCTACTTCTTCTAAACCCGCCCAAACTGATATTTTCTCCCTTCTAAGCTCCGCATTCCGTCCTTTTATCTCCAACTTGCCTTCCCAGCCAATATTCTTCATCAACATTTCTTTCATTTCCCTTACACCCGGTCAGTTTCTCTTAAGCCTTCTAGTTACTTCCACGAATCCAGCTGTACATTTTCACTTTGTTTTATTTATTAAAGTCGCATCAACATCTAGGTCATTAGTGACCACTATTGAATTTAACGTTAAGGTATCTCTGAAGTTCACACGATATGGTGATGATAGGGGGGTGAAAGGACGAACACAAATATAGTCATATCCGCGGCGAGAATCGAATCTGCGATCCTTTGGTCTGAGATCGCTACGGCACAACTGTCTGAGCGGTCTCCGACACCGGACCGGCACTTTGTCAAAGACAAAGTTGTAATCTGCTCAAACGCCTGCTTGACACTACAGCTGAGTCCGCGCGCAGTAACTAATTGCGAGCCATCCTTTACTTTCTGTAATGGAGTACAGGAATGTTTTCATTGCAACACTCGCAACAAGAGAATACTTAATGACAACTAGTATAATAATTTTTCCTGACATAGTCCACAGTGTAATCAAACTAAACTTACGACAATTTGCTTATGACACACTTAATTTACACTACACTATTTTACACCTCCTCAATATCTATAATTCATGTACGATATCGCTTCGTATTGCATTAACAATATGCGTCCCCATTTTGATCATGCAAGAAGCTCTACGCGCAGGTACGGCAGAACGTGTTCTTCGATTATACTTTGTGTGGTACGCAGATGTTCAACCGGTTGCCTAGTATCTAGAGCAGGTCAGCAGGCCTTCAAAGATCTCGGGACCAAGAAGCATTTTCAGCAAGTGTGCACATGCATCTGAAGTGTGCACATGTCGAATGTATCTAAAATATTGTCTATTCTGTTCCAGCCCTTTTATTCTTACTACCCGCGAATCGTTTTCTGTTACACCGTACAAATATATAATTAAAATATTTATTTCTTAAATGCTTACGATTACAACTCTTAATTCCCAAGGTGTCCAGACATTATCATAAGAGACATTCAGCCGTAGTCAGTCAACAATATTGCAGATTGATTTCTTCAATAAGAATGTGAGGGACACTCAACGCGTAATATTTTTCAAGATCTATCTATGAAGGGCATTATAATAATTTTTGGATGATGAAAGTTAAGTGAGATTAAAAGAGAATATAAAAAAAGTGAACGGTATACTGTGAATGGAAATTCAAGAAGAGGCTAAGTATTAATCAAAACAAATACAAAACTAAATAAACAAAACTGCGAATTCCACATCCCACAGTTAATATGAGCAACAGAATTATAATAAACATCAGGAAAATTCATCATCCCTTCCCAAATTGAGATTACTGCGTTTGCATTTGCCTTTGTAGGAGTACGAGACTGCACATAGTTCTGTCTCATGCTACACTCGCAAAACGGAGGAACGTGCAAAAGTAGGAAAGTGAGTTTCAAAAACACACAACGAAAATCAACACAAAATGAATAGGCACCATTTGTAAATATATCATACCACCCTCCCTGCTTTGTAAATATTTTCAACTTGTTTATTTCATTTTAAAGGAGTAAAATTGCATCAGTTTGTAAAGCTCTCAACAACACAAAATTACTAACCGAAACGAAAATTGTGACGGCGACTTCTTCACAAAATCTGCTTTCGGATGTTGAAAATAATGCATGTTTACATATTATCTGTAATTTTAATGTACACCCCTATAGCATATTAATATACTGCTTACAATTTCGGTACCAATTAAAGACGTTTTAATTTGATTTACTTACTTTTCTGCCTACAATTTCAATATAAACAGCTTTTGACTTTATTTCGAACAATAAGCTTTACTTTTTACTCATTTTAATCAAAAAACGTCGACAGAAAGGGAATTCCATTACTCTGATTTATAATACATTACGCAAAGTTAAAGAAATCATTACTTTCATTTCATCACATACCTCACAACCCTTAAAAACAATTTAATATCTTTCACCACTCACAATAAATGGTTGTTGAACGTTACCTACCTCGAATCCCAGAGACCAAGAAAATGTCTTTTCTTGGAATATTGCAATATTTATGCAGTATATCCGGAAATAAATCAATCATTTCAGACATAATTGCTACTCTTGCATCCATCGTACCGTAATAACACTTTCAACATTGACCACCCGGAATTCGATAGAATTTCAAACAGAATTCTGGCAATACAGGAAGTAAAGCGGATACGTCAGTACACCAACATTACGCGAAGAGTCAACGTAAATTCTATTTAATATTTTATTGCATTCGCAAAGTCAACACCACGCCTCAATTTGTGAGGCAATAAGGAAGAGGGAAGGACAAAAATACTTGCGTAGTCGCAAAACTGTGGAAATGTAGAATCCTCCGAGTGTTATTTTTAGATCGTTCTGAAATAGTGGATCGCGAACTAGCTCTGTCAGAAGAGTGTCATCAAAACAACCAATGCACATGCTCTGCTCCTTCAAAGATAAGGAAGTGGAGAGGAACATTTACTCAACTCGTGTAATAACACTCACAGCTGCAATTTAAAAGACCGCCTATGTTTTGGTGGTAAATTTAAGCTTTCCTTAAAATACGAGTAAAATATAGGTGGGCAAATTCGGAGTAGGCAATAACGAGTTCAAATTATGATGATTCGCTCTCGTAGAGAAATGGCATCGTCGAAAAGACCAATTCAAATACATCCAATATCTAAGCGTCGTTTATCGTCGTGGGTTATATAGCCAAGTAATCGGAACGTTAATACCGTCTATATAACGGGAGATTCATGTAATTAATACAAAAAGGTTTGCAAGAAAAGCTAAGTTCAGCGTTGCCACCTAAATGAAAACATTCGAGTATTCTCTCAGTCAGCAACACAGCGAAATTACGTACCTTGCAAATGATGTATGGATTTGCTTTTATGTTAGAGTTGCTAAAATCACATTACACGAAAATGTACGTTGATTTCAGAGTGATGCATTGTGTGAAAGGTGCGTGAAAGGAAAAGTTTCTCTCTTCGCTTTTGCGTCGAGACCCTTCTCTCGCGCTTACAATCCCCGTCACCACAACCCAACGTTCAAGTGATGGGTTGATACCATACGTTCCTAGGAACACAATCCTAAGGACGCCTTGTAACTGTTAATTCTGTCCCTCAAAGACCAAGGATTGTGACTCCATTTTCGGCGATTTGCATTTCAGTAATTCTGAGTTTGTGAAGAATAACTTGTAACTTCAATACACCAACAAAGGGGTTCAGATAGCTTTCCTTTCCTCTACTAATGAGTGGAAATTTTAAAACATGATTCATTGATATCCCAAATATACAAAGTTAATTCTCCTCGAGTGCAATTTGTTCAAGGAAGCGTTTTAGAATGGCAACACCAGTGACTTTCAGGTAACATATTTAATCCTTCAATAATTTTATGTATCTGCAATGCCATTAAATTATTCGTCCTACGTTAAATTATTAAAAGTATTCGTCCTACAGTAAACATACATGCAATGATACACGGAATGTTTCTTCAGTGATTTATAGTTTTCTTCACTAAAAAGCAACAATACAACAGGGCAAAATCATTTCCTTTCAACATCACACTACACGTTTCTTGTTATTGCTTACAAAAAATGGATTATTGTATCTGTTATCAAAAGCATTTGAAGACTGGACACTGCAGCTCAAAAAAAATCAATAAACATTAGCAAAGGAAAAAAATATAACTTGATTCAAAAGAACTACCACAAACTTGAGACGAAGTCGTAAAATTGACGTAGAGTGTCTGTGTGTGCGATGCACACATTTGTACAAAGAAGCTCTCTGCGAAAACGACAATACGCCATAAATCTACCCCGCGATCAGGAGCAGAGAAACAACAGTTTAACCCAACGTGGCATTATCCAAACGGAATATCCTAATTTATGCAATTTGACCATCCCGATTTCGCGCTTTGAACCCGACGTCGACCCGCACGTAACACCACCATTTCAGGTGGAGCGCCCCTCCCCTCACCCAGCCGGCCGGGCTGTCCGGCCGCTTATCAGAGGTTACGAGCGCCGCCAATCGCGCGCCTGTTAGGCGCGTTGCCTATTACAGGGGCGCCGATTACGCCAATCGGACGCCCCCCCCCCGTGCATTAGCGCGAGGCTCCGCTCCGTCACGGCGGGGCGGCCCCATCCGCCAACGCGTCATTATCGCCGAATTGCGGCGCCCGCCGCCGCGTTCATTAAAGCGTCGGGCCGCATTATGCAGCGCACGAACCGCGTTTTCTATTACGCCGAAAGACTGCACCACCGACGTTGCTTAAGTTAACAGCGACGTCGCTAGATTTAATGAACGCGAGATAAACGAAGCGGCGCGGTCCACGGAATTAGCGAGGCTCCGACGCGGAGGCGGCTACGGGTGCGAGGTATTTGCGGAAACGGGCCAGAAGCGCCGGGCGGTCGGGCGGGCGAGGGGCTTCCCAAAATGGCCGCGCTTCCTCGGCCCACGGCAGTGGTCGCGCGCCAGCGCGCTCTGTCTCTCTCACTCGCGCAGACCGGCGTCGCGCCTCGCCCTTCCGCACAAAGCCCCGCTCCCCACGACCCGCTCCGCCCTCACCCTATCCCGAACCCCACCCGCTTCCCCTACGGCACGCCCACCTCACCACCGCCCCGTCCAGCGCCACCCGCTTCACTCTGCCTCACACCGCCCCGCTTTGTCCCTCCTCCTCCTCCTCCTCCCCGCATCCGCCTCTTTCCGTCCGTCCCCGCCCCTCATCGGTCAACCCGGACACGATCCGCCATCCTTCTCCCCCTCCCCGCCTCGCCCCGCCTCGACAGGTGCCGACGGGATCCTGCATCATCATCTCCCTTCCCGCTCCACCACGTTTCGCTCTCTCCCGTACGGTCTACCGCCCCCGCCTCGCTTCACTCTCCCCTTTTAGAGTCGGCGTCTATCTCGAGCGCCACCCCCGCGCCCCTTTCCCATTCCGCCAACGTGTTGGCCTGTCGCTCTCCCCGTTCCCTTCCTCCCTCTCTATCTCGCCTGCGCGCTCCCTGTCTGGCTTCCGGCCGGGCCCCGCCCCGGCGTGGAGGAGAGCGGGGCGGGCCGGGCGGGGAGAAAGGGCGCGCGATCTCGGCCGAGGCCCCAGCGCGCAGGCCCGCGTGTTGAGGCAGGGCGAGGGCGCGGGCGAGGGCGCGGGCGAGGGTGTGGGCGTGGGCGCGGTCGACGCTGGCCGGTGCGCTTGCACCCAGCGCTACAACAGCGCGGCCTCCCCTTTCACCCTTTCGCTCCCTCACCCTCGCCCTCGCCCTCCGTCGCACGAACACACCCGACCCACGTGAGAGCGCCGGCGTATCGACCGCCACGGGCCGGCGCTGCCCGACCCCCACCCCCGCCGCCCGCCCAACTCGACACCTCCGGCCGCACCTCGTCCCTAGCGCCGCTCGCCACGTCCTCCCGCCCGCACCTCACGCCCAACTCTACTGTTGCCCTCATGCCTCCACGACTACTCAACTCCCCTGTGTACCTACCCCCCTCCTATTCTGTAACAATTTCACGGCTAACGAGCTGCCTCGCTCGCATCTGTTCCTTATCACCGCGCTATTATCTCTGCCACCTGCCCTTACAAACCAATCACTCCAACGGCCCCTCCCAGCATCCCTGAGGCCCCCGCTCGCCGCATATCACTTCCCTTTCCCGCTGCCACCGCCATCAACACAGCCAGCGCTTCTCTCTATCTTCCACCACCACCACCGCGCCCCCTCCGGGCCCGCTTCGCTCACGCGACCGCCCGGCCCGCCCACCCGGCGCGTTCGCGCGCTGCCGCCCGCCGCCGCCGCGGGCCTACCCAAGGCGGCCGCCAAATGCGCCGTTACGTCACCGCTCCCCTCTCCCTGCCCCTTACCCCGCTCACTCGCTGCGGGGGGAGTCCCCGATGAACAACGCGAGGCGAGGCGAGACTCGGCGGAGTGGGCGGGCGCGCGCAAGCAGTGGCCGCCCGGCCCTCCCCTCGCGACGCGCTGCCTCGCAGGTGCAGGGGCAAGGGCTGCGGGGGCGGCCGCAGAAGCAGCACACGGTGGAGGGCAGGGGCAGGGGCGGAGCCAGCCGATTCTTTTGGAGGGGGCCATTGTAGATTTTTTGTTAAATAATACAATTTATTATTAAATTGAATATTAGTTTTGTAGTGTGTATATGATACTGTAAAATATTGCTTTTAAATAAAGACATAATTCTAAAATAAATAAATGTTTAAATCAGTTTGCCAAATAAAGGCGAGGCTTGCGAAGCCACCTCTTGCGGCCCGAAGGGCCTCTACTGTCTTGGTCTATTGAAAAGAAACTATCATGCATCTTGTGGCATTTTACGTAGCCTACAGCAAATCGATTTTTAAGTTACAGCTGAATAGTCGAACAGGTAATTATAACGCAGTTTCAGTGTTACCTAGCGTCGTGGCTCGCTCCTGGTGCGCGCTTTCCACTACGCGGTCCCGGGTTCGATTCCCGGTCGAGGCAACACTATAGTGTGCGTTTTCCTTGCAATGTCTCAGTATACATTGCTGTGTGACGATGAGAAAATTCACTTCTCAGATTGAGAAGACCGTAATACGGCGTGGGGATGTCTACGTGCTAACCACACGTACCCCCTTAACCCATGGCCGCGAGGTAGGGACGTCGCCGGTAGGCCTGAGCCCGTTCACGGGATGTTGCGCCAAGTACATACATACATCAGTGTTATGGATAAGCATGTAATAGCCTCTATTAGCACAGTCTATGTTATTTTCGCATCCGGACCTGAGCTCTTTTTGATCTAATAATAATAAAATAATTGAATTGTAACTTAATATTTTAAATCTGTTGAATAAAAAGGAGATATGTGCGGCCCACGAGCTATTGGGGGGGTTGACAATGTTGCTCCCAGTTACAAAAGGGTTACCGACCCCTGGTGTAGGGGAAGCGTGTACGTCCGAATGGGGGCTCGGCCCCAGCAGTTAGACAGCTTTTGTAGAGCATGGCGAAAGGCAACCACGTGACCTGTAATAGGGCGAAGTGTAAGAAAACGTTTTGCACGTTTCGTTCTAAATGACAGTAGTTCTAAACTGTGAGAGCAGTGTGTGCTGTTGACCCTCAATTCTCGTAATGCTACATCCCCTTCATTAGTGTCTCTTGGACTACAGTCGCTCACCAACGTTTTGCCAATGACCATGAAGTGGACATTTCGTACTTCGGAGTCACACATGTGACATTTACTCCTCATTGCCAGGCAACTTCTTATACAAAGGTATTCGGCAGGACACCTTCTGATGCAGTCAAGGAGATTCCATGTATCTGCCGAAACCTGTACATAGGGGTTGCCTAAAAATCAGGGGTAACTGTCATAATGTATATGAAATTTCCCCACTTCATATTCGTTGGCAAAAAGAGATCATTTTTAACCTCCTTCATGCTGTATACATACTGCTCTAAGTATACACCGGGCATTAGATTAGGAGATTAGCGCCACCAAAATGATGTTGCATCATGGGAACACAGTACCCAACCCACGTTACACTTGGAAACAAATTCCAAATATCGTGATTAGAGCGCGTTACATGTCATGTGATTATATTCGCGGATTCTGTTCCAGTAGAGTATTCCGCTATGACTAACGAATAGTTGACGTTCGCGCATGCGCAGAGGCTCAAAAATGGATCCAAAGCGCATATGCTATGGATAGTCACGCTCTGCAAACCCTCTGTAATAGGCGGACATGCTTATTTTATTAGTAGTTAAGCATCTATTTTATTTATCGTATGGATTTATTACGGGGAGAGGCAATTGTTCTGCAACAGGGCTTCTCGGGCCCGCCGCAGGAGCTTTTTATGAAAGTAGAGGAATGGTGCGCTACTGATAGGTGCCAGCGAGAGCAAAGAAGTACCACAGATGTGAGCATCCGCAATGTCGGTTAGTATTTCAAAACGCCTAAGTTGTAGCTTCACGATTTTTCTGCAGCAAAATGAGCTGTCGCAAAAGGCCAATTATGACTTCCGTGAGGGGGAAAGAAGGAGAAAACGGAAATTTCTTCGAGACCGTCTATTATCCCCATTTCCATAATACAGCTAAAAATATCCCAGATTTAGAGATTGCATGCAGTTCGTAATTTCGGGCGCAAGGCAAAGGTAAGGCTAGATGGCAACTAGCCACAGAAACACCATTAGCCAGTCACATTCTTCAACGTATGTTTTGTACATTATAAGTGCATATAATTTATTGCATTAGTGCATACAATAATATAATATTATTTTAACCTTTATATGTATAATAGTTGCTCCACTGAAATTCTGGCAATAAATAGTATCTTCGAAGAACTGATGATTGTGGAGAGTTTGTTTAAAATGTAAGGCAAGTATTGTGTTTGCTCTTACTGACCACCGATTGCATTAGTGATATCTCACACACCTCTAGAAAAATTACTAATTCAGGCATCCACTACACGCAACTATACAGCGCGGGTTCTTCCATTTGAAAAAAAATCAAATACGGTCATCCCACATGTTTATTTTTCTATTCATTTATTTTCTATGGAAAGTTTCATAACGAGCTTAGGAAATAGAGAGTTTTGTACCTGAAAATTTTAATAAAATGTAATAATACATTAATTTTAAACGGGTTGAAATACATGAAATAAATTAATCATACACGGGTTGAAATACATGAAATCAAGACGGAATAATTAAACACTTTTCATATTCTGTGAAAGAGCTCGAAGCTTGTAAAGGCTGCGATACCACTAAAAAATCAACATTTTCAGATTTATAGTAAAGGTAGGGATTCTTAGCATTAAAATAAAATCCATAATTGTGACAACTAAAATATAATTTGAGTGCGAACAAACTAATTTAATGTCTTCAATTGTAAGTAAAAAGGTATTCCACTGATTTACTACGGCGCTTCGCTCACTGGCATTCCAAGTTCTACAGAGAAACGGTCTTATTGATTTATTGAGCTACGGTTGTGACGAGTCTTATTGGAGTTTATTTCCTTGTCACTGCGTCGGTTCCTGGTGGAACTTGAAGAGACAACGCCCTAGCGGTTCCACTAGAATAACTGACGTACGCTCAACCTACAACTGCACGACCACTTGCAAGCGGTAGAGCGAATCACGAGCACAAAATTAAGACAAGAAAGCAGAACGCGAGCGTTGGGGAATTTGCATTCACAAGCAGGACTATTAGAGACTGGAAGAACTGCCTGCGACAATCTTTGATCCCTTTCCTCAAAGCTTGAGAAAATTTAAAAATAAATGAGTGTCCTAGCTATTTGTGTATATTTTAGGCCAACTTATTATTGTTACGTTTCTAGTGTTAAATTACTAGTATTTCCTATTACGTAATTTGTTTAATTGTTATTATTAGCAACAGTTGTATTATTATTAATATTTTATTACTATTCATGTAGTGCAGTGCAGTATAGTGTTGTGTTTTGTAGTGAAGTGAAGTGAAATGAAGTGCAGTAAGGCTTGCGCTGTGAAATCATGTACTATTATTCTTAATTATTGTTTTTTAATTAACTCATCTCTTGTAATTTATTGTTTGTCAATGTAAGCTTAATGAATGTAAAGTAAAGATATTCTGCCACCAAGTTATGACACTTAATTGCAGAATTATTAATAATAAATCTAATCATCTGCCATACTAAATTGCTTAAGATAAGTGGTTCGCTGTGCAAGTGAGAGTGAGATACGATGTTGCGAGTTTCCAGGAGTGAGTTACTTTCGGCCACATTTAAACAGCCAGACATTTCTCCCTGAAATTATTGCAGCAAACTGTTTCAAGAGGACGTGCGCCTAGAATGTATATTGCTAGTGGCCTCGTTGTCTCAACCTGCGCGAGAGAAGAACCAACTTCTTAAGAGCGTACGACCTCACTGGAGATTGCGTTCTCATCGCGGTTATCCACACGTGCACAAAGAGCTCCACGCCATTTCCATCAACCTTGGTGATGTACTCGTGAGAGTGCAGTGCTGGCGCGGAGCGGGGGAGAAGAAAAACTTCCGCGGCTTTATGGTGCACTGGGAATATTCTCAGAGAGTACAATGGCCCCTGCACTGGGAATATTTTCCCGCATTTTCAAGAATGAGCCACAAATGGGGCTTTTCTACACCCCATTTTTACGACATTCTCGTAGACCACAATCTTGAAGCAATATAAAAAGCAAAGGAGGAACAAGTTAAATGCAAGTCATTAAAGTTTCGATTTTTAAATGGTATCAACATATGTAACGTATGCATTTGAATTAGCCTTCCTTTTCGACAAATTTTTGTAAATGTACTTTTAATGATTATAATATAATTATGCAATGAATACAAATAATAATTACATGCAAAACATGGATTATTTCACATATTTTTCATAATTACGAATAATATACTGAAAATCCAAGTTATGGTGTTGAAATATATTACAAAATCTTCCTGCAGTTTTCTGTGATTTTAGATCCTTATTTATATCGTTTTCCTTCTTTAGTGGTCTAAAGTAAATGAAACTTTAACAGGTATTCAAATACGCACTTCTTTATAATTCAACATATGAATTTTTAAGTGACATTTGCAAAACACACAACCAATTATTAAACATATTTTCTTAACAAGTTAACGTTACGTTTTAAAACGCCCATGATATAATGTGCATGAAAGACTGAAGTTTTACTTTCTCGCCTCACTTCAAAAGAAGAGAAAGCTGTGTAATAGTGCGCCATGCCTTAGAATTTAAAATACTTTGATTGATTTTACCGGCATTGATCCAAATTGAACAAGCGCACTGCAATAATTACAAGTTGTAGCTGTAGTCATTTTATTTCCCTTAACTCTGTCCTGGACAACAGTGGGCGTGCAGTATCGTCGCGTGTTTCCGGCGTCAATTGTCTTCATATTTATTTATTTAGTCAAAAAAACAGTAAAAACTGTATATGACGTGTGGGGAAAGAAATTTATTTGCGCACATTTTCTTGAGGGCCAGAATTTTATTAAAAAAAAAAACACCAAAAAATTAATTTAGAAAATAATTATTTTAGAAAAATAAAGATATTTGAAAAATGTTTTTTCCCGGGTTATAGAAAATCAATTTCAACTGTAAATGAACTACAAGCAAAAGGAGTGCTCAACAAAACGTGCGCACAGTGAAGCTACATTTACGTCCAGAAGCAAAACAAGCCATCTCAGCATTTGCTCTATGGATCAGGGAAACTGGACAAAAACCTGATCGAGATGGGATCATTGACCCGGAAGCTGAAGTACATTTCTTGTTACATTTCATATAGCCACGGACTATAACGTTAAGAGACCACGGGTTATCGTTGTCAGTTGCCTTCTCCTAGCAACTAGATATTATGATAGAAGACCCTAAATAAAGAAGCAGAATGCTTTGCAAGGTCGTGGAGACAAGTTCGAAAACTTCTCAGTTCCACGGTTATATGGATTTTGCAAATATATGCATGTTATGCTAGGAACATTAGCGGTAATAACTACTAAGTGTTAACGAAGTAGTTGTAAGTTGTGAACTGTGGACAAAAGTCTTCAAATTAAAGTTATATTTGTTGTTGTTGTTGGAAAGTACATTATATCTCACAGAAGAAGCGATCGACAGGAAGTCGAGGAAAACGTACACTGTCAGAAATTTCAGCATTACTTTAATGTAAATATAAGTACATTTAAATAATGATCAACGCACATTAAATTTAATGTACACATGTACATTAGGATTTAAGAGTCAAAGCTTTATGATCATATCTGGAATGAATGAAGGAATCATCTTGATAAACTGGTGATTGTGAATAAACGATATGAATGATGATAGGCAGGGGAAACCTCTACATTAAATCTACGTTGATTTCAATTTATGTATTAAATTTATGTTAAGCTCTTTTTAATAAGTTTCATGAAGATTATTCATTACACGAATCTACATTAAACTTAACGACACTTCTGTCTGTAACGATCGCAATGTTGCAGCGCGCGGTGCCCGGAGCCGCGCGGTAACGCAACGCTGGAGGTCACGGGCGCCCTCACTCGCTGCGTAGCAGCCCCCGCCTCCGCCCCCACCCACGCGCACGGCACACGCACCGCACGCGCACGCCACCTGCCGCCACGCAGCGTGCGCACGCGCCCTCGCCGCGCACCCACTGCGCTACCCAGCACCGCTACAGAACATCAATGTTCCAAATTGAATCATCCATCCCAATAATACATCGCCCCCAAAAACATGGATTTAAGAAAAACAATTGTTTAGTTATCTCTGACATTTGTGCACGAGCGGAAGAGAATTTGATTCAACGATGCCCGTGTTTATTAATTAGAATTAAGACTGATAAAACTGAGATATAATAACAACAATGAACGAAGCTGAGCCTGGAAGAGTTAGCACTGTAGACGCCTACTGCACGTGCGTTTTAAACCGCGTCTCCGAGGGCGAAATGCGACGAAAGATGTACAAAATGTCAGAACATCGGGATCATCTTTCCGGAAAGAGATGGTCAGCTCAATGAAGACAGTTAAAACAGAGTTCGCTTCGCACGAACACACAAATAACGGTGTAATCAGATACTATTTCAAATTTTATTTTAAAAAATTCATTATGGAAGTTTTTCCTTCGCGAACAGAACATCGAAAACGTTAAAACATCGAGCTCAAAACATCGATGTTAAAAACATCGGCTTTTATCAACAGATGTTTAAATCCTTGATATTTTTACAGAAACATCAATTATTTCAAAAGATCGACATCGATGTCTCATCCCTAACCCAGTGTACGCTCCCAACAACGACCGTACCATATCAAAACTCTTGATTACTTTCACGCCTACTTCATGGCTCGCCATCAGGGAAGAATATATAATATTGTCATTTTGTAGGAAATCTGGAGTGTTGATGATTTTGTTGAATGGAAAGGAAAGCTGTACAATACGGCTCTGAATGTGAAGCCCCACATTACACCTACAGCCGCGCACCGTACGCGCCGGCTCCTTTTCGCGCTCCGCGCTCAATGAAAGCTCCACAACGATAACACACTCTGGCAATACTGAATTTGAAAAAACACACTTCGTATTTTAAAACATTAATTTTCCACGAGACCAATGTTACCTCTCCTTCCCCAAAATATAAAAATATATGCTTTCATTATATTGCATTTTGATATTCCAATAATAAATACTATTTTAATAAAATAAAACCTTTTTATTTCACTTGTCCAAGCGTATGCATCAATTTAAACAAGCAAGCTTAGTTTCGAAAAAAATGGAGCTCCAAGATACTTTCTAAAGAGTCGATCTGATTGCCGTTCCACGTACACTAAGTCAGCCCGAGAGATCACATATGATCGCTCAATCGGAAGCCACAAATGACGATTTTCATGAATTCGCCGAAAAAGTGGATTATTTGAAACTGAGTCTGTCCGCCTGTGAACAAAACCGTACAAAAAATTTTCATCAAAATTGACGTTCCCTGATCGATCTGGCCGATGTCACGGCTCTTCAAATTTGATACGCATCTTCTATTTTTCAAGATATTTTAATTTAAGTCTCTTACATATTTTAGAAATTTTCTTGAACATGCTCTCAAAAATTCTCACACGTATGTCACATTTTAGAAATTTTCTTGAACGTGTTCTCAAAAATTCTCGAACTGTGGTAAATTTCTCTCTTAGAATATGCAAACTGTGACATTAAATTCCTAATGATTTATTGATTTGAGATGCATTAAGAGTCTGTGAATATCAGGAGAAAAGAAAGTAAACAGTAATATGATTTTCATACGATGTTGCTACTGATGAAATTTGAAAAAGATACGTAAGTCAAATGAATGGGAAACTTTGGTGAAAAAATATGACAATTTTTCTAAGAAGGAAAGGAACTGGAGCAATTATGTTATGGCCTCAATACATTTTCTTTAACATTCGGGAGGCAACCATGTGTCTGGAAATTACTCAATAAACACATGCGGAAGGAGTCAGGACAATCGGTGAATGTTAAGATGCTTGTTACCTTGTGATGGAGTACTTCTGGTACACTTGTTTTTATACAAGGTCATGCGCGAAATAACTGCACACTGTTTGCGCAGATGTGTGAGCAAAGACACGTGACACATCGAAGCAGACACTTTCAAAATATAAATGTACAAAACATAACACACACTCATGTGTTCTGGTTATCTAGAAACATCTATTCACGATAAATTAACGAAAGATAATCTACAGTTAAAAATGTATACGTATCGTCGAGCAAAGAATAAATTAACAGCAAAGATTAGTTACGATAATGAATACTTTACAAAATGCAATCAGAGTTCAAAACAACCAAATTAAATCTATCAACAAATTTTATCCTCATACTTTTATGATTCACTGATTAACATCGTCACGATTACAGTGAAATATCAAACAGAAAGAGATTCATCAATTATGAATTCAAAAATATTTATTTAAATGTTCAAATGATTGCAACTGAAAACAACTATTTAGCCTTCAGTATAATTAATGCCATTGATTACTAATTTAATATGGCCATCACACTCAAGGATCTTGTATAGACAAATTAAGGCAACTGAACAATCAGAAGTGTGCACGAAGCGCGCTGGACGAGCGTGAAGAGTCACGCGATATTGATTCTGCCGAGAGAGGCGGTGGCTGTTGGCAGCCAGTTCAATTTCTCTCGCGGAGTCCCAGGCATAGAACCATTTGTCCTGCGATTACGAAATATGAATTGCTTTTCTTCCTTGATCGCTTTACACACACAAAATGAACAGGACATTGATCTCTCTAAGGATCTGCCATTCCGCGGTGAGTGGGTCACGAAACAAGTCAACAAGGACATTGGGGAAGAGCACAAGGGTTTGTGGGGGCTTAAATAATTGTAATTCCTAAGATTCCGTAAGAATGCTCCGTCGAAATTGCAACTAAATAACGTAACTGGGAAGAATTTTATTTGGGTAAAATACAGCACACAATAAGATCTTCTTACGATCACCGAAAAAGGCATCAACATTTCATCGAAAAAATTCTCACGCTTTTTAGCTGCTTAACTCTTAAATAAAAATGTGGGTAAACAATAATAATTTTGATTCAGACATTTCAATTAACCTACGAACGCCAAGTAGAGGAGAATTTTATGCTCACTGCCCTCTTAATGTAGCGATCTCGTAATTTTGATAATTAAAGTTTCATTGCAGCGTCCTAACAAGTTTAAATTTTAGCGATGTATCAGATAGGGCTTTTGTAACCAAGCACTCTACTTATTTTCTTTTTCTTTGTGATACTGGCAGATAGTTATTTCAGACAGTTTTTTTTTTGTTCCCAATGTGCAATATGTGGTGAAAATGAGGATCAATTTGATACAATGGCATCATCCCATCCAGTTCCCACCAATCGTAAAGGCAGAACTTTCTGTAAGCCGCTGTAAAATGTTCGGCTGTTCAATTTAATGTGACGGCGTCAAGAGAAATAGAAGGAACGTTTCCCTACCAGTAGTTTCCGTGTTCAGAAAAGATTATATAGTAGCTGAACGCTCCGTTCGAGTTGCATGAAAGATGGAAGGCTCCTCCTCCGAAATCCAGGCCGGCGCCGGCGCCGCGCCGCTGGCCCTGAACTAGTATGCAGCGCATCGATTGATTTGGAGTTAATGCATTTTAGATGTACTGCGCCACAGCGCGTGGAGGCGGCGGGAGCGGGGGAGGGGCGCGCAGGAGGTAGCAACTGGGCGAGCGAAGCTGCGCGTTACACATTTAATAGTAATGTCTCTCTTTCTTTCACTCTTTCTTTCCTTGTTTCCTTTCTTTGCTTGTTCCTTTCTTTTTCTTAAGGCTTTTTTTCTTCGAGTGAAGTCAGTTACCCTGTATCTCTCAATATGGTGTCTCTTGCCCCTAAGAGCGAGTCTCGTGACGAAAAGACCACGAGCACTCGCCAATCGATACCAATTGATCCCGCCGGACGAACGAACATGTCGCGCTGGACCGCACTTTTACTGAGCCGAATGAGCACAACTACGCCAAATCGAAAACGGTGAATGTGCTGTTTTATAATCTTCCAGTGTTATCTTTAGAGTTATTATTTTTAATTATTACAAGGACACTCGGTTCTAATCGTGCTCGGCACCGAGAGCTACGCGCCGAGACCGCTTTGACAGACAATGCTGGTTCGCGCACTGCCATTATCGAGAACTAAAGACGCCAATAGCCCTGTTAATAGGGTGCATCCTCCATCAGCCTGGTTACTCGAGCACTGGTAGTGGCTTACTACATGAATCATTTGAACAAAGAAATTTGTTCTCAGTATACACGTAGTTCATCTTCACCTCCATTTGTGAGCCATGCCAGGATTTTTAAAAGACGATTCTGAGCAACAAAAGCGAGGGTGAGTTTATAGGTGGGGGTGTGAAGTTTCGCGAGAACCAGCGGAACCTCTGGCTCTTGAGAGACCTACTTGTACATTTCAGACAAGGAGCGCGCTCGCCCTCCAACACTGCGAATGTGAGCGAGCGAGAGCGATCGATAAGAATGCGTTTTGTCTGGCTCCAGCCTTAATATCCGTCCTTTCTTAGAGCTTTCATTTCGCCCCAAACCAGTCATCCTCTACCTCTCAATGGGATGGATCAAGCACCGAAAAAGGAATATTGTGGCGTATTGGCTAGTGCACTCGCCTTCCTCCGTTGGGGCTCGAGTTCCTAACGCGACTAATCCATGTGGAATTTATGGTGGTCAAAGAGTCTTCTTGGTTCGCATTCTTGGATTTCTCCGTTTCCCCAGCCCATTCTAGCACTTCTGTCGTCATTCATCTCATACTATCGTTAGCATAACATCAATTATGTCTTCTCATTACATCATTACTTACGGGCCTCAACGATCTCACCAGTTGAAGAATATCTAGGTTTCAATGACTAACTAAATAAATAGAACCAATACTGGTAGGCTCTTCGATTCTGAGATCAGCGTAATACGAAGCCCTTCTACTTCTCGCTCTTGTTCTCCCTTTCTCTCTCTCTCTCTCTCTCTCTCTCTCTCTCTCTCTCTCTCACACACACACACACACACACACACACAAGCATAAACCTCAAACGTAAGAAACTAACGTCCACATGAATTCTAACCACTTTGAACATCTATAACGGTCATGGAATAAAATGACAGTACTTTTGAGCACATGGATTCAGCGCTTGTATAAACTTGGTTTGCTTTTAACGATTGTGGCTAACTCTTTTCATCAGAGTGCTACGTTAAAACTTAAGGGCCATCAAACATTTAATGGAGTAGGTTATGTTTTAGGGAAGAGCAAATGAAGCTCCCACAATAACCTACAATCTTAGAGCAGTCTCTCAATCTAGATGTGCCAACTCAATAATTTGAAATCACTATGGGGCACAGGCAATCTTTCGGAGTAACCCATCAAAACGTAATTATGTGTTGCATGAAATGTTTAATATGAAATTATGAGAACACAAATAAATAGTCTCATGAATGGAAACTAAGATGATTATTCTGATTCAATGTTGGAAGTAAACTAAATGTTTGGTAACGGATTTTGTAATTTTTCACTCACGCAATGAAACAATTTAGTTTCATTCTTATTACTGTGGAATCATTTAAATTTCTACCATACACCGAACAACTTATGATCGTTACAAGTTGCTGTGCCTCAACATCATGTAAACTCCAATTCTAATCCTGAGCTGAATGGGACAATACAAGTACTTTTATAGGATTACTAACTTTGCCTCATCATATTTCTTCTGAATGCTCCTGTCCCTTTTACAACGTGCTGAGGCGAGGAGGAACATCTGAGGGATAACTTCCATCCTCGATAGTTTTAGATGAATAGAAGTAGAAGAATTAAATATATCGCAACGACTTTTCGAAAATTATTCTCTCTAACCAAATTTGATGGAACTAACTAGCCTGCATTTCTACATATACATGAATCTTCTTGTAAGTGTAGGCCCCTGGTAACTTGTAAATTAGTATTATTTCAGTATGTTACACCTTGTAAGATTAGATTACGCTTATTTACTTACTTCGTATTGGAAAAACTATATATGAAATACGTACTACATATTTTGAATTGGTATTATGCAGCACGTTCCATGAAAAGGTAGCAAAGTGAACTTGAGGTATGTAAGTACTACTTGTTAACTTGTCACTTGCTTAGGATTCTCCCTTGTGAAGAAAAGCGTCATGTAAGACGATTGTTGCGATAAATATCATTAATGAAAATTCTTAAGTAAAGAGAATTTCGATATTTCACTAATCATATTACCCGTTACAGTATGTTTCGAGAATTATTACGAGAAGTGCTTGACTGCCTAATGCAATTTGTATCAAAATTACGAAGTGCCTATAAAACAGGGGAGTTCCAGAGGAAGAAGGGCAACAAAAGAGTTGATGCATTCTTATGGTGCACTGTTTTCTAATCTCGCCGTTTGTGTATTCGCTATATAAACTCGGAAAAATATTTTAAAATGGCAAGAGCTTGTCTTGGTTTGTTGTTACCGTTGAATATACAATAAATGGAGCTGTGAACCACCAATTTCAGATTTTTAACAAAATTATTTCTGAAACTCCAGATGGCAATGTTTCACTAATTTATGTTGCACCTACTTATTTTCATTTGCATAGAATACATATTCACAGTCCATGAAAATGACAACAATGAAGTTGGAATGGGAAATTGCCACTCCCAGTTTTCAATTATGACCCATATTCGGTATAGTCATTTCTCAAACTTGTTTTGACACAACCAGAAGTAATTATTGATTGTCTCGTCAGAAAATATTTATCGACCCAATGAAACGTACGTGTCTAGGTTTCATCCAAATTCTACGTTTTCAGGGTAAACACACAGGTATTTATATATTTATATTTATTATCCTGCTAATGAGCTTTCGCTCGGTGGCAAGGTTTATACAGATCATATAAAGATACAAATTAATAAAAATACGCATTAAAGGAAAACTACAACTAAGTAAGAAAGCAATAAGTCACACACAAATATTTAGCATCACACGCAGTTCCCTAGGCGATTTCGGAAGCAATGCACACTAGGGGGAAAAGTCGCTAGTGCTGCAGCAGGTAGACTGTTCCAGCCAGTTATTGTACGGTTTTCAAAAGAGTATTTACCTACCCGGAAATAATTTTAAAATTTTGTCTTTTCCTTCTCCGCCATTATTTAGGGTTGTTATTTCTGAAAGATAAGACACTTTGAATACAAAATCACTCATAAACCTTGGATACGAACCATATTCGTTTACCACCAGTATCTCGGGGGCAGCCGAAATGCTGCTGTCGTGTGCGTGGAGAATGAATTCCTGCAGCTGTAAAATTGGCTGCTTTGAAAGGACGCACGAGAATCTCCTTCCTTCTTCATCGCACGGCCTCACCAAAGTAAACAGTTAATTCGGTGAGCTACGTAATATTGGATCTTATTTTCGAAGATCTAGATATTCTTAGTGGCGTTTACACATTGTGAAGGTGGGGTTGCCCAAAACGTTCAGGCAACGTGTAAAAATGACCGTCATAAGTAGTGCCGCACTGAGTTTTAGAATAAAATCCTAACATCAATTTAGAGGAATTGTCGATTAACATAACAAAATGTTTGCATTTTACAGTCAAAATCGAAACTATTTCATCGTTTTCGAATTTTTCCCGAGTTTCTGGATATCCTACAACACCAGTTGCACATTTCACACGACCGAAGAGACTGCTTAGTATTCATTCATTATGGGATATTCGAAATTTATAATATACATTATCGAAGGTAATCTATAGGGGGCAGATTGTAATGAAATGTCTTTTTTTTTCACTTTAGAACAATGCCGTTTCGAACAGAAATTCATTGTATGTTATGACAAAACATATTTTGAAAATGACATTTTATGTACTTTTTTTTGCATTTTTCGTCGATACCTACCAATACGTCATTATTTGCCTTTTTAAATAATTTTTGATGCATTTTTCGCTGATTTAATCGATTTTACTATCATTTTAATCGTATTTGCTTCAAACAATATTTATAAGATGTAACAAATATTCACCACAGAATTCCTGCGTAGCCTATTCGATTTCTTCGCTCGTATATTGTAACGTCAGCCGTTGTGAGTACCTACTATGTAATCGAAGGTTCCTGTGACGCCAATCAACGCCATTCTCAGTTCCGCTGCGATTTCGCGATAAATAAAGGAAAGGATTTTCTAATAAAGGACGACGGTCCAAACCAATAGCTTGCAAGCTGAGTTCACTTGAACAAAAGGAAGACGCCTCGATTTCATCAGTAACATATCGAACAGCTTGAGTTGTTCAAGCGAAGTGGTTATGGTCAATTTGTTTTACGTCATTTTTCTTTGTTTTTATTTAATTTTTAAACATTTTAAGAGCATTTTATTGATAATTTTTGGCAATGTTTTAGGTATCAACCCCCCCTAGTAATCTACAATGCTGCAGGAACTAAGTAAAGTGATTTCATCACGCACGCGGCGTCGCAATTTCTTCAACAGCTTCGCCCAGCGCCTTCATTTGTTGCTTGGGCTGCGCGCGCGCTCGCCTCCTTTCGCAAATGAAATCCCCTCCCCTTTCGCGGAGCTTTAAGCTGCCGGCCCAGCACTAACAAGGAGACGCTGGGTTCACGAAATCTAATGCAAGGCAAACTCGTTGCGCCATCTTTCAAGCAAGAAATTTCTTAATTTTCCTAGCACTCGAGTGGGCACAAAGTAACAAATCTGATGACAATACGGGTTCGCTGTAAAATTATCTGTCGAAACTTCACATATAAACAAACAACATTTTTAGTATCACCTTCGTATACAATTGAACGCACTCAGAAAAAACATCAATAATTTTCGGCAATCGATCGGCAATGAGCCCTTTATCAACCTTCAATTTCAATTTTTAAGTCCAAGAGAAAATTAAACCGGGACATTACACCCTCAATAGTGTTTGGCGAAATGTTTATGAAATTCATGTAGCTAGAGTCATTCAACTCAAAAGTTCTTCTAATATTAGAGGGATATTTTAATTCTATTTATCATCCTACTATAATGTATTAATCAGAAAACTCACTGCAAGTTAGAATGAAACAATGAAATGAAATGTCGGTTATTTACTGTCCTATAAATCTACTTGATAGTGTCCAAATGGACATGTGCAAGGCCACACACATTCCACAAATCAAAACACTCTTTATCGTCATAATAAATAGAATACTGAAATAGAGTAACAAAAAATCGCAACTGTTAGGATGAATTTCACGATATCTGCAATCCGTTGGGAGAAAAATCGATAACAGTGGCAGAAAAAAACTCCCAATTATCATTCATTGTCATTCTGTGTTTCTACCTTTTATAAAATGCGAAATAGAGGAACAAGACAATATTCCATTGCTCACAGATCCTGAACATTTGTTATTCAATGTACTTAGAAGAGTAGAGTCAGCGAAGCCCTGTATCGAACAAGTATTAAAAATTTCACACGAAATCTGACATGATTATCAGATAAGCTGATCGTTTCAAGTACATAAACACACATTCATAATCCTACTTTACTCAGAGTGTCACATTGATATGTGAAATGACATGTTGTATGACACGTGGAATTTGGCATGAGAGATTCAGGAAGATACTAACAAGATTCGACATGGAGAACATTGGAAAATAAATGTTTATTTCACTTCAAGTAGACATAAATTATCTGAAAGAGAATATGAATGTTATATTTTGAATACAAAAATCTGACCAAAGCATTCACATTAGAGGTAGACTGTTATATTGGAGAACTAGACTTGACGCTTAAGAAAAGCTAAGTGAACAATGAAATGGAAAAATGTACTACTTCCTGTTCTATTAAATAGTATGCAATTTCAGTAACAACTTTTTTTCGTATTGTTTTTTACTTAAAAAATAGCTATCTGCAGAGACGGCCCAAAATTCATGAACAGAGCATGGGAAAATTATATTTAACCCGGTAGACTACTATACCTCACTAAGAGTCTTTGACAGTAAATAGAATTTTTTTATTGCACGTTTGAGATCGTTTCCGCTGGTCAAGTTATATTTAATGTATATAAAATATTAGAGATTTTAGTTTCGAGTTGAATGATTACTCTCTCAACGTGTCGCTATAAACCATTAGTCCACCTGTATTTTACCTTGCAATTGGCATGGATTCAGCTACTTTAGGTAGGTCTTTTCGGTATTCTAACCCTTTTTACAAACGTACAATTTTTGAATTATTATTAATTTATTATTATTATTATTATTATTCATACTGTGGCAATCAATAGCCAGTTAGGCTTCAGAAATATATATGTTTTAAGAACTTTCATCCATTGCACTTCAGTTTTAAAAAAAAACATGAAATTCTCTCAACAACAATGATGAGGACTACTCAGCATGTCAGGCATTAATGAAAGAACTGGATTTAGGTGTATCCTACAATGTGATTTTAGTGTCTCGTTTCACAGTTCCAGTTCACATTTGCCTTTCCCAACGGCCCTCTTCATCCAACTTGCCAAATGCGTCCACCGTGTACCGTTACCTGCTAACGAATGTCAATGGGATGCGCGCGTCGAATTCCGATACAATAAGCGCACGCTCATCTCACCCAAAATTCCACTAAACTAATATGGAATTCAAATTACTCGTCACATATTTATCCTAAATCTAAAGCGAATCTGGCTGTCAACAATATCCTTCACAATAAGAACATGACTCTAGAGGTTTATTAATTGTGAAGTTCGGTACTGCTTTCTTCTCGAATTGCAAACTGTAGTTTATTCATTCAAATACGTGGCATACGCCTCTGCCACAGTCGCGCTTTTTAGAGTAAAGCTCAGTCGATGGGAGTGCGGATCTCGGGTTGGTCCTACTTTTGACTTGAAGGGGATGCAAATCCTTCATGCGTCATTCTCGAGAAGAGATTTAAAAGCGGATTACCACGTACTGGAAATTTGCGTCACGTAAAGAAATGGTGGACGCATCTGAGCAAAATTCTACAACAATTTATCTCCCTCGTAATACTTCATAATCGCTATTACAACATCTATGGGGGGAGGGGGGCTGCCAGAAATTTTCGGTAGCTCCAATACATTTTTTAAATATTGAAAATGGTTTAAAATGTTTCCTTGAATTTTTTAAACTGTATATTCGAATGGGAATACTCCTTCGACGTGATGCGATCAATCAGTAAAATTACACAAAGTGTTGGTTGGGGGACGGCCTAGTTGATCAAATTTAACAGTTTCCTAAAGTTCACAAATACTCACAAAGAAATAACCAATATCGCGTGAAATGCCGTATGACAAGTCTCTTACTGAGAAATTTCCAAGGTCACATCCCAAATTAAAATGACGATGCACATTAATCCTAAAAACGTAAACCTTTTTGCGCATGAAACAACTGCATTTCTCTACGCCGCAATTTTGTGATATCTCTTCTATGATCATGTTCGCAGAGTTATTTTCTGCTAACTCGTTCCTGACTATTTTTACAAGTTTCATAATGAAGTTCGACATATATTCCATAACCTTCGGAATCTTTGGTGTGAGGAAAAGGTGATACTGATAAATAAACCATTTTTTAAGAAACGGATCCTCTAACACGACAAATATTCATCAAACTGGGGAAAGCACACAAAACAGAATATAAGTTTTGGACAAGATTTGAAAGTACTAGCAAAACAGCATTTTTTCCATATTTGCAATTAAAATATTTCGTGCACACGTTTCATAAAATTTGATGGATGTTAGAACATTTGCCAGAATATTTCGGCAAATCCATTCAGGGCGCGAACGTGCTGTTTTTGACTTTAATGTCGCAGTCACGGATTAAAAAGACCAACAACGGAGAAATGTGTTATAAACGTTACATAAAACTAAACCAAACTTAACACATTCGCACGCATTACAAGCAATTATACGAGTGTCCTGAGCACGTAAACATGGTTCATTTGACATCACCTGAACCAAACTGCGAGTAAGCGTACTCTCTACAGACATTTTGGCGCCTCCCGCGAGCTCATTTGCCTTCGCGAAGCATGGAAGCTAAAGATAAGACAGACTATTTCACTGTTACAAGGGAGCATAAACGTAGCAAGATAGGAGTCCTTTTAACGTCCGAATGATAAGATGGACGTGAAAATTTAACAGAACTTCAATCCGAGCTGAAGGAAATAAAATCGTAAATGTAGATTGAATATTGAAATCTATCATCCAAACTTATCCGCACGAAGGAAAGTCATTCGCACATTTCATTAAGCACTCAGGTGTTGAACAAGCCAACGGCTATATTCTCTTTTTTTTATCAGCTCAGGAATACTGAAATTAGGAAAAAATAGAAATGTAACATTGTTACCCTCAATATTCTTATCGTTTAGTAGAAGGCGAAATCAGAGAACAGATGAGTAACTTACGAAACGTTGACGCACCTCGTTATTTAGATAGATCTATTTGAAGAGCAATTAGGTATAATCTGGTGGTGGTTAATTTGGGGAAGGTAATCGAGGAGAAGGAAATAATAGCAGGTAACATGCAGTTTTTTGCATTAAATGACATTTGAAACTGCTCATGAATACATGGTCACAGAAGATATCAAAAATGCCACTGAACACGTAAGAAAGTTTCTTTAATAGCAAGAACTTTTTCTATTTCCGGCAAGAATAAAAGTAACACAAGTGATTATAAGTCATGGCTCTGAAACACCTTTATCTGCACATGAGTTGTAAAGAAAAGGTTAACAAATTATGAAATGTACAAAACCTCAATTCACAGAACATAAACCCATTTGAAAGTTGTCACCGCAACTCAGCTCAAAAGAACGAGTACACATGACTAAATGTACGTCGCACTGAGACTGTAACCATTTTATTAATTTTCCGTAGTCAATTGGAAGTAAAGAGTATGATCCCTTGTCTCTTATCTCTCAGCACAGGAATATCCGACGCGATATGCAAACTCTTCTGACTAATAATTATTATTCTCAACTCAGCGAAATCGAGCAAGTCATGATTGTAGAGGATAGGTATGTCAACAAAATGACAATTTGAAAGATAAAAGAATAACACAAATAAATTGAAAATCTTACAGGCTTGCATAAATACGTAGTCTAACTTGTTTTGCTTCAAATGCACGAGGACAGCATTTAATAAAACACATTCTGCAATCATTTTGGGAGACAACCTTTGTCATAAAATACTCGTATTACCGAAATTTTTACTAATAGTAAAAATGTTTAAAAGAAAGAGCAAAGCAGCCAACATTATCAATTATAAATTTAAATACAAAAGCTATTTCAAACATTTCGTCAATCAACTGATCTGCTTATGAGTTGTGAAAATTTAAACAATCGTCTGACTAACTGTCAACTTTCAGAATACGTCAACAATAACCGACGTAGATTTCTATGACATTTTTTGAAGTTTTGTTTTTTGTCATAAGAAAACTACCTTGACTGGAATGTATTTTATAATTCCACCTGGCTTCCCTCCCGACTTATTCGTACCTTTTAAAATATTTCCTTTGTAAGAGAAAACGAACCTTTGCTCGGCAACAGCCCGTTCAGAGGTCGTCCCCGTGGCTCGTCCGCGCGCGCGCGACTGCCGCGCGGGCGGCCGCCCGGCCCCGCCGCGAGCCGCAAAGTGCAGCGTCAGCGCCGCGTCACGGCCGGCGCCCTGCTGCCCGCCCGCCCGCCCACGCACGCGCGTTGCCCAGGAGTCGGAAGCGAACGGTGGAAATGAGCCGTTGAGAGCAAAAGTGCGGGAAGTCACAATACCTACTTTTCGGTCATCTCTTTTCCCATCAATGGCACAAATAATACCGGCCTGCAGCAGCAAAAACGATGTCCAGAATAAGATCGGGCCACACCAAATTAACCCATCTCTACTTAGTTACCAAAACACACCCTCCACTTTGTGATACTTGTAACACTAATTTAACAATATGCCATAGAATACAAAACTGCCCTAAATTTAATAACGAAAGAAAATTTACTAAACCTTTAGATACCTTAGTGTATTCGACCAAATATCAGAACCAACTGATCAAGTTTTGTGACAATTGTAACATCTTTAATGACATATGATGATATTGTATAATTAAGTTATATATTACATATATGTTGCCATACAATGGTAATTATATATGTTATAACATTTTTGTTAATATAATTATGAATAAAATTATAATTGTATAAACAAGTCGCTAATAACCTTAGTCGTTAATGTGACTAAAAATAAAGTAATTAAAAAAACGATGCCTCACGAAACCACAAAAAAATAAATAAATATATAAACAAATAGAAAGGCAGCACGCTCACTGCTAAAGAACATTTTCATTAAAACATTTTTCATTAATTCTGCAAGAACGGTACATTATTGCAATAGTACCTGTATATACGGAAAAACAACAGTCCTTTCTTTACGTACCAAGAATACTAAAGTTGCTGCTACAAGTGAAAAGCAAATACTGAAAGCCGCGTGCCCTCTCCCCACTTGACTTGCTATTGTATTTCAGCTGCGCCGAAAGCAGTAACGCAACGAGGACAAAAATCTAGTCTGCACGCGCAGTGTGAGAATCGGCGGAGTAACACTATCAGCTATTTGCCTTTTTCACTCAAAATCGAAACTGCTTCATTGCGTTTGGATTTTTCCCTAGTTCCTGAACAACGAAACCGTTGGCACCTCTCACACAGCCGGAGAATAGGCTTTTCTTTCAATCTATTTCACCAATTTCTTGGAAATAAGTAAAACACATTTAATTTATAATTAAATATATGTAAACGGAATCATTCACAGTATGGAATCATTATATTACAATAAACCGCAATAATGATCAAGCATAAAATTCATCAGTTCAAAAGAATGTACGTCTTCTTTCTTATACAGGTTAGATTCCCTTAAGAGATACCAACTGCCCGTGGTGCTGGAACGCGGAGGAAAAATGATTCCTTCTCTTGCACGAAGACATTAAAGTCTTTTCTTTTACTTTCTCGATTTGTGGGGGGCTCTAGTGTCGAAAACGTGCATAAATGTTGATCCCATATGTATGTAGTTGTGTAGTGCCTCTCACAAACTGTGTAGTCAGAACCCACGCTTTTGGGGTCTTGATACTGAAAAATCGATAAACGACCTAACATGTCTAACTGGCTGCCCGACAGTCAATTCGTGTGCCAAACAAAGAATTCGCCATTCAATCACACTCCTGTCTCTTGTAAAACATTACACATAGCGAGAATTTAAACACAAAATAAACATGAAATAAAGAAATAAAAAGTTAACCGTGTAAACATAATTCAAATCTGTGTTGTTTGGTAGAAAACAGCAGAAAATCGCACATGTCCACAGTTTTCACACATGTCCACAATTCCTCGTGATACGATTCGAAAATGTTCTTGAATTGAATTGATGCATTATTTTACGTGGCGAGACTCAGGCCATGAGGCCTGCTCTTCCGTCTGACCACGCAAATTTCGCTACGCTCCTTTCACCTACTAGCGGAGAAAGAAAGTATTATATCGGGCGACGAAACAGGCGATTTGAATTTAGCGCACAGGCTTCATTTAGGCTTGAGAATCTTTTACATGCAAGTAAATCTACTAACATGGGACAGCCGGCTTTACTTCCCCTCCGAAAGAGGGCGTACGAAGGATTTTTTCGCCCTTAAAAATCCACGGCTTCGATCGGAACCCGCGAAATTGGGTACAGCAGTCCGTTACGCTAACCGCTATACCATCGCAAATCGCTGTTCTTCGCTTCCATTCGCCATTTCAGAGCGCGCGTGCACACCCGTTTCTGCATTCGGAGGGGAAATGAGAGCGGCGGCAGGGGATGGATCCCGTGCCCGCAGAAGCGCTGGGCTTCCCCGCGCGCAAGTAGCTCGTGCGGGCGGAGCTTGTACTGTCGCACATCAAAGAGCATCGCCGAATGAGGACGGGGGGGCGGTCAGTCCGCCCCGGCAAGACGATAGGAGTGGGGACAGGATGAGAAAAGAATGATGGCGCGTGTGTCCTGTTGTTTAAGGAAGTACACCCGCATAAGTTTGAAACTGATAGGAGGAAACCAGGCAAACGCCTGGCCTGAATACTAGAATAAGTAGCATTCTCATTCAGGGAGTGAACGACTTGGACACAGGTTATTAGCTGGCATCAAAAATCCGCTTATGATCGGCTACGAATCCTAGTTTTTCCGGTTGAAACGATTACTACCTACCCCCCCCCCCGGGCTTGCGCTTGGAGTTTGAAGTTCGTCCGGGGTCGTCACTGCAACGTAGGAAATAACGGGCTGCGCCGCTTCCGTTTCAGACTTCAACTGCAGACAGCTGTTGAAGAAATCGACATTTCCACGTGCTAAAACGAACGTTCGAACAGCCGAATGGCAGCCGCGTGTGCAGCTAGCCTAGGCGGAGCGGGGCGGCGCCTGCAAGTGGGTTAGTGCCCTGCTGCGCCGGTGAAAGGCGCGTGGCGGGAAGAGCTGGCCGTTGGCGACGCAGACGGTCGCGCCAGGGTTCGATGCCCGACGCGGCGCCCGCCTGGCATCGCTGCAGCCGCCAATGGCGGCGGCTCGCCGTGCCCGGCGCGCGATCCGCGCTTCTGCCCACAGCCCGCGACTCATGGGTGGCGGTTCGCGGTGATTCGCCCATCGCGGTTTGCAGTGTGCGGTTCGCAATTTTACAGGTCGCAGTCAACGGTTCGCAGCCAACGGTTCGCAGTCTCCGGTTCGCAACCAACGGTTCATAGCAATCGATTCGCAGACAACGGTTCACAGCCAACGGTTTGCAGGCAACGGTTCGCAGCCAACAGTTCGCAGCCAACGTTCGCAATCTACGTTTCGCAGTCTACGTTTTGCAATCTGAGGTTCGGTGTCTGCGGTTCGCAGTCTGCAGTTCGCAGTCTGCGGTTCGCAGTCTGCGGTTCGCAGTCTGCGGTTCGCAGTCTGCGGTTCGCAGTCTGCGGTTTGCAGTCTGCGGTTCGCAGTCTGCGGTTCGCAGTCTGCGGTTCGCAGTCTGCGGTTCGCAGTCTGCGGTTCGCAGTCTGCGGTTCGCAGTCTGCGGTTCGCAGTCTGCGGTTCGCAGTCTGCGGTTCGCAGTCTGAGGTCCGCAGCCTGAGGTTCGCAGCCTGAGGTTTCGCAGTCTGAGGTTCGCAGTCTGAGGTTCGCAGTCTGAGGTTCGCAGTCTGAGGTTCGCAGTCTGAGGTTCGCAGTCTGAGGTTCGCAGTCTGAGGTTCGCAGTCTGAGGTTCGGAGTCTGAGGTCCGCAGCCTGAGGTTCGCAGCCTGAGGTTTCGCAGTCTGAGGTTCGCAGTCTGAGGTTCGCAGTCTGAGGTCCGCAGCCTGAGGTTCGCAGCCTGAGGTTTCGCAGTCTGAGGTTCGCAGTCTGAGGTTCGCAGTCTGAGGTTCGCAGTCTGAGGTCCGCAGCCTGAGGTTCGCAGCCTGAGGTTTCGCAGTCTGAGGTTCGCAGTCTGCGGTTCGCAGTCTGAGGTCCGCAGCCTGAGGTTCGCAGCCTGAGGTTTCGCAGTCTGAGGTTCGCAGTCTGAGGTTCGCAGTCTGAGGTTCGCAGTCTGAGGTTCGCAGTCTGAGGTTCGCAGTCTGAGGTTCGGAGTCTGAGGTTCGCAGACACAGGTTCGCAGACAGAGGTTCGCAGACAGAGGTTCGCAGTCTGAGGTTCGCAGTCTGAGGTTCGCAGTCTGAGGTTCGGAGTCTGAGGTTCGCAGACACAGGTTCGCAGACAGAGGTTCGCAGACAGAGGTTCGCAGTCTGAGGTTCGCAGTCGACGATGTGCAGTCTACGGTTCGCAGTCTTCAGTTCGTAGTCTGGAGTTCGCAAAATGCTGTTAACTACTTGCTGTGGTTCACAATCTGTGGCTTGAGACAGGCTGTCCGCAGCCCGGAGTGTGTGGGCTGTGATGCGCGGCTTGCGGTGGGCCTCGCTGGCGGTATCGTTTACATCTCTGAGTTCGAACTGCGCCATCGGTTACTACAACTGACCAAGGACGGACTTCTAATTGCTACAACGAGCAAAAATCATTCCCCAAGCCTTACACGTACTTCTCTGCATAATTGTTTAATTTTTACCTGAAAGCAAATCGGCCGACGAACACTTGTGTAAAATTGCGTTCGAACTGCGAACAATGTACGAATAACCTCACAGAATAAACACAAGAAAAGGGCAGAAATATTTTCATTATGTCGTAAAAAAGATATTTTACTGCAACATTCAGGATGAATCTTCGGATCAAGACTTTCACTTTTGTGTTAACAACCATTAATAATTTCCGAAATATCCAAAGAAAGAGAGTAACGCAACAGTCATTGTACAAATCCCTTAATATTTCATGCGAAAAATGAAACGTAGCTGGTGAACATGCGTGTAGGTGTATCACTTGTTTTTCGAGGTCTCCAGAACGAATTAATCAAATATCGGGAAAAATCAAGGGTCAGTCAAATACGAACAATGAAAATATTAAAACTCGCCTTTGAATAAAATATTTTCTTGGGCCAATCATAATCCGGAAAAGCAATTAGCAAACATGACAACCGCTGACAGTGTATGTTTAAGCAAATTTTATATTGAACGATTTTCATGAGATATCGCAACCGCTCAATAGCATGAAATTTAGTACTACGATATTTAGAATATACAAAAAGCTCTTTATGTATCCTCGGACGTAGCAAATGTACTATTCGCCTGTGATAGAAGTGTATTGTTATCCAATAAAGTATTTGGATAGATTTAACTTTATCCTTTCATGCTTTCGTTGGTAACTCTACACTTTAAACTGAAGATAACGATTCCGAAGCATAGTAAAGTATTGACAAGTCGAAAACGAAGTTTGTGCACTGGCACAAGACGAGCACTGGAGGCGGATAACTTAATTCCAAAGAAAAACAGAATTGTCGAGAAGTATCGAACTTTTTAACTTTAAATTTGAAAATCTTGATACGTACAAAAACAAATAATGAACTCAAATATTATTTATGTAGGTCTGAAAAACGTTTCCATTCCTATGATCTAGAATCACGCAGTTTGGGTGTATTATGCTTTTGCCAAAATCAATGACATAAAATGCTGTTAATCGATCTGCTTATGAATCCAAGCTCACACAACATATTTTTTGACAAAATGTGGTAGATACGAAGATCAGAAGCGAATTATTATCATTTTCTACAATTAATTTCTGAATGAAAAATGAATGATAGTAATTAAACATTTAATACGCAGAAGCCACTTTTCACAAGAGTAAAAACGTAGTAATATGAATTTGTGCAGAAGAGGAAAGCTATTTACCAGTGAATGCATGTTTAATGAATATTATGAAGGGAGAAACGAATTTTGAAAATCACTTTTTCATACTGACCCGACAAGCTAGGCGTGTGCCAGATTCAGCGAGAAAGAAAATTAACTCCCAGAAAAGAGAATAAAAAGAAAATAGAAAATGAGAGGAAACAATGAAGAGTTCTAAACTGAATTTGTAAAATCTAACAAATTTCTAATCCTTTAATTCCAAACAACACGTTTGAGTTACTAATCACAAACATAATTATCACGCAAAAATCCAAAATGAATGACTCCGCGCTTTAAATTAAATAATGTATATACAAGGATATGTTTTCTATAAAGATTTCTTTTTTCAAATTGATTCCCAATAAAACATTTGGAATATAATTTATTTAATTTCCAACAAATACTCTGGAATACTTTTACGAAGATTTATTTTATATATTCGTCACTGTAAGATGAAACAGGAATCGTGCGGTAGTTAAAATTAAGAACATTTGGAATACATGAAATTCTTCAATCAACAGGCCAAGGTCTAAGAATATTCCTGAGGTATATATAGGTCCCATAATGAAAGTCTGGTTGCAGCCTCTTTATAATCTATCCAAAGAGATATATCACAATCATCTCTGAGCAAAAGCAGAATATTTCCCCCAACATTTCAGCAGCATCACATTTTACACAAAGAGGACGAAGGCGACTTGCTAGGTCGTATCGATTTCTCCCACAGCCCCTCACTCCTGTAGGTCTAGTCGTTCAGTCCCCACACTCCCTTAACGCGACATTGTCAAACAGCACCGTAGGCAATGGAAGAGCCGTTCACATCAAAATTCAACACTTTACGCGACAACAACTTCACAGGGAATGACAAAATCGATTCTGATTCAAGAGCGATGTGTGGATTTCATGTCTTGATTAATTGCTCTCAGATGTTTAGCAGATATTTGAAAAATATGAAATACATAATCTAAAAATCAATAAATACACTCATAAGAAACAATTACAATACAATTTAATCAGTTTCGATGTTATGAATCTTCAGCCGAAAAAATATTCGGTTTGATTATCGATAATTCATATTACGTCCCGTGGCGGAAGTGATAGGAAATAAACATCCATCACACTGATTAAATTGTTGTCTTTTCGGTCGAATTATATGGTTGTTCTCCGTTAATAGCTACAAAATACCCAATGATAACGACAATCGCCATTCGCAAAGTAAACTCCTAATTGTGAAGTAAAATCAAATTTGAAGATACTTTACTAGTTTTTGTACAATATCCTCTGAAACTCATGTAAAATATCACATTTCAAATTTTCAAAAGGAAGTAAAATTTAACCCGAGAAGATAATATTCAGTGTTGTTTCGTCATTCTAAACCGACTTAAAAAGTTTCAATCGAATCGGAAGATGGTCGGGAAATTTTGGCCGATTTGACATGGAATGACCCTACTGTTATTTTAATTCCGAGTAATATAGAACAGAACCTTACCCCACGCATGATGAGTGCTACATATGCCAGTCTGGAAGGGTGAAGAGTCCCAATGCGAGAGCGGCGCCACGAAACCCAACCGCGCAGGCGAGTACCTGCCACAGGACGCAACTGCACGGCCAGCTGCCACTGGGTGTTACAACGCTGCGTCACCCGACACTCCGATCACCTGACAAGCAGCCTTCCAGAACATTCCGCAGTTCGCGATGCTCTGGCCCATTCGTCCAGAGGCGAACCCGATTCTCGGAATGCTGAATAGAGGAAAGTGGTGCAAACGAGCCCTCCCATAGAAAATGAACATCCTTGAATTTATTAAAAAAGTTCGGAGCTTTGGTAGACAAAAGATGTTTTATATTGTCATTTAAAGGACATCTCAATTTTACAAACAAGATTCGTTTATTGATAATGGAAAATAATGAACATGTCTTTAGCAAAAGAATCGTATTACCCGGCTACTGGCTTCTTCGTTTTTCGAAAAAATTCCAGGCGATTACTAGTTTTGCTGTTAGTTTTAGAAGAAAGTTCTACGGAACAGACAGGCTGCGTTAATCGATTCAGGCTTCTTCCCCACTTCATCAGTAAGCAAACGCATTATACAAAAGCGAAAATCCAACTTTAGCCACACAAACACAAGATTTCTGGGGTAGACGTTCTAACCGCTGAAACTCAAGAAATCTACTTCATGAGCTCCAAATGCTGCTGGTTCCTGTCAGTTACCATAATAGAGAAACAAAATAAATTATGTCGTTTTACATCGGAATAAATTGGCCAAAACATATATATATATATATATATATATATATATATATATATATATATACACACACATATACATACACACACACACACACACACATCATACATATTGTTAACCTGGAGTGAACGAGACTGTCATTTCAAGAGTGCATGTATGGTACGTGACAAACGTTCCAACAATATACTCAATACAATTTCGGAATCAAGTCGTTTAATAAAAAATTAATCCAAGCACCAATCGAAGCAAACCTGTAATAACACCATTCAACAGGCCGTTCCTCCGGCATGAGACGACGCGCCGTGCATAAACTGGACCAAATAATACGCTCCTTACCGCGATTCGCCCGCTACCCGCGGCCCTGCCTCGCCTGCATTACACGGCGAGTGCTTCCTTTGTTCTCATGCGCCTAAGCGAGCGTCCGCCGTTGGACGCGGTGCGGGGTTCGATATCGACCGACGGCGGCGCTCCGGCGTCTCAACACAAAGCGAGCCCTCCGCTCCGCTCCTCGGGAAATTCCCTTCCTGCTCCGGAGAGGCTGACGGATCGACCCTCCGTCGCCGCACGGGCGCAGAGTGGGGCTGAGGTGCCTCGCCGCCGCACCAAGTGCGTCCTTCGAGCCTTGCGAAGAGCGGAGATTAGCATGCAAAGACCTTCCTACTACCAACTACGCCCTTCAAGAACATGCTAGAGGGCTCATTTTTTACACTAAACTTATAGAACTGGTAAATAAATAACTTTTGTTTAAATAAATTTTGTTGAATTAAACTTACAGAACTGAAAACATCTGCGAAAATAACTTTTGTTTAAATTTCTTACTTTATTTTCATCTATTTTGAATCATCTGAAGAAATAAATTGCATCCTTTCGTTTTTTACTTTGAGTCAACTACGACGATTTTTTCCGTACGCTCTTCGATGATTTATAACTAAAAGAATGACGAAAGTTTTTTTTTATGGAAAATTACCGGCGCAACAAAAAAGTAGCGAAAGTGAAAACGTAATAAAGAGATCCCACGAAAGTAATTTAAAGAACACGGAGTAACTTAAAACGGCAATTACAAGATGGAAGATTTGAACCGAATCCATTTTTCGGTCGAAAAGGAAGCTGGACGGTCCAGTGCTGAGGGGATCCATCGACTCCCGAGAAATCGCAACGTCACGGCGGGGAGTCCCCGAACTCTCGCTCTCAGCGGTGCGCCCAAGGTCTCCACGAGGCGCTACGAGAGCGTCTGCACTAACCCACGGCCTGCAATTTGAATTTCCAAATCGATACCAATAAATATACATAAAACCCGCGTTGACTCTATCGACATGCACACATCGATTCTTCAATTCATATCACAGCAAGTTACTAGCCTTATCTCACGAACATCACATCAGACACGCAAAGATGTAATTTATTTTCCTTACTATTAAATGAAACAGAGAGTTACATGACTGTATGTGCGACGTGTTCCAGTGGTAGAAACTTCTAGCTAACTAGTGGTAGAAACTCGAGTTATACACTGGCACCAGCTCTCGTATCTGACGGATCACAATTACAAATAAATCCGCACTTACGTACGATTTCTCAGCACATCGTTAAGGCCAACATACAATCCCAAGGAACTGTTCGAATCACTGGTAGCCAGGGTCACTGAATGTTGGATAAAGCAAGTGCAAGGAGACCTGGAGACCCAGTTTAGACTCCCCAACGAGGCAACAAGTCATACGAGCAATGTTCTGCACACAACAGCATGCATATACACACATGCACATGCACATGAGCGAGCTTCATTCATAAGCCGGGTAGGCCCATCGGGCGGCCCTCGGGATCGACCGCCCCCTCGACACTCGCGTCCTGCGGGTTGCCGGCCGGGCGCCCGCGCGCTCGCCGCCTTTGTCCCGTCGCCCCGTGGGCCCGGCGCCGCGTCCGCGCGCGCGCCCCGCTGCTCACCTTGGGCTGCACCTTTGCGCGTCGGGGTCGCCCCCGCTCACAGGAGCGTCGTTCGCCGCGCCGCCGCCAGCGCGCTCCGTCGTCTACTCGCCCGGTCCGTCGTCGGCGTCGCCTCCTCCTCCGCTCGCCCGCGAGTGCCGCCCGCCGCCAGGCACCACCGGACGCCGCCGCTGCCGCTGCCGCCGCCACCGCGCGCGCGCCCGCGGGGGCGGTGGGGGCGGCGGCGATCAATACACGCGCGTCGCCATCTTGCCCACGGCGCCGGCGCCCCGCCCCGCCCCGCCGCGCACATCGCGCCACCACACCCCCCTCACCCCCACCGCGCCCCGCCCCGCCCCGCCCCGCCTCGGCGCCCTGACTAGGCCGCTTCGCCACCAGCACACCCCGAAAGCCCAGCTGCTCCGGCGCCCACCTCAACGCCGACCGCTCCATCTCCTGGCGACAATCTTGAGCTCCTTTCCTTGCTTCACCACGGGCCTTTCGCTCCTTGTTTGCCTCCGTCTCCTCACGCCATGCAACGTCCACTTCTTTGTTTCACCACCAGCGCGTCCTCCAAAGTCCAGCTGCTCTGGCGCTCACCTCAACACTGCTCTCTTTCTCCACCGACTCCCCGCTTTCATCCCTTGCTTCACCAAGAATATTTCGCGTCTTCTCGGTCTCTCTCTTCCACGTCAATGTTCGCAAGCAGAACGCCTTCTTTGCCCAGCTCCTCTGGTGCACACCTCAACATCCTTCACTTTTTCTCTACCAACCGTATCATTCCTTAACCACGGGACTTTCCTTTCATGCCTGACTTCCATTCCTTCAGTCTCTTTTCTACGTTTTCAAACACTCATTTTCCCGAAAATGTCCCCGCCTCATGTACCTCTCGAATTCCGTTCTCCATGCAATCCCTCCTCCTTGTTCCCAATTCGGCAGAACAAAAAGGCCTCAGCATCCACATGCTCTGGGTTGTTCAGCGATTCCTGAAACGCACCTGAACATCCTTCACTTTTTCTCCACCAATATTCAGCCGCCCCTTAACCAATATGGCTCTATGTCCTCCCCCTTTGAACTCTCTTCTCTACTTCAAATATTGGCATCCATCTGTCCAACCCCTTCACCTGCCATTGCTTGTTCTCGGGCAAAGGCTCCAGCATGAGACATCTGTACGCTTCTCGCCCGCCCGTCAGCCCCGCCTAGTCTCCGTAGTACTATTGATATTAAATTATCGCTTAAAATTTAAAGACAGTTAAATTAATAATTCCTTTTAAACTGTTTCAATAACTCCATTTGTACAACGCTTCAATGAACCTTTTCGACATTTTGAAATGTTATAAACATTTAACCGAATACGTAACAATTTTCTATACACTTATTTGTTCAAATTGTTTTTAGCTTACCCGAAGTAAACTGATATATTAAATTATCCATTTAAATTTCAAGACTAATTATTTTTATATTTTTTCAATTACTCCATTTGTACAATGTTTCAACGAACATTTTTCGTCGTTTCCAGGTAATGAAAATTAAATGCTATAAACATTTAACCGAAGACGAAACAATTTTCTGTGCACTTATTTGTTCAAATTCCTTTTAGCTTCCGTAGTCCTAGCCCGCTGCCTCAGTCTTCCCCCGGCACCCCACTGCCCCAATCCGCAGCCCCGGCGCCCTCTTCGCCCTCCCCCACGCCCCGCCCCTCCGCACCCTCCGCGCTCGGGGGGGGGGCGCTCCAACGCGCCGGCGCGCGCTCCTTCCCCTCCCCTCCCCACCCCTCCCGCCCCCCCACGGCCGCCGAGCGAAAGGGGTTTCGGTCCCTCTGAAAAAGAAGACTCGATCTCGGCACCGCGACCTGGCATCTTTTCACTTTTATGTCGGGGGGAGGCGGGCGGCTCTTTGAAGCTGGGCGATGTTCGAGGCGGGGGCGGGGGCGCGCGGACGGACCTGCGAAGCGCCTGCTGCAAGGGCTTCTTGCGCCTCGCGGGCGCAGAGGGAGCGCTGGAAAACTCGCGTTAGTGAAAGGGAACACGACAACATGTCAGAGCGCCTTCATTCGTGTTCACGATGAGGGAGACGTTTTTCGAGACTTCACAAGAACTACTTCCTGTCACACCATAGTGGTGCGGTCTCGAACGCGGTTATGGATTTTGAAGATCGAAATATCACCTTCGTACCCTTTCTTTCGGGGATGAACTCGGTTATCCCTTGTCAGATATACGCGACAGGTAAAATTATCCCAAGCCTAAATGAAATCGGTATAAATTTCAAAACCGTTCACCTTTCTTTTAACATCTTTATAGTTACTTATAAACATGGCATTATGTCACAAGATCTGCCCTCATATTAGATGGCACCGCGAAGAGGCGTAAGTACATTCACAACTACAAACACTTAATCCTTCATAGTACATGTCATCGGCTGTAAGCGGACACCAAAATAACAGCAGTAGCACAGACGTTAACCGTCCATTTTCTTATTCATGTTCAAGATTCGTTGTCAACACCACGGGTTATTTGGATACATGATCGAATGAAATTATCCGAGCAGATGGTGCAGACAAGAGGTTTTTTAATCAATAACAACTCTTAAGGTCAGAATAAATCATGAAATGAAACGGTCGGACAAAGGGTCCGTAAAACACACGTTTATATTTCGACCATCGTCATACAGTAAAGCAACCAGCAAATATTACATTCAATTTCACAACAACAAAAACCAACAAGCATTCATTTCAGAACTCCCACGCACAGGCGGCTCTATTAAATCGTTCCCGAATGGAATGTCAAACACTACTAAAACCTTTATTCGAATAAAACAAAAAGTTAAACACGAGCACGTTCTGTTCACATAAACAGCGCTTCAGGGCTTATAGTGCGATTTTTCTAACTCTGCCTTTCAAGTCCCTATTGCCACGTTGCAATATGTCACGGTATTTCGCACCTTAGATAGTTGTTAGTCGCATTGATTGTTAATCGCGTCTTAGATAGATTAGTCGCATGATAGACAGATTTATTTAAACTGCAATTGGGTATAACCCAGTGGTAGCTAGTTACAAAAACATAAAAATACAGTAACATAGAACTGTCAGAAACATAGAACACTAATACCAATAATAATAATAATAATAATAATAATAATAATAATAATAATAATAATGGGAAAATAATAAAAATAATGGTAAAATAATGATAATATAAAAATTGACTGATTCATTAAAAATTAAATTACATTAAGAGAGAAAAGAAACTTCTCTACTCTAACTCCGCACTGAATGTTTATACAATTAGGATCACACTGCACTTCACTTCACTAAGACCTGAAAACATTTCCTTCTTTATTTCTCTGCTATACACTGCACGACACCTCACTTCACAATAGAACACTTATGCATCGCTATATAACCCTCTATTCTCCCTCATTTACTTAATAATACCCTAAATTTATTTCCTAAACTGTTGAACGCTTCGAGGAAAGGGTTCAAAGGTTTTGCAGGCAATCTATTCCATTCCGTAATCGTTCGATTTGTAAAAGAAAATTCCCGACATCCGTTCTATGCTGTCTTAAATTTATTTTGTGCCTGTGATCCACTCTACTGATATATGTAGGAATACATAGCCGCCGATTAATTTCTTTCCAAGCTGGATGACCATTATAAACATTATACAAGGCGCAGAGTCTTGCTACTGATCGCCTGTTTTTGAGTGAATCCCACCCTGCCATTTTCTTGTCCCTGAAAGTAAATTTAACTGCCCTATGCTGAATCCTTTCAAGTGTTTACACTGCATAATTTTGTGCGGATCCCAACAAATTGTTCCATATTCCATTATCGGACGAACAAGAGATAAATAAGCAATTTCCCTCACGTTTGCCGTACTCTCTTTTAGGATGCGCATTACAAAGTGAAGAGATCTCCAGGCTTTCCCTACAACAAAATCTATGTGTTTTTTTCAACTTAATTTACCATCGAAATGAATTCCTAGGTACTTGCACGAGGAAACTCTCGCAATAATGTCATTAATATAAACGATAATTTGTTTCACTGTTATTATGACCCCTGCCAAAAGTGATGGATTTACTTTTAGAGCTATTTATGGACATTCCATTATTTACCGCCCAGTAAAATAACGCATCAAGATCCCGTTTCAAAATTTCTTCATCTCTTTTCGAATTAATACTACGATATATTATGCAATCGTCTGCAAATTGCCGAACATTTGAGGTTAATTACGCCGGCAGATCATTGACGAAAGCTAGAAATAGAAGGGGTCCCCTGCGGTAGTCCTAACGTAACGCTTGCTCCGGAAGATAACTCTTGCCCAATTCTGATTTTCTGTTTTCAGTCTCGCAGAAACTCGCTAATCCACGCCACCACCCTGGGATCTATGCCTGAATTCATTAATTTCTGTAGAAGCCGATCGTGTGGAACGACATCAAACGCTTTGGCAAACTACTGCGTCTACTCTCCCGCCCGCGTCAATTTCATCTGTTAGATCCTGAAATAGCGTGACTACCTGACTTTCGCATGAGTAACCACTCCTGAACCCGTGTTGCGCATCGTAGAGCCATTTTTTTAATTTCCCATTCTTTCTTAATGTAACTCCCAACTAGACGCTCCATAAGCTTGCAGACCACTGACGTAAGACTTACCGGCCTGTAATTGCACAATTTAGTTTTGTCACCACTTTTAAAAACTGGTACGACAAAAGCTAATTTCCAATCTTGAAAGTCTTGAAGTCTTTGAATTACTCTAAGACAAGTGAAAAATTCTAATTAGGTACGGTAACATTGCCTTTCCTCCTAGTTTAATTAAATCCGTAGAAATGTCGTCTGGACCCCTTGACTTACCATTTTTCATGTTCGCACGCACAACTTGATACGGTCGCGATCATGCGATATCTAGCGTCACGACGGAGAACGACTCGAAATACCGTGACATATTGCATCGTGAAGATAGGCCTCGAGGGGCAAAGTTAGAAACATCGCCCTACAGAAGACGCGCCCACAAGCGGGCGGACCCCCTTCGAGCGAGAGGCCAGCGCGAGGCGGGCGGCGCGAAGGCCAGGGGCGACGAGATCCATAGCTCGCGCGAGGCGGCGCGCCGGAGCCTGGACCAGGGGCTGGGGCGGGGGCGGGAGCGTGGACGGGGGCGGGGGCGGGAGCGGGAGCGGGAGCGGGAGCGGGGACGGGGGCGGCCGCGGTGCGGAGACGGGTGCAGGCGAGGAACGGGATGACAGGTGCAGGCGGGGACGGGCCGAGTGAGGGGGACGAGTGAGGGGGACGGGTGAGGCAAGGGTGAAGGGATGATCGTAGGAGTGGGTGAGCACATACGTTGAGATGATCAATTGATTGTGAGTGATTCCGGGCGCGTCAACTACGGAGGTCGTTGGTCCCGTAAGTATAGTGTATGTTTTCATCGTACTTTGGCAGTTACCTTTCCCAGCTGGATGGCCAGATCTGGCGCCGACCTACCGTCGACTGGGGGGGATTTTCCCCAACCTGGTAACTCCCACCAGCGGGGCGCCGCCCTAGTCGGGACAAGCTCCAAGCTCCCGACCGGTCTCCCGGCATGTGAAGTAGTGTAGTGCATGTTAGTGTAAGTGTGTGTGTGTGTAAGGGGTGAGGATAGGATAAGGACCAAGAAGGAAAGATCGCGAGGTGTCCCTGGCTCGTTTGTTAGGGTATTCTTCCGACATGGGGCTCCGGAAACCACGAAAAAATACCGATCAGAGCAGCCAGTTGCTAGAATTCTTCTCCAGACAGCGGGTGCATTCGACCTAGCCGACAAGCTAGGACCTCCCGGTCAGAGGCACTGCAGTGAGGCACGTCAACAGGTGACACTTTGAGGAGACGGCTAAAGGGACGGTGATTGGACAGGTGAATGGACGTCCAAGGAGACAAGAGGCGGGAGGGGGGGGCGACAAAGGAGGAAGCGAACGAGAAGGCAGAAGAGAGAGCAAGGCATACAGCAATGACAACAAAAACCTGATATATACAATGCCTCTTCATAGTATGATTACATTGGCTAAAAAATCAACGTCATTAAATTTTCAGATTTTTACTGTTTTTATGAATTACAATAATACACCACGTAATAATGAGACTGATTTTTTTTCAATATTAACTCATATATAATTCAGATTTGTGCAAATGGGATCGATGTGCGAGGAGTGATTGTTCTGTCGGCAATTATCTGTAGAACAGTACTGATTCCTACTGTTATTTGGATTCCGAGTAATATAGAACAGAACCTTACCCCACGCATGACGAATGTTACATTTGCCAGTCTGGAAGGGTGAAGAGTCCCAATGTGAGAGCGGCGCCACGACACCGAACCGCGCAGGCGAGTACCTGCCACAGGACGCAACTGCACGGCCAGCTGCCACTGGGCGTCACAACGCTGCGTCACCCGACACTCCGATCACCTGACAAGCAGCCTTCCAGAACATTCCGCACTTCGTCCAGAGGGGAACCCGACTCTCGGAATGCTGAGTGGAGGAAAGTGGTGCAAACGATCCCTGCGATAGAAATCCTTGAATTTATTCAAAAAGTTCGGATCTTTCGTAGACAAAATATGTTTTATATTGTCATTTAAATGGAAATGCATGCAGGCAAAGGGAGGGATGAGAGGATGGGTGACAAGACACGTTGAGAAGCCGGGTAAGGGGACGGTGAGAGGACAAGTGAAGGGGCGGACGAGAAGACGAATGAGAGGCAGAGGGCATGGCGGAGGAGCAAGCGGACGAGAAGGCAGAGGAGGGAGCGAGCACGGGGACCGACACCCGGGGCGTCGTAGAGAGCTTGGGGGCTGAGGTTAGTGTAATGACGAAGAATAACTTTCAGAGAGCGGGGGGCGACAGCGGTGACGGGGCAAAAGGGAGAGGATGGCGTGGCGGGCGCGGAGACAGCGGGTGCCAAGTTAGAGAAAGGGAATGAAGGCGAGGGGAGGAGGAAAGATGGGTGCGGTGACAAACGCGCCGGCATGTTGGTCTGCGGCTAACGGGTGGAGGAGAGGGAAGCGGCGCGAAAGCGGAGGAGGACGAGGAGGCGAGCAAGCGCGTGTGCTGGGCGGGCGGGTGGCGTGCACGGAATCTGGAACAGAAGCGGGGCGGGGGCGGGGCGGGGGCGGGGGCGGGGCAGGGCGGGGCGGGGGCAGGGCGCTTCATCCGAAGCGTTGGCACGCAGCGGCGTCGCGTGGGACACTGGGCGAAGCGTGGTTCCGCACAGACACACCGCAAAGGGAAAAGGAACCTTTTGACTTCTTCCCGCAGCTGCACACAACGAACTTAAAGCGTTTAGCCGTCATTAACACTCTACCTGCGCAATGCCTCCTAGCTCTTACCTCTTGCTTGCACGCCACGAAGGTGACGTTTTCACAATTCATTAATTCCACACTACACAAAGTACTTTGCGAATATTGTATTCAATTTAATACTATGACTATTACTGTTAGTATATCTTTGTTAGAATATATGATAAAACGGTCAAAAAGACGACCACAGACCTCAACCATTTTTTGACAATTAATCGAACGTTCCTGAAATTACCTATTTATCGAAAGCTAACGACCCATGAATTCCAATTCATCGAAACTTCCTCAAAACATTTACAGGCGAAGTTCACTTAAAAATAATCTGCTATCTAGCGCGTTTATCGTTGTGACTCCCCTGATAGAAATTTTATTCAATACAATTCGCGAACGCACGTCGAGATTCCTCAACGGCGCCAACCGTCGTCCGACCACCACAGCGCGCACACCCACAGCATCTCGTCGCGCGCACGGCAAATAAAATTCCTGGCGAGACGCAATAGCGAGCCCGCCGCGCGCGCGCACAGCGGCGGTTTGCATAGAGATGGGGCGGCGGCGCCAGGCTGCCCCGCTCCCCCCCGCCCCTCCCCCCGCCGCGCACGCGAGCTTTCACTCCCACTCGCCCAGCCGCCTCTCCGGGAGCCCCCAGGGTTCGACTTCCGAAGGGGGCCGCGTTGGTCACACTCGATACGAGGGCAGACCAGAAAGCACAATCACTTCTTTATCCGCTGGAATTGCAACTGGAATGGTGAAATTGGACGGCGAAATAGGGTGAATAGAGAGTATTTTGTTTTCATGTGCAGGTCGAGCGAGTGTAGCCTGAATGACGAAACAGAAATGGCGCGCATGTCAACTTGAGAGGAGCAGAGAGGTGTAGTGCGAAATTTGTGGGCCAAAGGGCAAAACCCTAGTGAAATTTCCAGGGACATGCATGGCGTGTTTGGGAACCACTGAGGGAACCATAGCAATATGTCCAGGTGGCGTGCATTCTTCCAAAAGAGCTACTTTCCAACTAAACGGACTTCTTGAAACTGGTAGCACCCTGCCAGAATTGAGTTGACAAACTTGCACCCTGTGTAGGTCAAAGTTGTCAGGTCTTTGGTGATTTTGCGTTTTGGTACCAATTAAATGTTTAAGCCAAAAAAATATTGTGCGTTACTTTCCGATCTGCCCTCCTTGATAGCTAGATCGAATTCAGCCGCTGTCTGAAGGAGAATTCTACCGGCCGACTGCTCACATCGGTAGTTCTCAGATCAATACCAAGCGTATGCTGGAGCACTACCCAAACAATCGAGCCACGCGATTTCCACGCCATTTCCCTTTTCCTACACAAAGCACTTGCCATGCCCTTCACTACTGCACATGTAAGACCGGTGGGTGGCTTACATCTTAACTCGTCGGGGCAGGGCTCGCCAGGGGGGCAAACATGGAAGGGAGGGGATAACGTCAAGTACGTCAGTGAAAGATCTCTCGTTATGTAAGGAGGAACACCACGACCACCTAACTGTCATGCTCAACACTCCTGGGTCTCATGACCATTGTTGACCGGGCTTCGACGCGCCCAAAAACCGGATATACATGCAGGGGCACGGGAGACGAAAGCAGCTGCTCATGAAATTCCAAGACAGAGGGTACACATTACGTTCCATACAAGGCATGTCCCACCGACTATTTCGCCACTTAACCAGAAAATAGCAGCAATGCAAGCGGCGACCTTGTAGTCTACACTTTACCGCTTAGCTTGTCGTTGATTGGGAGGTCGTGAGGCAGATATTTCTTGGACGTTAATATTAAGTTTCAACGTCCGTACTGCTCTGACAAGCGGTCTCCATGATCTCATCCGAGCGAACGCCAAAGTAACACGCTATTCAACGTGTCTCAGACGGCACGCGGTATTCCCTTCTCATCCCCCTGCCCTCATTTCCTCCAATTCGGAATGAGGCGCCGTGTGAGGCAGTACATCTCGTACCTTCTATATCACAACCGGCGTATGGTGGCGGAAAAGAGGCGAACATATGAAACGAATAGAATTAGGCTGATAGTAAACATCATAACCAGCACATAGGGACTGATAAAAACAGCATAGAGCCAAAATTTGAAGTACTTTGCAGTTTCTTAGGGAAAATGCTGTGAAGAGAAACAGTCTTGTTTTTTCTAAAGCTACCGTCAGCTGTTATCTGTGCATTTCCAAAGTATGGATACCTCGAATCGGCTACGTCAGCATGCCCTCGGTTCAACGCCGACCGTTGAATGCAGGCATTCACCGTTCTCGGGTTTCAAACGTCAGATCAGCGACTATAATATTCCGCTGCAAATGCGCCAGAGCATCGACTCCTCTTTCAGGGCGTTGCCACGTCGGGCCGTCGAGGACAACCACCGGATACACTATTACTTTCTCGCCTTACGAGTACTTCGTAAGAAGAGAAAGTTATGTAATCGTGCGCCGGAAAACGGCTAATTTTCGCCAGAAAATCTCTTATAGCTGGAGCCTGGTGAGGAAAAATTCGATAAAACCTATTACTAAATTAAGGGGAAAAATCATCTACTTCTTGGAGTAGTCAAAATCCACGTTTTGTTGCTTCTTGATACTGTAAAAACGACTGACGGCAAAACGTCCGTCCATCTAAGGTCAACGCTAGCGCCTAAACCGTTCAGCCGATTTTCTTCAAAATAGAAATCGTTTTTATTAGTGTCAAGGCTCTTTGAATTTGAAACCGATATTTTAATTTTTGGCGGTACTTTACATGAAGCCCATTGGAGATTTTCAAAGTTAAAAGAAAATGGCTCCAAATTTTTTGATTAAATTTTGTTGTTGAATAGTGCGAAGAACGTTTAAGGGAATGATGTAGGTATCATTTTCGTTGACATCCCAAATTTTTCGAAAATTGCAAAAAAATATTTTAAAACTGCAAAATTTAAGATAGAGATTTTTGCCTCAGACAAAGTCGGTTGTACAAAATTAGCACTTTAAATAAGGTCATGTACCATTTTTTGGAACGAGTAGTTTTTGCGTAAATTGCGCTTCAAATTTACAAAAAAAATCTCAAAACCCGCTCCAAATATTTTCTTTAAAACTTCTTCACTTGTGTAATGAGAGACGATAAAAAATATGGTCTTAGTCCTACTTCTAGGAAAACTTGTTTACTATTTCTGTTTGTAGCGTTTTCTAAAAGTCAAAAGCTCTTCAATGTTCGAGTACATGCGTTTTTGATTACACACTGCTGGAGATGCTTCATACATAGTTCCGCTTTGCAAGTTTTGCTTTCAGAGTAATCCAACAGGACACGAGCGGCTATAGGAGCGTTGGGAGTTTTTACAATACTCGCTCGTCTGTAAAGGAGCTGACTTCATTTACCCGGGCTTCTAGTTAAAAGTCACGACCTCAACTGACTGACGAGCCACAAGCTGATTATCAGTCCAGACGTCAATACTGCACAAAATTACTATGATACGTTAACAATATTATTTTGTGTTTATAAAAATCAGCACTTAATCTTCTAAGTCTCTTCGTGCTTTCAATTGCATTTGGGGATATTGTTCTCAGAATTGCGGGATGAAATGTTTGATTATTACTTCACTTATCGGTGAATTATATAGATTTGCTGAGTGGATCATGATCTACTGAAGGTCAAATAAGCCAATAATTTTGATGATTGTTTAGACTTTACGTAGAAATACACAAATGCTTTTGCCTACCCAAATCTATCAATTCCAGATCAACTGCAATTATAGTTTATTATTCAAATTTCCAACGATATTATGAATTATTACACTACTTCAATTAATATTTACGACTGGAGAAAACGTAACCATGTCTTTCATTCAGTAATGTTTGTCATGATAATTAAAGGGACAAATGGTAATTTCCCAGAGCTTATTTCGTCTACTTATTTTTAGAATTAAGGCGATTGTGTAGAGCTCGGACGTTTATGATTGGTAAATACTGTGTGCAATTTTGCAACAAAAAGAAAAACAATCATGATAGCTCAATGACTCAATAAAAGCACCTCCATCACGATGCTCTTGTTTCGTCTTTCTCTCTTTCAGGGTTTGTCTTCTCTTACATGAAAGTCCTTTAGACCTGCCTGTCTACAGCCCATCTGATCGTCAGATAACACATTTGTGTAGCTAAGTAATGAACAACTTTGAAGGTGATCAACTTTTTTTAAAATACATTTTTGGAATCATATAATTTATTTATATTAAGCTTCTTGAAATTTACATATTTAGGGTAAAATAACTTTCTATCTGACCACATGGAACTGGGGGACAGAACACCTTACTTGCCTGCTATTATGGTCGCGTTGAGTCATCACAGATCCTTGCGCCACAGGTGCTGAAAGTCCTTCAGCATCGGATTGGATTTCAATAGTTTGATTGGGTTTCAATATCTGTATTACCTTTACGTAGTTCCATTTCATGCCTGACCCAAATATCGTTGTCTACGGCTTCAATGACTCATACAAACCATTTCAAGAATTACTTATAAGGGATGCTTAGGTGGTATTATTATATAATAATAATAATATTTATTATGTCCTGCTAATGAGCTTTAGCTCAGTGGCAGGGTTAATTTCTTGTTACCACAAGAAATGGTCCCTTTTTATGTTTTAGATGCTTAAGACAATTTTCATCAACACTCCTTATTTTCAAAGAAATTAATTAAGAGAAGGTAGTCATTTATGTCCTAGAATAATCAAGAAAAAACATAAATGACGATAGACGTAAAACATAATATTAACACAGTTGAATGAGAAGAAAGAAAATGAAACACATATTTCTAGTGGCAAACGAGAAACTACTTTGCTTCGTAAAATGAGAATCAGCTTAATTCTGAACAAGCGCTTGTATTGTGTGGCCACTACTTCAAATAAGTTGTAGATATGAAACAAACACTAGGAATGAGAAACTTATCTCTTCAGCATTTTCCTTCACACAGGCAACTGGGATCTTTAAATCCGAGAAACTTATTTTCTCGTTTTCTCAGACTCATTTCTTGGAATTGAATTTCCTTCTTGGACACGGACCAATGAAGAGCATCCCCTAATTCACATTCATCTAATTTTTATCCATAATAAGCTTTTATGGGATGAGAAATACACGAGTTCAAGCCAACTCAAAAAAGAAATGAGAACATGTCTGGTTCAGAAATTACCAGTATACAACCTCAATATTTCGTATTCAGCTGATTCTATTTCCGTAATTTAGCCATCGATCGTATCCCTAACTTTGCTGGATGACTCCCTTCATAAACACACCCGTCCAATCGCGAAAATTAAGCTTTCGAAACCGAAAATAAACCGAACGACTCCAGAGCGGCGTTCTGGAGTCCATTGTAAATACCGTTTCCTTTTTCATCTCGCTGCAAGTTCCCTTTGATCAGATGGCGCTGCTTTGGCGAGTCGGAGGTGGCAGCTGCCTGGGGCGCCAAGCCGCTCGCGGGGCCGCTCCAAGAACACCTCTCCGGGCGCGCAACCCAGTTTCCCCGCAACAAAAGCCGAGTCCTGCGATCGACGACCAACTCGAACTCCGCCAGGAATTCTCGCGGAGGGGCGTCGCGCACGGCGCAAGCAAAGATGAGGCGAAGAGAGAAGATCGAGGCGATGAGCAAAGTGGTACGAGTGAAAGAGGGTTGTGACATGTGAGGACATGGAGCAGGAATGGTAGGGAGCTCAGGACGAAGAGAGAGAGAGAGAGGGAGAGAGGGAGAGAGAGGTGGAGAGAGAGGGGAGAGAGGGGGGAGAGAGAGAGAGGGAGAGAAAGAGGAGAGAAGGAGAGACAGAGGGAGAGACAGAGGGAGAGAGAAGGAGGGAGAGAGACGGAGATATAGAGAGGGAAGCAAGACGAGCAGAAATGCTCGATGGTGCAGAGCCAGAGCGGAGCGAAAAGTGAGGCAATGAAGAACGAGACGAAGATGGAAGGGTGTAGATGGAAGTGGTGCGAGGACAAGAGTGTGAGGTGAGCTGGAGTGGGAACACCAGGTGGTGCAAGGTGATGAAAAGAGAAAAGATAAGAGAAAAAAGCAGCCAGGTGGGATCCTGTGAAAAAGGGAAACGTAATGCGAGAGAAGACGCGAAAAGGAGACTTTAGCAGAAATTCCCAGTAGTGCAGAGCAGAAAGGAGAGGCCGTGTAGGGCAAAGAAAAAGGTGCAATGGAAAGGCGAAAAATGACACGAGACAACGCACTGAAACGACGAAGAAGTGGAGGCCATACTAAGAGTGATGAGAGCGTGAAGAGAGCTGGAGTAGGAATCCCGGGCGAGTTAGGGCAAAATACTGAAGCGATCGGAGAATGACGAGCGAGAGGAGTGTGAGACGAGGGAGCGTGCGGCAGGGTTGTGCAAGGATTAACGTCTCAGAGCAGAACAGAGAAAGTTGAGGTGGAGTGCAACGAGGCGAGTGAGAAGAGTGGAAAGGAAAAGTGAGGCGACGCAGAAGACGGCAGCAGCACTACGTAGGGCGAGAGACAGCGTGGGGAGGGCATGGGGTTCCCGGCGATGCAGGGTGGAAAGGAGAGGAAAGCTACGGAAGAAAGATAAGAAAGGCGAGGTGGATTGCGGCAGAGAGCGAGGTGAAGCGAGCGGGCGGAGCAATGAGGAACGCAGGAAAGAACTGGAGACAAGCCAAGCGGGGAAATGCGAGGCGAAGGGAAGCGTCAGGTTGGCAACGAAGGGAGAAAGAATGGACGTTAAATTGAGTGGGGGGATAAAGTGGGCGAGCGAAGCGGGGCGAAGAATAGCGAATTGATGCAGAAGTTTGTGCGAGCCGGACGAAGGAACGTAGAGAGGGAATATGCAAAGAGAAAATGAAGCCAAGGGTGGGGTGGGTTTAGAATGGGGAAGAACAATGTAGAGCAAGAGAGATACAGAGAAGCGAAGCGCCAGGAGCAGAACAGAAAGACGAGAAGACGCTAAATGAAGGGGAACATGAAGGACATAAGCGAGGCGTAGCTAAATAATGTGAGGGGGAAAGTTACAGCAAGAGTAGAGAAAATTACAGCAGAGGTAGTGGCTGGATGCGAGGTCTACACGAGCGGAGCAGAAGACGGGGAAATGTGCAGCGAAGAGAAGGTGAGGGGCAAGGGCGAGACGGAGCCAGATAACGTGAGGGAGGGCGGGTGCATCAGCAAGTGCGGGGGTAGCGCTTGAAAACGGAGGGGATAGAACGGGTGAGCACAACGAGACGAGTGCAACATCGGGCGAGGCGTCGCAGCGAGTGTGGCGTTTGGGGGGGGGCACCGGGGGCTGACCTAGACGAGGTGGAGGGAGAGGGCGAATGCGCTGGAAATGGTGCAGATCGTCGGCCTGGAGGGGGACGAGGAGGCGAAGTGTCTGCACGCAAGTACCCCTTCCTCCGAGACGGTTTACTATTCCCGAGGCGCCGTGCCAGCACAGAGCAATTTATAACGAACAATTCACTCCAAACTCTGTACCAGCAAATTAGAAAGGAAACTACAGCAATTAAGACATTTTATTCCTCCTTTCTACAATGTATTTGCATTACTTTCAACGAACACGAACTCTTCGAAACTTACATGAACTATTACAGTAAGATTCTTCGTACAGTAATATTATATAATTAACTGGCTTTGGATTGAAATAGTCCGAACGTAGTAGTTAATTAACTAATAATAAACTAAGGGGATCGAATTTAATAAACACTTGTAATCAAATGATCTACCTTTGTTGTAGCAATAAATCCAGATACACCTTTCTAGAAGACATTAAGGTCTTTCGACCTATAACATGCTCTCTCACTTTTTACGAAATCGTATTTCAAAAAATGTGTATTGGTTTCAATGTGCAATCATGACACTAGAAGGAAGGGATACACATTACTTAAAGCTGGTAACGAAATACTATGAGCTATTCACTAATTTGGAAAATAACTTTAAAACAAAACAACAACAAACTTCCGTAATGGGCATTAAAATGGAAAGAGTTCGTGTTTATTTCACATTCCATTTGAAAGTTGCTCGTGATAACATTAAATTTATATGCTCAATTTTACAAAAGTACTCGACTTAAAATTATCAAATTTAATAAGGATTTTGATTCAGATGGCTCGTTACCAGCTCTTTGCCTTCAAACTCACTGACCCACGTTCATTCTGCTTTTCCTCTGAAACTCACCAATTACACAACCAATCCCTTTTTAGTTTCTCAGAAAATTTTCAATTATGGAACTTTCTACATCAGTTTCACAAAGGGGATTTCGAAAGGGAATTTCTCACTGAAATATCACAGCTAAAAGCAAGAAACCTAACTAGAACAAAATTTTAAACAATGCTAATTATTTCGTATTTTGTGATAAAATAGAGGAAAGGGAAACGCGTAATCCCACTTGCATGGCTTAACGATTCTCTTTGTGCTGCACTGCAGCGCACGTGCGTTACCTCGTGCGCAGGAAGGAAAGGTCACTCCTAGGAGGAGGTCGTTGCCCCGCCCGCGACCCCGTGGGCGGCCCCCGCCCGCTGCCTCCGCATTGCACCTGACGCGCGCGCTCTGGTCCATCCTCCCCCGCCCCCACCCCACCCTCTCCTTCCGAGCCTTCGTGGCGCCCCACCCCCACTCCCACCCCTGCGCCTCACCTCGCGTCCCGCCCCGCCCCTTCCCGCCCGACCGCTCTATCGATTACTCACCCGGCACTTCGCCCCCCTCCCCACCCCGCGCCCCAGCGCTGAGCTCTGGGAGCGGGGCGCTCGCTGGTGAGGACCAACCCCCGCCCACAGTCGCATTGACCGAATTGTCGGATGATTGGGAACGTTGACCAAGGCAATTTCAGCCGCGGTCCGGCGGGGCCCTGGGTGGCGACCGCGGCCCACTGGACCACCGCGTCATGTTGTAACGGTTCCAGAAATTGAAATTGCACACATATTTTCGCGGGTTTTGAATCGCGTTTAGCAGCTTCATTCATCAGAATACATTAGCTTGCTTCTATTACTACCATTGTTATTGTTACCGTAATCTTTTACTATAAAACCACATATATCCTTCCATTAATCATCTAATTAGTTAATTAGGATGGCCCAGTTTCATCTTTTAATACTGAACATTTATTGGAGTATTTTTAATAGCGGTATACACTTGTTATCTACACAACCCTAACAACACACTTATTCTACGCCTTCCTATTCTTGCCTTGCAATTATTATATTAATGAACTAAGAAAAACTAAGGTAATTGCTGTTACAGATGATAATGTTTTCATTATATTAATAAACAATTTCCATATTCTACGAAAAGTATTATATTGCAATTTTTCTTTAGAAAGCAAATAAACGTGCATATAAAATAAATGCAAATGTGAAAAAACTATTATTTTTATTCGGTGAGATAATTGTGTCTTGATTCTTTCTAAACTGAACACAAATGACGTTCTAGCCTTGACCGTTCGGGAGTTTTCGGCTCATTCTTCAGAACTGCTGCTACGTCTGGATTAGGCAACCCGACAAACACATGGAGTATGCTCGTTGAGGGAACAACTTATTGAAGCAACTCAAAGATCGCTTCTTTGCTGGAAGGAAGCCTCGAATCCCACTCAACTCATAAGAAATGTGATGTAGGCCGAACTATTCATCCGAGAGATACTGAAATTCTTGCTCACTATTTTTTAAATACTTGTAACTACTAGGCTTCATACATGTCATGCGCCCTACGACAGTGAATCAACTACCATCCCTCCACTGTTCTTCAGGACATTTTACACGAAACTGTGGCAATAAAATGTAGGTACAAAATGCAGAGTATTTTCTTAGATATTGCAGAAACTGATTCATTATGGTCAAAATGATTGAATTTCTTGCTAACGAATTCTACAGGCATTACAACCCTAATAAATTCAACAATTTAATTTAAACTTAATCTTTTTCGCTATGCAAATAATAATCGTGGAGAAACTTAAAAATAACCGTGTCAGTTTGAAGAACAGCCAACGAAAATTTCTTAAAAAATTTAACCTTTAAGCAGTGATACCTTTTCTGTGCCTCTTAATGGGGAGCAATGTCATTAAGCATTTTTTAAATACATTAAATAATACGTCTCAATGTAATTCAGCTAGGGGTATTTGTACCAATGTAATAAATGCGCTAAATGATTTCTTATGAAGTTTCTCGAAAATTAAAAAAATTCTTTGAAAATAAGCTCAAAATTGCGAATTTTTAGAAATGCTCGAACGGCATGTTCTCAAAAACAGCCCCAATTTTTTCTGGAAACGTTTTGTACGGTTAGTGCTAAATGCACTGACAAAATGACATTAAAGTCATTTTGATTTATTCTGAATCTCAAAAAATTACACAAATTTATTTTTTTAAACATTTCTCACGACGTTAATATTTACATTAAAGGCATTATTTATTATCCATAGCATTGGTGAGTCCATCAAATGATTTTTAATGAAGCTACTCGAAAATTCAAGTTTTCGTTGAAAATGAGCTCAAAATTGCGCATTTTTAAAATTGCTCTCACGACATTCTTTCAAAAATGGCTCCAATTTTGTAAAAGAAAATTAGCGTATAGATGTAGGATTTGCTCTTCTACAATGTTATTTAAGTCGTATTTAAGTTCTACCATTAGCGCACCGAAAAATTCAGAAAATCTGAAAAAAATATTTTAAGACGCCAATATGTAGCAGTGGGATAGGCTGGAGCAATACAAAAAAGGTAACTCAAAACAAAGAGATCAGAAAACTAGTTTGACAAAAAATGTGCTATTCCGTAACACCACTAGCTTTTTCTCGCATATTACTCAGGTAGAATACAGAAAGTTTTGTAAAATTGCAAAAAGTTCCGTATTACGAAAAAGTGGATCGTTGTTGTTCCTATATGCAGTAAATTTCTTCCCCTAAGACGTTTTCTACTCAGAATATACCAGTCACCCAATGGGTTCTTGGTACCGAGAAATTGATTTACGGCAAAACGTTTGTGTGTTGGCAACACTAGCACCTAAATCGTTTAGACATCTTTCTCCAAAATTTTCACATTCCCCGATCGATTTGGCCGCACTGGAGGCGCTCCAAGTTTGAAATTGATATTTAGAATTTGGAGAGTTTTTTATTTGAAGCCCCAAAGAAATTTTCAACATTTTTCCCCAACCAAAATGCTACCTAAAAGCAGTACCCATGTTTGTGCGTTTAGCGCATAGTGAAATTAGAGGCACCATGCAGTCCGTTTATCTCCGAAGGTTAGCGGAGTCGACCCCTCTCATTGCTCATCCACCGAGATCAAAGGGGAATCATGTGCACAGCGAGGGCACGCTTTTATTCACATGATCTCACTTCGTTTTCAGTGCTTTCATTGGAGCTCCTCCGTCGTCCCAGCTACTCTTTGCTAATGATTTACTCTGCGAACATTCTCGCACAAATGTTTCTTGCAAAATTCAGAGAAAGAATTAAAAACGAGTTGCAAAGAGATGTAAAATTCAATCCAATGTTGAGTAATGCACCTTAAATATAGCGACCATATCTCAAATTACGTCAACTATCAATCGTATTGTTTTTCATATTGTCCTTATGGTAATAAAAATCCTCATGATGGTAGCACATGAGGTACGAAACGTATTTACAACAGCAGCCATAAATAGTTTCTCACCCATTTACAAAACAAATAATTGTGATTAAATCAAAGTTGTAGGACACTATTCTGACATGAACGCTTTCACAACCTTGCATTCATTGTTTCCAAGACAGCATTCAAGAATAGGATTACGAATCTGCAGAACAGCATATGAACTTGTGAAACTACAAAAATTAAGTGACAAACCAATCATCTTTTATCAATGAAATATATCTGGAACACTTGAAAAATGTTTGTGCAGAATTAATGTTTTAAAGCTAAAATACATAACTCCGTTCCATACCGATAGAAACCTAACAATGAAATTCATAATATTCACGCTTCAAATTCCTCTGTTGCGACATTGCCATCCTCATATTGCGCCCTGAAATGAACTCAGCCGTGCTCACGTTTACAAGAAAACTGCTAGTAAGCATATTTCCAACAACAACAACAACAAACCCTCCAATAGTATATATTTTCTCGTTTTATCTCCATAACTGATAGGTAATATTTGTATAACAATATTGCATATTGTACCCAATTAATTCTTCAACTACCTCCTAAAAGACACTCCAACAGAAGCGCGCCGAATTGGAATTTGCAATTTTCGAAAATACAGAGTTAACTGAAAATGAGTCCTGTGCCATTTTTATAAGAGCTCTCTGTCCTATTCAAGATAAAAAATGGAGTCTATTTTTCAAATAACTGTCTTAAATTACATAACTATTCAAATAACTACTTTTTACAACAGATTACACTAAAATAAAATCTATATATTCAATATTATTGCTGTAGGAAGATGCCATACAAATTTCAACTCTTAACATTTTGGAAAATTTAGATAGTTCAACGAGAAAGGGACCTGCACCATTTTGAGCGTCCATCATTCTATCCGAAAGAAAAATTAAATAAAAAATATGGATTAAGTTTGTAGAAAATGTTGAACATGTTGATACATGTAGTAAGTATACCTCCAAAAATCAATATCCATTTCAAATGGGCATTTCCTTGGGCAATATCCATTTAAAAGGGGGCAGGAACTCGAGTTCGGCCACATTGAACGTGAAATGCCAACTTTGGAGAACTTTGTCTGCACCGTTTAGGCATTAGTGTTGACCACTCACAGACAGGCAGAGTTTTGTCGTAAAACAATTCTTCGGTAGCAAGCAGCTATAAAACAGATTCTGACTACGCAAGGTGTCAGACAAAATAACGTACTACATACAGGAAAGAGATGATCCATTTTCGGTACCAGGAACACAAAACCCAAGATTTTCTGTCGAAAAAACGCCGTTGTTCGTCGCAGCATTACAATTCTTAGGTAGGTAGTATGCGAAAAAGTAAAATGCAATCCAGAACTTCGTTGAATGGTCATCGAAGTTCAGAATGGGAATTTATGAAGAAAAAATATTCGTAAGCCTTGGTTTCTTCAATCCCACCTATCACTTACGAAATGAAAGCCTAAAGTCATGAAAGAGGAAAGAGGCGGGCAGAAAACCCTTCGGGTTCCAACAATTTACTTATTTTGTTTGCATTTCTTTCGGTCGTTCGTTCCATTTTTTGACAATTTTTTCCCACCTTCTTCTCCAAACCGTCCCTCTCGGGGCACCCGTTTCTAACGAGCCATTCCTTCCCTTCCCCGTCCTCAACCATTCACCCTATCGTTCTTTATTTCCAGGGCCTCTCTTTCCTCTGTGTCGCTGTGTGGAAATTCCACTTCGCAAACTTTCCGAGGCGCGTGTATTTTTGGCGTCGGCCGCCACCGCCGCCGCCTCTGGCCCCAGCCCCCACTTCGTTCGCAACTTTCACCCCACGAGACTGAAGGCCTGTGCCCCCCCTTCCCAGCCCACTCCATTCAACTCCGTCACCACTCCCCCTTCTAAATCACTGAGGGTCATTCGCTGAAGGAGAGTGACGAAGATCCGCAAAAATGACTGTTGAACAGATGGAATGTGCATATGGTAATAACGCACACACACAAATTGTTTAAAAACAATATTCTCCCTTTGATACGAATTAATGAGTTTCTTTTTTTATGCTCTTCCTATCCTGATTACCAGACTCTACCTGAAAGATTGTATACGTAAGAGAATCAAATACATGATAAAACATAAAATGTAACATGAGCGTCGTTGTAACATACCTATTTCATCATCGCCTTTTCGGTTATTATACACTATTTTTCAAAGTACAATCGTCTTTCGCGTGTAGTGTAAAGTATTTCTACATGTTTACCTTTTAACGTCATCTTCAACAATAAATCGGAGAATATTTTAGAGATTATTCACCAAAGTTTCCACTTCATCAGGATTTGAATCCTCGTACACCACGATTACCATCATGAACATCTACTTAGATTGTAGTAGTAAGCTGTATAGAGCTTTGATGCGATTTTCATCGAACGACATACGCTAATACTTCGCTTAAAAATGGCAACCCAACAAGATGTGATCTACAAAGGCCACTTTTGAGATCATGAGGAGGCTTTGAATATTTATTGTAATGTATGGTGTCTCTGAAACAAGTAAACAAAGAACGTTTCCATTCCGAAGATTAAAAATGTAAAAAATTCGTAACACCGGTGAACTGTTTCCCTAGTTTCAGACGTATAACACAAGATAAAAGAAGAGACTTGATTCCAAACTATCAATATTACTAAGTGGCTGTCTTTTTCGAAAATGTACAAGATCCGAATCAAAGGAAGCATAAAAGGAGTGATTTATAAGACAAACTACAGCAGGGGTCTTCAACCTGGGTTCCGCGGAACCCTAGGACGCCCTGCAATGTTGACACGGTTTCCACAAGTGATCATTATTTGTTCGGGCAAAACACATGGAGGAATGTTTCATGTAGGAATGGGCTAGTGGACTGTCATAATATATTAATATAACATTTAAGGAAAAAAATACAATATTAATACAAATTGGCTGTAAAAAGGTAGTTGATTGTACAAACATGTAATATTCATCATTTTTTTTTGTAAAATTAAGGATATAATCAAAATGCACCATAATAAGAACTTTTTAAATATCTTCAGACATAAATGAATTTAGATTAATTTTGTTCACATCTAATGATGCGTGAAACTACATTACGCGAAACGTCATGTTTCAGAATGTGGAGAAATAAAACATTTGTTTGAAAATTGTTTACTATGATTGTCCAAAATGAAAAGAGAATACCCAAGTGTTAAATTATTAATATTATGACTCTATTTTATATATTTTTGACTGTTTAAATAATTTTGCTAATTTGACTAGTAAAAGTCTTCGATAAAGTGTTTTCTCTGCTACCTAAAAGCGAGGTTCCTTCAAGAAAACCATTAGCTCGAAGACCGGCACTGGTCGACGGCAATTGCCTTCAACCGAATCGATGATGGGAGGAGCGATCACACATGATGAATGAACACGAGAGATGAATGGTTGGCGATAATGGTCCATCTTTATTACGATCTCCAGTCTCTAGTCTTTTGGGCCATAACTGAAATTAACAGCTTCGAGGAATGGTTGATGGCAACATGATTTCAATTGTGATGGAGCAAATGTGGAATGAAAGCCTAAGGATATGGCAGAACCTCGAACAAATCTGTACAAAACAATTGCCTCGAACAAAAACGATTTTCCTACCGGAAAATCCACACGAATCGATCGAGATTTGAAACCCGGTACGCAAAAGTAAAAGTTTAGCGGTATGTCCACCACATCACGGGAAAAATGGTCCCGATTGGTTGTATGAAAGAAGGAGAAGCCACTTGATGAGAACGCCCACGCCTTACGAGGGAATCGAACCCCGAACCTTCTGTTCAGAGGACTTAAACACAGCTTGAAGCCCCGAGACAGGCATCATTAGATGACGTCCGCTGTGGACACTTTTAGAATGTCACTCCCGTTCTTAGCACGTGCACAAAGAATCTAGTAACTATTTCAGGACTTTCTACTAATTGCCAGCTATAGAGGCACAACTTTCCCCAAGGGCGGTTGCGAGGAACACAGTTTACCTAACAGACAGCGAAGCGCGAGAATAAAACCTGGACAAAGGAAAAGTCTTTCTAACAAGCAATGATTACTACAACAAGCGCATTTTTACCTTCACCACGAAGTTAAATAAAGGTGTGACTTCGAATGAATAAAGCGGTACAAAACAGGCGGGCACGCAACTTGATATCACACACACTATCCGGATCACCGTCTTCCAAGCAAGTGCATTTCTCATCTATTTGCTCGTAATAGTGCGAAAACAGTGAAAGAAATCCTTTAGTGGCAATTACATCTCATCACAAAAGCTTTTACCACAAAAAATTACGCAACATAAGAAACACGCAAATGGATGATTCATCAATATTTTCGGCTAGCTCAACACACGACAATCTTTTCTCAAAGAAGTCATTACGAATACGCAAAGGATGAAAGGTTTTCCAAAACTGCATCTCCTAAATGTTCTTTTGCATAGTAATGTAAAGAAAGTGGATCTGTACGTAATTCAAATATCACAAAACTTAGTATTTAGAAAGCCTAAATTTCTGGTGTAATCATTCTTCCCCCCCCCCCCTTTCGACGAACTCCCGCACGCTACCAGCAGCGGTGACGTCTCCTCCCTTTTATAACGTCGTCCACAATTCCGAGGAATCCCGTCCTTCATCCTTTCTCTCGTGCGACTACACTGGGTGGGACCCTTTTAGCGGAATGCGGAGCATACATTCTCTATTTGTCGTCGGGCAAGGTCGCGCGAGTTACGGGATTTCTCCGCACAAAAGAATATATTTCCGTCTTCCGTCCCGGCGGGGCGAGGCGGGGCGGGGCGTGGCGGGGCGGGGCGGGGCGGGCCCAGAATGCGAAAAACGAGAAGCCGCCGCGTAGCGGAACCGGAGGTCGATGGCGACTGAGAGCGCCGAAAGGGCGGAAGGTGCGGAGGTGGCGGAGGCGGCGACTCCACGCGTGGCCGACGGGGGAGAGGAGGGCGGCCACGGGGCGGACGCGGTGCAGCGCAGGGGCGGATCCAGCCATTTATTTCGAAGGGGGCCGTCAGAGATTTTAAATAATAAAATTTAAATATCAAACATTTGGTATTATATGGTATACTATTTTTGAAGTTCATAAATGATAGTATACAATATTATTTTTTTAAAAAATTATATTATTCTAACGTAAATAAATATTTAAATAAATTTTGCCACATAAAAGAAGGGAACACAGGAAAATTCTAGGTCTTTTGGGGGGCCTTGGAGCAGCGGGGGCGGCGGCTGCCACGGCAGTGGCGTTGGGGGTTAGGGGTGGCGGCGGCGGCGGCGGGCGCTGCAAGCGGCGAACCGGAGTGGCGGCTGCAACGGTAGGGCCGCGGACAGTGACAATGGGAAGGGATTGCGTTGAAGATGAGGGTAGGGTAGCATCGCCACGTGGCGGTGGCAACAACGAATGGATTGATTTTTACTCGACACGTTCCTCCTGTCACTGGCCTTGTCAGTGTAGTGAATGTTTTTATCCTGTGTGATGGCAGAGTTCCCCCGTCGTGGTGAGATCTGGCAGCGACCTACACGTCGACTTGCGGGTATTCCCTCTTTAAGGTGTCTCCTCCCATCCAGGACAAGCTCTAAACTCCCAACGAGTACGGCACTGTAGGATTTGTAAGTAAGGAGTGAGGATAGGACAAAGAAGAGGCAGGAAACATCGCGCACGGTCCCGGACTATTTAGTTAGCCTACTACTCCGGTATTCAGCTTGTAGTGATCTGAGAAACCACCGATCAAAGCAGCCGGCTTCGAGAATCTTCCTGCAGGCAGCGCCGCTGAATTCGACGTAGCTCGCAACAATGGAAGGGGAGGAAGTGTGACGACGCGGCGCAGCGTGGCAGGAGCGGGGCAGCGGGGACGAGGGCGGTGGCGGTGGCGGGGGCGAGGGCGGGGGCGAGGGCGGAGGCGAGGGCGGGGGCGAGGGCGGGGGCGAGGGCCAGGGCGGGGGCGAGGGTGGGGGCGAGGGCGGGGGCGAGGGCCGCGGCGAGGGCGGGGGCGAGGGCGGGGGCGAGGGCGGGGGCGAAAGCGGGGGCGGGGGCGAAAGCGGGGGCGGGGGCGAAAGCGGGGGCGGGGGCGAGGGCGTGGCGATTGCGGGTGCAGGGTGGGGGAGAGCGGGGGGAGGGCGGGTGTGAGGGCGGGGGCGAGGGCGGGGGCGAGGGCGGGAACCATGGACGTATCCTCTAAGAGGAATATCTTTTCCTTCCTTCCTTCCTTCCTCCCTCCCTCCTTCCTGCCTTCCTTCGCAGAGCTGCTCAGGTGGCGGAGCCGTCGCGCGGAGATCAAGTTACCTCCCCCTCGCCGCCTCCTCTCGCGAGCAGCCTCCATCCACGGGGCGAAAGTGGCTGATGTGCTGATGCGTTGCCTTTGATCAGCGCTCAACTTGGGGGGGCACCCGCCACAAAAAGTTTTACTTGATCGCGGAGGTATATCGGATGCGATGGAATTCCACAAATCGAATGTGATGTGAAACCACACATTGTGAGCCGAATTCAAAGAACATGTCAATAGAGCTATACACGGTCATGGATTTCATTTACAAAATTATTCTGTAAGGACTAAATTTTAATTAAATTCAGAGGTAAACAATACTAATTCATCACAAAATAGATATAATACGCATTAAAAATGCCAACGGATTTGCACATTTCATCATATTCTTAAAAAAATGTTTCATTAAACATTCAGACGAGATTCGTCGGAAAATGTGACCATAATATCAAAATGACAAAGATTGTTTAATTTCAAATTAAATTATTCATGTGTCAAAATATCCTTAAATAGGCGTGAAGCTCGTCATCATGAAAGCCCGAAAAACTTTAAAACGGAAGTTCAGTGCACGGAAATGGATCGCTGTTAATGGTTCAATCTTTCACTTCTCAGTTATTAGCAATAATCTGTATTGTAACATGGAGTGTTTTACGGTAGTTCAGCAATTCTTACAGACTACGACTAGTCCAAACGCTTGTAATGAGATTCGAATTTCACTATGAGATGTAGTCGTAAAGCATCACAGACACAAGGAGGATGCTCCTCACGATTCAGAATGACAAGCTCAAGCCTGTCGGAAACAGCACAAAATACGACAGAAATATCAAGCAATTTCATTGATGTAAGAGGTAGTCTCCTTACGGCCGATTTCCCTCTCCATTAATAGCTTTCACCGGCAGCGATAAATCTCGCAGAGACTATTCCAAAGTGTCACAACTAATCATTACAAAAAGAACTTACAAATTTTCAGAACCACTGAAGAACGATACAGAATTCCAGAATAATTTCATTAGGAAATTTCGTCTTCTTCCTAAGATACATTGTGTAGAAAACACAAAATTTTACGTCAGAAGTACTCACAATATTCAAACGAAGGTACATTATATACTTATGATACAGTGAAATACAAATAAAATTCAATCACAAAGGAATATTACTCAAAATCCTTTTACCATACATTCGCATAAAAATTGTTTTCTAGAAGGGAGTAGATATAGTGAAAAAATTGCATGATCACATATCATTAATGTAAAAGCCACTAAAATTCAACATAATGCTTTTAGGTCAACTTCGTTTTCTCAGTTTATGATTTCGAAATTGTGTGCGAACAAAACATTTTTAGACATGCCGCCATTTCATAAACACATCCTCTCATAATAATCAATACATAATTTCGTAACAATTGCTCATTAATTATCAAATCGCAGGCCATACTGAAAAGCTCCGTAAGTGTCTCTCGAGATCGCGTTCAATTTGCAGGAAGGCTGCGCCCTCAATGACCACAGCACACACACGAGCGCCACTCCACTAATGAAATGCGAACTCAGGCGGCTTCATTTGGCTAATTGCTTGGTGACAACACGCAGAAGCGCTGCTTTAATGAACGTCACAAATACTCAACTATATACTCAACGGCCCAAACAGCCACATTCATATTTTTAGTCTTAATTTATGGTAGAATTCTTTGCAGGCCATCTTAGTCATTCTAGCCGAGATATTGTGATAATTCATATTAAAGATGAATGTTTTGAGGTAATCACTCCACAATGTAAATAATACATTATTATAAATCTCAGAACCATACTACTCGTACACTTGGGACAAACTTTCCCATCATCAGTGCTACAGCTAGTGCATCTACAAAACACGTACAAATTTCAAAATAAATGCTAAATACCTACCAGGGCCTAAATAATCAAATATAATACTTACGTAACGTGGCCAAAGGAGTTGTGAAAGTATTAGGAGTAAAAGGGCAAAAATTGCAATAGCCCAACTGTCAGAGGTTGGGAGGTGGGAAGGAAGTAGATTCAAAATTATGCTATAACGCTATCTTTTAGATTTCTGTTCATCTCGACAATTTTTAGAAGGTTTTAAAATAATTTTGTAATTAATATTTTCGTCAAAGCATTTAATTAGGTTCCTTTCTTCTGTACATGTCCGAAAAGCAAGAACGAGAAATCTTCCCCAAAACTAGTAGGGTTCTAAGTTTTTGTATGTACTAATAAGTAAAATCTTATTTATTTGTGGTATTTATAATGTGTTGAAGTAGACCTCTTAGCATATTCATCTCTCTATAGCATAGTGACCGACGTTTTTAGATTTACAAGATACACAAATTGCAGGATCACAGCAGGAAGCTGGCAGTAAGGTTGAAAAATACGTATAAACGTATTTCGCAGCAGGTATCTAAGCAGGGGAAACGACATAATATGAAGAAGCATGGCCACTAGCAAATTGCTACGAAGTTGATGGTATTTTTCCATTATGGCATCTATGAGTGCAGACGAGATGAAAACACCCGCAAACATAACGTGCATTCTCCCCAACACAGTCGAGTTGACAGTTCTATGGGCAGCTGTGGAACGCATGGCACTAACATCAATGTTCATGCAATCCGATGAGTTTTGCAATGTTACCTTCAGGTCCCCAAAATCCCTTTCAAGAATCTAGTACTGTACTATCTACAACATCGATAACAGAATTTTTTGGTTCAACACTGTCCTCGAAGGACTGATATACAGAATCGGTATCGCACGTGGTTACAGAATTTTCCTTAATAATATCGATTCAAGCGATAAGCTACACATTCGTGACCATCGCAAATATTTCCATCACCAGCTCACGCACGCGTCATGTACGCACGTAACTCAAATACGATCTGCCCATAAAATTCTTTCATTGATTTCAGACACGGCGCCTCACAGGTAAGTACGTCAAAGCGGAATAATTTAATGCCGTTTCACTACAATTTTAGAAAACCGCGGCACACAATTTTTATAAATTAGATTAGTCTTAAAGCTATAGTTTAAACTAGTGTTGTTTCACCATCACATACCTTGTCACATTATTTATAACTTTCGCAATTTTCAAAAATTCAAAAATTCGCAAATTTCAAAAATGACATCTGCACCATTTTTTAAACATCCTTTGCTCTAACCATGGACAAAATGTGAAGCTAAAACTTGAAACAATTTTTGAGAAAAAAATATAAATTGCATCAACATCATGCAGAAATTAACTACAAGCAAAAACTATTATTTATTGTACTTGACATCATTTAAAAATCTAGTTCTATTACAACAGATTCTATATAACCGAAAAATGTCTATCATCAATAACTTGGTTTTGCAATTTTAATTTTTTGCATCTTTTTAAAATACACAGAGTTCGCAAAAATACAAAAGTACCGGTTATGTTACCACCCTTTACTTTAACGAACAAAAAAGAAAATAATTGTTTAAAAATTGACTATCTATCACGCAAAATTGATCATATTTTCGAAAAAATGTACATAATGCGAAAAAAAATAGTAGAGCAATTTTTGAGGAAAAAATTGAGTGTTGAGGATTTGTGTGAAGTACCCCCAAAAATCAATACATCCGTTTCGCAGGGTCTCGAGTTCGATCAGCTTGATCAAGAAGAATACATTTTGGAGAAAATCGTCTGAATGGTTTAGGCGCAGCTTTGGACACACACTCACGGATGGACGGATAAACGGTTTGCCGTCAATCCATTTTTCGGAATCAAGGTCCCGCAAAACGTGGTTTCTGCCTACACAAGGTGATAGAGGAAGAACTTTACTTCATGTAGGAACAAGATTTATCCAATTCTTGATACCAGGGCCCGGCAATAAAGGTTTTTGTGTAGAAAATTCTCCGATTTCCGGAGGGATGACGTGCACAAGGTCAGGCAGGGCACGGGATGCAGTGGCTTCGGCAACCAAGAAGGCCAGCGGAAGGGGTTGGGGGCGAGTGTGTTTTTTTAAATTATGTTTTTTACAAACAGCTAACGTATGGATAACTGAAACACGTGTAGAAAGTACGGGTTTGAGTAAATTGAAATACAGTCATGTTTGTTACATGAGTGAAATATTCACGATTCTCTATCTATATTTTGGTGTAATATGCATTGGAAATATTGCGTGGCCCAGTCTCAAGGATGTTTTATATTGTACGCGGAGGTCAAATGCCGGCGCCTCATCGTTCACATGGAAATGCCACATCCAAGCGAGAAAGACTGGCCGTTTCAAATTCATTTGCTTTGCTAAGCTAACTGAACCCAACAAACTTCATTAAAATTTTATTCGACATCCTTTCTACAGTGCATTCCTTGTCTTCCATTTATCGATTTGCTATAGCTTTTTGTAAAAACATATTCGCGGGTCAGTATGGTGACGGGAGGGGTAGAGGGGACGTGGGAAGAGAAGGGATGTGGAGAGGAACAGAGGACTGAAATATCTTTATAATTAAAACTGTAAGCAATTTCGCTTTGAATGAAGTTTGAGTTTTCTACTGAAGCAAAAATTATGTGATTTTTTTCGTTAAATAAAAGATCCTAGATGTGTTATCACTCAACAGTATTAAGCTGTTTTGTAGTATAAACACTGAATTTTAATAATATTAAGCAAACAGAATGAACTCTTATTTGCCGTCGTTTGTTCAGCACTCGAGTGACAATCGATCTCTTGAAAGCAGTTGACTTATCGTCGTCGAGCGCGAGCAAGCATGTTATCACATGTAAGTGTGATTTTACATATTATTAGCAAAGTGAAAATAGGGAGTAGCAGTATGTTAGTTTTTACACACAAATATTTGTGAGTGTGTATAAATGCAATGTCCAGCAATAAAAATAGACATGTTCTATCAAATTTATACATCTCTTTAGTGCTAAAAAGCTTCGGCAAAACGTTACGATATTTCATATTGAGACGTAAAAGAATAAAACGCAAGGATTTGCATCGTTTGTAGGTTTATTCGTCATAGATAGTTTGCCTATCTTGTAACATTTTGTTGTAACAAGTTTCAGTGTTTCTAACTTTTTATTAACTTATAAATCTACTTGGCTAGCCTGAATTCCAGACTTTTCTTCTTTGGCCCTCAGTTAAGAAGTTCAGAAAACCTAACAGAGATAGCAAAACCTCTCATTATCCGGGAATCTATGTATCTTAGGTCTATTTCGTAAGTAATGAAAATTAACAATGAACTGTCCTGCAACTAACCTGAAACTTCGAGATGAATTAATTAATTCCATTAATATTGATTCGTTCACATTTTTAACCTACTTCGAGAAATAAGATTTATTTATTTATTTATTTATTTATTTATTTATTTACGTCAAAAACAGTTAAAAACTGCGTATGACGAGCTATGGGAGAAGTGAATTTTGTGCACGTTTTCATAATTCTGTGGTCTCTATCCTAAACCATATTCTAGTCGAATTTTGAATACAGAAAAGAGAGTTTTTTCGAGTTTTGTTGACAAAATATTCGCTCCTATATAATAAAATATATTTTCAAAGGTAAATTAGCTATAAATTTCTGCCCTGAACCCTCATAGTTCTTCATGAAAGAATAATACTTTTTGCCGCGATAATATGAAAAACGATAATTTGAATAACTATATTTCCCACTGAAATTCAGAAGACGTGCACAAATAATGAAGTTACATTTATGTCCAGAAGCAAACAAGGGACCATCTCAGCATTTGCTCAAGGATCAGGGAAACTGGACGAAAAACCTGATCGAGATGGGGGCCATCAACCCAGAAACTGTGGTACAATACTTGTTACAGGTTCTTTATAATTATACAGTCCAAATGATAAATAATTACATTAACTATCATTGTTAAAATTAATTCTACTTTCCTTTTTGATGCTTCGGTATAGTCTCGAATTGTATAGAAACAGTTATGCAGCAGAAAAGCTTTTACTTGGGACTTAAACTTTTCTATTGAATTTAATCGTTTAATGTCTTCTGGCAAAGTGTTGTAGAGTAATGTACATGAATTGTATGTGAATTTTTTGTAGTGAGCTGTTGATACTGCCACCTGGTGAATATGATTACTACGTCGTGTGTTATACTTATAGACATCGGCGTTTGCTGAAAATATATTCCCGTCCTTAAGTAAGTCATTTTTGACAAAAACTACTGATTCGTAAATCAGGAGACAAGGTAATGGTAAAATTCCTAGATTAATAAAGAGTGACTTACAAGAATCACGTGGGTTGGATTTGCTTATTATTCGTACAATTCTTTTTTGTAATCTGAAAGTCTGTGAACTATAAGATGTGTTTCCCCAAAATATTATGCCATATCTCAGGCGGGAGTGAACATTGGCAAAATATACACAACGAGCTGTATGAAGGCTGACGGAATTTGAAAGAATTCTGAACGCGTAGCATAATGAGCTTAATTTTGTGTTCAATTCATTTAAGTGGGCATTCCATTTGAGGTTTGACTGAATTGATAGACCTAAAAATTTTGTTACATTAACATCAGTCAATGGCACACCGTTCATTTTCAATGGAGTACAGAATTTTTTATTTGATATGGAAAACTGCATTGGAAACTGTTTTATTTCATTTACTTTTAATTTGTTATTACGGAACCAATTTGAAACGTCTGATATTGTACTATTTACGGTTTCTTGTTGCAAAGAATAGTTGTTATCATCCGCAAAGAGAACTGTTCTTCCGTTTCGAATCGCTAAGGGCATGTCATTTACGTATAATAGGAAGAGAATGGGCCTAAAATCAGATCCTTGCGGGGACTCCACGTACAATTGGCAAAGAACCGGAAAGGTGGTGTACATAAAGTTCCATCATTCCAGTAAGGTATTTCTACTCTCTGAGATCGTTGTTTAAGGTACGAACATAGCCAATCTAGAGCAATACCACGGATTCCATACGAAGGTAATTTTGAAAGTAAAAATGTTATGATCAATGACGTCAAAAGCTTTTGAAAGATCTAAAAATATTCCAATAGTTGCTTCGTTTTGATCCAATGATGAGGCAACATCCTTAAGAAAAGAAAAAAATGGCTGTTTCCGTAGATTTTGATTTCCGGAATCCATGTTGGCAATTTGAAAACGCGTCGTGTTTATTCAGAAAGGTTTCCATTCGCACATAAAAAGTCTCTCTAATATTTTTGAAAAAACTGACAAAAGAGAAATTGGCCCGATAAATTTTGAACTTCATTTTTGTTGCCTTTTTTGAAGAGCGGCTTAATCTTAGCTGTTTTAAAATATCTGGAAAAATTCCGGTGCATAAGGATGCATTTAAATATGTGAGTTAACGGGTGTATAATGGCTGGCGCGCACGTCTTTAACAAACAATCCGGAAATTCATCTAAACCGGCCGAATATTTATTTTTAATTTACCGATTATTTTGAGAATTTCATAGGAAGAGGTTTCGGAAACGAACATTAGTGTCTAAGACTTTTAGGGAACGTCAGATGTTGGAAATTTGTGGCTGAAAACCCTTAGTGAGATCGACAGCAATTCTCGAAAAGTATTGGTTAAACAGACTAGCACTGTTGCCGGATCGTTCACATCTCTATCGTTATCTTTTAAAACAACATTCTCTATAAGGTTTCTAGTTGGTTTGGTCGCAATTTTTTACTATATCCCACATTGATTTTGTTTTGTTATTTGAGTTCAAATATCCTGATCGTGTGTTTCATGATTTTAGCCTGCCTTATGACTTTTCTTAACAATGATTTGTATTTTTTAAAGTATAAGGAGGAAATCTTGAGATACGTTTATGATGCTTAGAAATGAAAGATAGAATTCGTTTGTTTTTACATGATGTTCTAATCCCTTGTGTTATCCAAGAATTGTTTTTGCGTGAAATATTTAATTTTCTTTTCTGAAGAGGAAAGCAAGTGTTAAAATGAAATGAAAAGCGTTGAAAAAAAAAGAATAATATTTATCGTTTGTATCAATAGTATTATAAACTGCGTCCCATGACTCCTGCGCAAGTAATCAATGATAATTTTATTTTACTTTTAGAAAACACTCTACTCATACGTGTATTATTTATTGTGTCATTGTTCGCATTTCGTATAATGGTAAGAATTGTGGCATCGTGGTCACTGTATCCTAAATCTTTTGTTTCAATTTCATGTCGAGTAGTGGTTTTGTTAATTATAATTTGATCGATGGCCTTCTTTGAATTTACTGTGATCCGTGTAGGTACTTTTATTGTAATATCTAAATTGAAGGAATTAATTAAGTTAAGAAACTGCTCTTTCTCGCAAGTTTCGACCAGAAAATCAATGTTAAAATCTCCACATACAACAATGGATTCAAAAGAGCGATTGATGACTTTGATAAGTGTTATCTCTAGTTTTTCTAAGAACAAAATGTAATCTGCAGCTCTCTTTGTTGGAGGCCTGTAGATGCAAAGCAATATCATTTTTAGCACAGGAAGATGTACAACAGAAATTTCAAAAACATTTTCAACGGCATACTCATTGAATTCCGTCAAGGAGATAGAATCAATATTATTTTAACGTAAATACAAGAACCTCCATATGCCGGACTTTTATGAGATTCTCTTTTTCTACAATAATAGCCTGCGAGGTAAAAGTTTGGAATTTGGAAAATGCTAAGTTCATTAGGAGATAACCAATGTTCTGTAAAGCAAAGAACATCCATTTGATTTAAATCGCTCTGTAGAGCTGCCTCGATAAACTCAGTTTTATTTGAAAGGGATTGAACATTATGGTGCAATATCTTTATTTTTGCAAGTACCTACACGAATGTTTTTCTGCTGCATCTGACTGTAGTTGCTATATATTTACTCCATTTTTACCTCGAGTGCGTGGTCGAAGGTTGTAATGTGTCCCAGCAGTCACAGGTTGTGAGGAAATAGAGGCGTCATTGGTAGTGGGAATGGAAGAAACGGGAGTAGGTTCACAGGAGGGGGTAAGAGGGTTCAGAATAAGGGTGGGGGGGTGGGGAACGTAAGGAAGGTGAAAGGGATGGATTTTTGGCAGGAGGCTGCGTAGGACTGGAGTTGATGATGTATTGTGCAAGCTTTTCACCGACTGCATGTTTTCCAGCAAGGTTCATGTGGAGACCGTGCCGGGTGAAGTGTTTTACTGAGAGGAAATTCATTTCAAAAAGTGTTACATCTGTTTCTCTCAGTTGCAGTTTTAGTTGTTGGTTTGCGTGCTTAATCTCGCTGCAGAGTGTTGGCCTGTTGTACCAGAAGGGCAGAGTCGAGACTACAATGTTAGTATTTTGGGCGGCACATTGTAATTTGTTTACATGTTGCTCAGGTGTAAAGTTACCGCCCAAATTAATGTCATTCTGCCCTGCTATGATAATGACTGTGTCCTGATTGGTCATTGTCTTTGTGTGAGTGTCCAACTCTGCAGTCACGTCTGCAAAACCTCCCGTTAGGTTTAAAAATAGACGAGACTGAGTAGTTGGGGGGTAACTTCCTACTGAGAATGGAGGAAAGATGGCGACCATGGCTGTCAGCTAAAATAAGTACCTGTTTTTTAGGCTCAGTAGGAATGGCTTTGTTTTCAAGTGGGCTAGGATGCGAAGCTTTACGTGTTTTGGTTTTGACACGCTTCCTAGCCTGTTTGCGTTGGTTTGTGCATGTATTTGTCGATGGAAGGGAAGGGTTGTGAGGATCAGGAAGGCGAGGAAAATCTGTTTCATAATCTAAAACACTAAATCTGTTTTGAATTGCGACTGGATGTGGTGTCTGTGTCTTATGTGCAGTCACGGGTGCGCGGTTGGGGAAATTCGCAGTGTTGCCTACTTGTGCCCAACCGTCATTGTAGAGAACGACCTCTTCCAGCCTTCGGATATGTTTATCTAAATTACTGTTTACGTGTGTGAAGGCTTTCAGAAGGTCGGCTTTGAGGGTGTAGAGAGTAAAAAGAGTAGAACGAACAGTAGCCATGTCACGAATGCGTGTTAAAGTACGTGATAAAATTGGAATAAATACAAGAAAACTCAGATAAAAGCAACAGTCACCTAGCTTAATATTTTAAAAGTGTAAGATTTATGTGTATTCGATAAATTAAAAATTAAGATTCGATACAAGAAAGAGAAGGTATGCTAACTACAAAATCTATTGAAAACTAGTACTTACGAAATTTGGCAATGCGGTTGCGAATTTCCGTTCACTTAAGCTGCAACTGTTTAATACAATGTCGACTATACTTTACCGTAAATAGATAAAGATATTAGATGAAATTTGTCTTCAAAATATTGAATAAGATTTGAAACAAATTCAAAACAACTCGATACACCGTCCTCGTAACGTTCAAATTAACTGAATAATCACTCGCCACAAAAATAAAATAAACTGAATAGTCACTCGTCACAAAAATAGAATAAATATTTCAGTAATTAAGTTAAAAAGGAATAAGGAAGGAAAAAAAATAAGGACAGAAAAGAGAAAATAATTACAAATTCAATTTTCAGTTTTCTGTGGCCTTTCATCTGAGCCATTAAATTGATTGAATTGAGTAAATTGAATGCTTTCTTGTAGTTGAAGTCCGTAATTGTATTCGATTTTTAATTTTAAACAATGTTGAGTAATGGAATTGTCTGAAATGTAAATGGTTTTCCATAGTATTCACCTTAACAATTATTTAGTTTCCATATAATTTGAACTTCAAAAGATTTGAAATAAATAAATATTTCGAAGATGTTTACTAAAATGTTTACTGCACTTACCAGAAATGTATTTTCAAACAAAAATTTCAGAATTTTATAGAATTCCCTCCAGATTAATAACATGTGAACCGTACGATATACGTTTTTAGAATTTGAAGGTAATGGGCATAACTATGAAAGGCAACAATAGAAGACAATGAACTCACCGTTACTGTTGACGCACTTTTTCGTGGACGAGTACACAGTAATACAGCAACTTACCTGTAAGGAAAACATACACATGAGTATCATGCTTACAGACGACAAAGAAAATAGTACAGTACAGCACAGCATACTACAGATAGTCAGAAAATAATATTGTTTCGAAAAGACTGTATTGTTTGTACACCCACCTCTATTACATTTTTCATATTACGTTAACAATTTTTTTGACATGCTGTTACCGAAATTATAATAATGAGCAGGTAATCACCTGAAATTTTATTACCGTTGTTGATTCTTGTGACTTGAATCGACAAATAAACACGTGACTTCCAACTTAACTTGTATCAATGACTGTATCTCCTAAAATAAATCTTCATTGTAATTTATCAACTTTCGTCACGAAGAAAAGTGCCGGAATTGAAGATCATTACATTGTTGTCGTTTTTTTCGCACATCTAAGACCTTTGTTTTGCTAATGTTGGTATTCGTTCTATTTTACAAATCATACAATTAATAAAATGCCACAAATAAAAAAACGTTCCTAAAGATTATGTCTTCTTAAAAGTATATATTTTTCTAACATTTAACTAAGAATTTTCTAAATTTTAAATTCAATAATTCTTTTAGAATACTGTGATTGAAAACACCCAAATTAATTGATTTATTTACTATTACAAAAAAATAAAAACTGTATATGTCGTATGAAAGAAAAATATAATCCTCCCACATTTTCTTGAGATCCATTATCATTATCGTTTTTGTTGCTGTTGTTGTTGTTTTTATTATAATAGCTGAATTTTGCATAAAGACACCAATACACCTAACAGGTTGGCAACATTTGAAAATTAATAAAATTTGCTCCCGAGAAACAGAAAACATACTTGCATAGGCAAATGAAATGCATTTATGATTTTATTGAGTTGCTGACGAAATAGTCTTCTCCAGCCCTATTCCTTCTTCACACAGCAAAAAGAGAGGACAACAAACATGTGATCCAACAAACATCCAGAAATAAAACACAGGGCAACCTTAGCGTTTTCTCAATGCATCAAGGAAACGGAAGATTTCTACAGTGTATTGTAATTACAGTTTGTAATCCTAAAACAGAATAATATCGCCCTAAGTAAGTCACTTGGGACAAAAAAAATACTGATTCGTGAATGAACAGTTGTATTCCAAGCTTAATAAGAAACGTCTGCAAAATCCTACTTCCCGCTTGTGAAGCAAACCAAAGAGAGTGTCATAACAATGTACTACAATTAATGCTCATAATGAATCAAAATAAACTCTTTTGTTTAGAAAGCTCAGGCTGAAATTTACAACAAAAGCACGTACTTTGAAAACTTTCACTGGGATAAGTGTAGGTATAAATCGCATGTAAAATTTACATTGACCTAAAAATACTAATTATAGCGCAATGCTCTATAATTCAAACAAAAAGAATGTACCGACCTGAAATATACCGGGTGGCTGGTGAAAACAAGAGATTTACTGGAACGTGGAGGATGGAAAACAAACTGACTCAACAGAATAAATGAGAGAAAAAAGAAACAATAGAATTTCGATATAAAGGCAAGAATGCAGACAGTGAGGGTATTTGGCGTGGTTCACAGAGCATACTTTGCAAGTCAAAAATTAACTCTTTCATGAAATATTGTATTACACAAAACTAATTTTTATGAAGATTCGGAATCTACCGACGAAAGCTAAGCTTCAAACAGTTCTAAAATTGCTTTTGAAGAATCCAATACAATTTTAAGATTATCACTAAGATTATCATTAAGATTTACTTACCGAGACAAAATACGAAATATGATTAAAACAAAGGATCTATAAAATATAAAAACGACCAAATATTCTATCAAATAATTAGAAGAAAATTGATGTATCTTTTTACTTTCTTGTATACGTACCTATACACGGAGTAATATACGTAGTATAGGGAAAGTTATGTAATGCTGCGCTAAAAAAAGGGGAACTTTCGGCAGAAAAAAAAATTCGTTGCCGGACCGTGATAACGAAAAAGTGGATTAATCCAGTTGCTAAATTAAGAAAAAAATTACCCTAACACGTGGTGTAGCCAGAATCCCTGTTTTGTAAGTCTCGATACCGAAAAACCAATTGAAAGCAACACATCTGTCCGTCCGTCTCTGTCTGTCCGGTGTATGTGAACAACACAAGGGCCTAAACTATGCATACGATTTTTTTCCAAATTAAACAATTCCCTGTCAATTTCCCTGATTCAAAGCTCTGAAATTTTGAAAAACATTCATTAATTTTTGGGGGTACTTTACATGTAGCCCCCGGACATTTTCAAAATTTTCTCAAAAATCGCTCCGAATTTTTTCTTAAAATTTCTTGTAAGAACAGAGTAAAATACAGCCATTAAGGTGGCATAGGTTTCATTTTCACGGTTAACTCTGAACTTTCGAAAGTTGCAAAAGTTTGAATTTTATTCGGCGTCTTCCTACAACTACAAAATTGCAGAGAGATTTTTTCTTCCAATAAAATTTGTTCTCCATAGTGAGTTCTTTCATTAAAGTCATGCACATTTTCTGAAAATTTTAGTTGTTTTCGGGCAATATCCTGCGTTGTTGTATGCCTGCAATATGTGCAATTTTAAAAAATTACAAAAACAAATTTTCTAAAAAAAATGGCTATAATTTTTTTTCTTTAAAGTTTGGTAAGGATAGTGCCTAATACACTCTAAGAGATGACATAAATGCCATATTGCTCTATTCTTTTGTTGTTTTTTTCAATTTTTTTCTTCATTCTTCATTTTTTTCTTCATTCTTTTTGTTTTTTGTACAAATACGTAATTTTTTTTGACTTGTCTCTCACGTCGTTAATATTTATATTAGTGGCAATTTGTTGACATTGTGGAACATGTTTTGAGCATTACTGAGTTCAATATTCAAAAAATTCCTATTTGTATCCTGTGGATGGCGCTCGCTAGTTTTCTGCGTGGGCCAGTTACAGCAGGCTGACCACTACGCCGAGATCGTTGGCAGCAGTGGCGGCGCCTCATTACAAGGCTCGGTCGGTTGATTGATTAGTGATTGCGGGCGCGCCAGCTAAGGTCATTATTCCCGTACATGTAGTGCCTCTTTTTCTCACTCGGGAGATGGCAGTGATCTTCGGGGTATTCCCTACCCAGGTATTTCCCACTAGCGGGGAACCGCCCTAGCTGGGACAAGCTTCAAGCTCCCGACCGGTCTCCCCACGTGTGTGGTAGCTATTGTAGTGCATGTAAGTTTAAGTGTGTGTGTGTGTGTGTGTGTGTGTGTAAGAGGAGGATAGGACAAGGAGGAGGAAGGAAAGATCGCGTGCGGTCCGTAGCCCGTTTGTTAGGGTACTACAAAAACTACAGGAAACGGAAAAGTACCGAAACTACCTCCAGAGCGGCCGGCCGTTAGAATGCTCTTCCAGACAGCTACAGCTCAGCGGCTCGGTCGCCATCGCGGAGGCAGGTCGCAGAGCGACCCCAGGCCCCGGGCGACAGGTTCCAGCGACCTGCCGCAAGCGGCGCTCTCGTCGGCGCCAGAGTTGCCGCAACTTGCTCCGACTTCTGCGCGGAGCCAAGTGAGGAGGGCAAAGTCTCCCCCTCCCCCTGCCGTTTCGCGTTCAGGCCCCAGCGCCCCCCCCCCTGCTCGGCGCGCCGCGCCGCGCACGAGAAATTCTGCGAGATTGCTGTAAGCGACATCCAACTTCCCCAGGGGCATTACAAATGGCAGGCGGAGTCGGAGTTGTAATCCGGTTAGGACGTAGTAAACACCGCGAACGAGCTCCTCGCACAATGTCGAAGGACGCAGAAACGTGCGGTGACCGAATCTGGTCTGCGGCGGTCACCGAACAGCAGAGGCGGCTTCGGGTTCAGTTGTCTCAGTACAACCACCGCTTGCACTCCTTTCATTGATCCTAATATTCATTTACATGTTATTTTAAATGAATGAGAACGGCTCTTTGTAACAGAAAAGCAATGGAAGTTGATACACTGTGGAGACCATTCAAGATTTATTTAATATGAGCTCATAAAATTCTTACAGAGTGGCTTTGTATATTGATATTGATAGAATACTCGTTAGCCATTTAGAATGAGCGTGTCAGAAATATCATTCTACCTTTGAAACTGAGATAGTTTGTTCGCGCTCTTACTTCAGCTACTATGTCCCCGCTTCAACTCAGCCGCAAAGATCGGCTCGACGCCTCATGCATTACACAGACATTGGCATCTCATATTTCAAAATCGAGGACAATGCAGATGCAGCTGAAAAGCAAGGTACAGTCAAAGCTCGGTTTAAGCATGCCTTAGTTTTCGTACCATTCTGCTTTCGAATACATTTTTCATTGAAATTATGCCCCAGTTTTCGTTCAACCGCACGCTTTTCATATACGACCAAAGAAACTTTCATAGGGAATGAAGAACGAGCTAGAATTCGCGATTAACCTTCCAGCGGGCGCACTGTCGTAAATTTTACAAGGGCAGATTTTTTGAATTTGCTATCAACTCATTGTTGCCAAAGTCTTCTACGTTATTGATATTCCTCGTAGATATCTTTAGTGATGCTTATCTCCAGCCATTGTTTAGTTTGTATGCAAGATTCAGTTCCTGCGATGCTCTGTTCGGTGCAAGTGTAGTGTAAATTTTACGCTGGGTGCCTGCTGGTGTTCTAAAATTGTCATATTATGATTTAAACAAAATTGATATAAGCAAGAAACAATCTGCAACCAAAACTGTCTGTTTTCAGTGTTATGAGAATGATCTTGTTTTTGACTAAGAAGGAATATTTGTGAAGAAGACAATCTAATACATACGTATGTAATGCATAAAACCGTTGTGTCGAGATTCCAAGTGTCCTTTGTTTATTTGATGTGTTTTATTTATTTTTTCTATAATGTGTCTTGTGAAAAGCATGATACACTAAACACTTTCACTTATTTTTCATTTTTTCTTATTTTCATTGTTGCATCGACTTAATCCTTGCACAATGCATGTAATACACGTAATGCATGTAATATATGTACTATATCATTCTAAGATATTACACAGCAAGATAAAATTGCATAGTTCTACAATTTCTTAAATTAATTCTAGTCATTGAACGTCGTAAAATTTGCGACACGCGCCTGCTGGTGAGAAAAGTTTAGGCGCGCCCGCTGGAAGTTTAAAATGTATGTTTGCTAATATTTTTGGGCGACTGGAACTGAATAATTGGATTTGCATTACGTTTTATGGACAATATTGCTTCAGTATTTGTGCACACGATTTTCGACGGATTATTTCTAACGGATTAAACAGGAAACTAAAGTTTCGCTGTAGTAGTTGAGTGCGACCACCTTCCAGACAAGCGGCTGCATGGGTTTCTCTTCCCGTTGTGTTGCGGGCCGCACGTAGGCGGACAAGATCCTAAAGACACCAACGCCGCTCTCTGCAGCGTAAAAGTCATATTCGCCACGGACATCTCGCCGAGATTGTTCGTTAGGCTCTTCAGGTGAAGAAACTTTGCAACATAACAACACATGAGAGTCGCTTCTGATTACAAAGACATGACACATCACACAGTGTACAGGACAAATAGAACGATCACAACTAGCCATTTACTGTGAAATGATAATATTAATAAAAGATGATGTTGCAATGATAAATCTATCGTTACCTTCCATTAAAGGTGCTGAAACATGTTTGCACTGTAACTTGTACGATTTTATGGTTATCGCAGACTGTTTTTCTCAGCACTATTTACATTAATTAGTACCTGAAACGTGTAATATTCTACACTTTTTACAATACATAATAGTACACAGGTGAAATTATTTTTCCTTAGTCCTTTCAAATGCACAAGTTATGTAATTTACCTTACATAAAAGAAAACACACTACAATAGAAAATGGAACGATTTTTCTGCTTTTACAGTAATATTTAAATTGGTAATAAAAATACAGAGAAGACCAATGGGATGGAATGTCAAATCTTAAATATAATACATCAACGCAGGAAATGAAAATAGTATTAAATTAAAAAAAAAACAAAAAACAATGACTATTGATTACAAGACTCCGTTGATGTTGACATTTTCACGTTAATATCCTACCTTTACGAGCAGGAAAAAAAAGAGACAACGAATCAGATACGCCCTGAATGAGAAACAAAAAGAAGTAGAAACTAATGCTGAAATATATCACTTGGACTTCCTCCTTGTATCAACGCGGATTAGGACGTCGCATCTGAGTCAACGGGTCTTCTACATTCTAGTTCAACGTGTTGGAACTTATGTTGTCATTTCTCTAGCGCAAAACGAAGACTCTAGATTCAAGGTGTTATCTCCGGATTCCAGTAAAGAAAACTACGGATCATATGATCAATTTTATTTATTTAAACAAAATATTTAAAACTCTACTTCTCTCGTTTTCAAAACATGTACTCATACAATAAAGCTTAACATTCTAAAATAGTTATAATTATTTTACATATGTACTTATGTTTACTTATGTATACATAAACTTCTATTGTAGAAAATACATCAAACCATTTAACTAGTTAGTTTTGATGCGAAGCATAACACGTAGACCAAGAAGTTAATACTAGTGAATATTTGAAAGACACACTCAAAAAAAGGCCTGTAATATGCCAATTTGTAAATTACTAAACATTTTAATTTTAAAACGCCAAGTTCACGAGTATAGAAATTCGTGCCTCAAAATATCACAATTAGGGACAGACGTCAAATATACCATAGACCCCCAGCCATTTCAGCGCTGCATCAGAAGGCATTTGGCGAATATTTGCAATTACCAAAATAATTACACAACTTAGATTAGAACTGAATTTTTAGTGACGTATTTAGTGTTTTGGCTTCTTTTCAAATCACAAACCGTTTCTGCTCTTTTTCTTCGTTTCTTTTATTGTTCTTTGACGCTTCAAAAAGTAAACAATGGAATTCCGCTCATTCAGGGTAACGTATTAATAATATCATTAATTATATTAACAATAATACTAACAAAACATGGTACGAAACTGTCAAGAATCTAATTTGGATGGCTCGTATAAAAATAAGGAAACAAAATAGTCGATAAATGTACATAAGAACAATGAACAGAAATCAACAAAAAATGAATAATGTTTTGCAGTCTGCAATAATTAACATGAACGCATTGATTAACGTGAATCTGCATTACCTTTCATTATTTTCTATTTACAGTTCTGAAACTACTAACATGTTTTAGAGTAAGGTAACTCCAAAACTACTACATTCATGTAATATTAAAGTTAATATACTCATAATAAGTATATTACTCGTATTTTAATTACGGAGAAAAAGTGTGAAATCGGCGTTTTGTCACTTATAATTTCGAAAGATGTCTTTTATTAACAAAATAACACAATGGCAGTAATAAAAACAAAATTAAAAACATTTTAATTTCTTTTCAGTTTTCATTTTCCATTGGGCATTTTGGCTCGTTTTTAGCTTTTGGCCATTTCTGGACAACGAACGAATCAATCAATGGAATGAAGTCACTGATAATAATTATGATACTCGTGTGATTTGTGATTCGTGATTTGCGTTTCGCGATTCCCTTCCGGCACAACACAATTTGAAAACGTTCTGCTTTACGTGAAATTCGAACCCATACCATTCCCACGCAGACCGGTTGACCCCATAGCTGCCTGCGTTACGTATACGTAAACTTTCTATTATTTTATATTAGTCACCTTATTCTTATTATTTCTTTTTGAATTATTATATGTTGAATTACGACTTATTTTCCACATTTGAAAAAACACCGCGGACCCTAGGGGCACGTTATAGCGACTGCGTTGAGATGTCCTTGGGGCCGAGTGACTTACTTCGTCACGACGTTGGGAAAAGGTTGGCGACCGCGCCTTCAGCCTCCCGGACCGCACTCAAGGCTCAGGTGGCTCCTCACCCCCTTCCCCACCTCCTCCAGCTGGTGCCCGCGGCCTCTCTCGAGCGCTTGGGGGCTGGCCAACGACCCGAGCGCAGCCTCGCCCGCCCCACCCCTCCAACTCTGCTCCGCCTCGCACCGCCCCCTCACCACCCCGCCCGCCAAACTCTGCCAGCCGCCCCGCGCCGCCCTCTCCCACCGCGGCCCGCTCCGCCCCGCCGCGCCCCGCGCCGCCCCGCTCCCGCCCCGCCCCGCTCCCGCGCCGCCCCGCGCCCGCACCGCGCCCGCGCCGCCCCGCGCCCGCGCCGCCCCGCTCCCACGCCGCCCCGCGCCCGCGCCGCCCCGCTTCCGCGCCGCCCCGCGCCCGTGGCGCCCCGCGCCCGCGCCGCCCCGCGCCGCCCCGCGCCGCCCCGCGCCGCCCCGCGCCGCCCCGCGCCGCCCCGCGCCGCCCCGCGCCGCCCCGCGCCCACCCGCTCCTCCACCCTCCACTGCCCCGCCTCAGCACGTCCCGGCTACCTCCACTCCGCCCCGCCCCACTCCCGGCCACCGCGTCCCGTTCCGCCCCGCCCGCCCACCGCGAGCCGAACCGCCCCGCTCCGCCCCACTGCCTCCCGCACCGCCTCCAGCCCATCGCCTCGCGGTCCGCTCCGCCCCACTCCACCGCGTCCCGTCCCACTCCGCCCCGCCCCGCCCCGCCCCCCGCGAGCCGCGCCGCCGACGCATGTGGGTCGGACTTTCACTGGGCGGAGGCGCCCTCGCCAGCAGCGCCGGCGCTCGCTCGCGGGTCGACGGCCTCGCGCACGCAGCCCCCTCTCCCCTCCCCCCACGCATTGCGTAACGCACGCGCCGGCCCCGCGGAAGAGCACACGCCCGTGCGTTCAAGCACACCGCACTTCCCCCGAAACGAGAAACAAGCCAACAATTCTGTGGTCACGGGGTAAAAGTTCGTAAGTCAAAAATCTTAGTTTGGAGAAAACAACGGTTAAATGATTGAGCCAACGATTTTTCCTTCGGTCAACGCTATTCCCAAAGTTTTTTTTTTCTCGTTAAGGAGGCAACATTTGAATTCGGTCGTTTTACTAAAATAAAATATAGATACTTAATTTGTGGTTTCAGTACTTAACCTAATTTCGCCAAAAATGACTTAAGATCTTTTACCCCGTGACCACAGAATTAAGAAAACCAACCACAGAGTGTCTCAGAAGAAATTATGCAAATGAATCGGGCATGAACGGAGGACGAAGATCATCTCTTTTGCCAACGAACGTGTGATTAGAAATTTCATGTCACGAAAAGTTACATGCCCTTGTATGCGACATAAACCCTGTTTGATAGGCAATTCGTTAATCATTTGTGTTTAGCAGGCACGCGAAGCTTCCTGGACTGTCAGAACGTGACCAGCCAATCAGGCATGATATATTGCTTACCAATCGCCCACGAATGTCACTTTTGTATCGTCGTTATATGAAACTTTCCACCACATGCTTATTGGCAAAAAGTTATCTTCAACCTTCTATACGCTCAATTGTAACATTTAACCTGAGGCATTCTGTGTAAGATGATATAGTAATATATGTGTATGATATACTTATATTACCATTATATTTTTGGGGACGAAAACGACTTCATTCGTCACTGGGGATGGTTTGTGGGGAAACGTGTGAATCACTGCCACCTGTTTCAATCGATGCTTTCTGAGCAGTTCTTGCCACATCGACAGTGATGTGGCAAGAACTGCCCTGAGAGATCGAGCCCTTTTCGTGCCTCTCCTGTCGCTTTATTTTGGATTTCGATTGTATTATTTAAAATTGGTAATTCTTTGAGAGTTTTCAAATTTTCATCCAGTAAAACTTTTAACATGACTACCTTAAAATGTAATAATAATAATAATAATAATAATAATAATAATAATAATAATAATAATAATAGTGACTTTATTCATGTGGCGAGACTCGGGCCTTCAAGCTCGCTCTTCCGCCTAACCACGTAATACATACATATATAGACAAAAATTGAAACAGTACATTTAGTAAATTAAATAAAATACAACTTAGATATGTCTTGCCCCTGGGCTCACAATGTGAAAGTAAAAAACACGTCCCAGCATTTACATTAAACGGCCGGGGAAAACCAGGGAAAACAAAGGAAGTGTGGAATTTAAAATGTATTGTGTAAGTTTGTAAATATTCAATATTTACACGAGAACGCACAAATCACTTGTCTTATTCTTAACCTTGCGAAAATATTTATCGGTAGCGCAGTTAATTTCGGGACCCCTATTCGAACTCATCTCGCTCGAAGACGTAAGCGCACAAGCTGATAACTTCCACACGAACAGCGGCCAACGAAAGTTCTTTTCAGAATATAATAGCTTCTCGGCACCCAAATGCTTGGGACATTCAATTTAATGAATTAATTGCTGGCAATAGCATTTCGTTTCTTGAGTTTACTATGACTCAGAATAATATTTTAAAATTCGTATTCACGACATTTTTAAAGAATTAAAACAAATGAAAAAAGTACCAACCCCACCACCCTGAAGCCTTTGGACGTACTCACATATAACTCACATTTATCTTGAACGAGATGTAAACTTAGAAAATGCTTTTAATTGCTTCCGCTGACGGTAATTAAAACGATAACATTTCTTCTCACGAATATTGTCAACAGTCTTCGTGACACGTCTGAAAGGTAGACTCAAATTTGTGTTTTCGAATTCTATCATGTTCCTGGATGTTTTTCTGTTAAATATCATTTGTTACAACGCGGAAGCATACGCTTTCTGCCAATCGCGCACCAGATGCACCAGCACGAATCTCGATAGTACATGTGCCGAGGGATATCTCTTCGATTGTGTTGCAACGTGTTTCAGCTTAAAACAAGTAAATGTATCTATAAATTAAAAATGATCCAGAATAACTGCCTAATCAGCCTATCGCACAGCCGACTATTTTTTCCTCATCGTTTCTTAGAGTACCAAATCGCTTCTTTCACAATACTTCATCACTGGGTGTCGCCTCTGCCACCTCCAACATCTGACTCATCTTTTGACTACTTTATTAGTTACCACAATGAAAACTCCTGAGTTGCTTTATCGTCATTCACCGGCACTAACAATCCAATATTGAACCGAGGAAATTGGAAGCCAAAAGCTACACTAAATACGCATTCCGGTACGTATGCCTGCGGAAGAGCGGAAGTGAACACGCACACGCGCCGATGCGTAGACCAGGAAGGGCGGGGCCTTGAGGCAAACACGCTGTGCGTAGTTTCTCACAACCGCCTCGGCCGTTCGATGGCAGGGGGTCCTCCCCGTCCCCGTCCTCCCCCTTCCTCCCTGGCAAGTACTTGTCCCCTCCGCGGTAACCAAACCTTGAGTTGGCGTTCGCCTCTCCTCCTTAGGTAAATACGTTTTCAGCTCTCTCCGCGCCAAACCGAAAACAGACAATAAAGGAGGTAATGAAAATAATGATCGACATTACACGTTCTATACTCGGAACTTGTAAGCTCGAACACTGATTTCAGGAATCCCTGAGCTCGTTGCAAACTTAACAACTCCAATAACTTACAACCGTTTTTTATTACCTGAACTTAACAAACGGGAAACGTTCACGCACCAATTCATCCAAGAACGATCTCAGTTACAGCGCACGTGGACAACAACCTCCAAGATCAGTCGTCATTTAAACAGATTATCTATTTCTACATAAGTCAAGTTGTTAAGTCAATAGATTATATCAAATTGAAAAAACGATCGATACCACATGTAATTCAGGAAGATCACTTAGAAAAGTCAATCTCTTTCTTTTTGGTATGTCTCTCTCTGGAGAACTCATATTTGCGAATTACAAATAATTACGACAAATGATAATTCTTCTACATTAGTGTCTATTTCTAATTATAACGCTTCGTGAGGCTAAAGCATAACTTCGTATCTACGTACACATAGCCACACTAATAAATCGCTAACGTTACAAGATATATTCCTTTCAAAAAATTGCCTTTCTGCGGCCTTAAGGACCAGAGAAACCATAACACATGATGAAATATACCGAAGTACAGTGTAACTCACTTCCGCGAGCAATAATAGACTTAGATGGTACACCAAAGCAATACGCTTTTTACACTACTTGAAAATATTAAAAATGGATACGAAGACATTTTTTCTAGAATGGAATGATAGATAACAAAATACAGATGCTATTTATTGTTGTTTTACAATTTTTCTAAACAATGGGTATAGCGTTATCGAGGGTTTCCTTATTCTATTTCTCAATGCCTTGTGCTTCGTATTAAACGTCACAGAAGAGCCGGAAATCATATTGTTCTTCTTTAGATGGCTCAGAGTATCAACTGAAGTTACTGCAGCGCCTTTGATTGGAGGTCTTAGGTTTCGAGTCACGACTGTGGGAAGATTTTCCACTCTAGCTACATAGCTAGGTCAAATTCAGTCGCTGTCTGGAGGAGAACACTAGCGGCTGGCTGCACTGGTAGGTCTCCGTGCTTTCTCCGATCAACACCACGCGAATGCCGGAGCAGTACCCTGACAAACGGGCCAGACAGCGCGTACAATCTTTCCTTCCTGTTCCCTCTCCTATCCTCACACATACGTACACTTTCAACCAGTTCACTACGACACATGTCGGGAGCTTAGGGCTAGTCCCGGCTGGGCCGGTACCCAACTGGTGGGAGATACCTGGGCTGGAAAAGAAACACAAGCCGCCGGGTAAGTTGGCGGCGGGTCTCGCCATCCGGCGGGGAAAGAACACCGCCACCTCTCGCGATAAAAACATGCACTACACTTACGGGGCTACTAACCTTCGCAGTTGACGCGCCCGGAAACAATTACTCGATCTTCCTTTGCTTGCAGGCTTTGCCCAACCTTTTCCACGACATGTTTTCGATGTTTTGAACGCTCCGTACAACATTTTGGGTGTATTCGGATGTCCCTAGACAGATCCACGTGCAACGCGTCGCCGCCGAGTCTCGCGCGCGGGAGTAGTGGAGCCCCGAGTGAGTCCGCGAGTCGACCCGGCCGAGCGGAACGGAGCGGAGCGGGACCAACGCCTGCCGAGCGAGACAGCCGCGCCGGCGGCACTACGAAGTCCTACCCACACACGCAAACTGCAAACGTTCCAAAATAAAATCTTAAGATTAGCCACGAAACCACTGTTTGTAGGAAACAACTGTCTCTCCACCTTAAGTTCATTCCATCCAAACCTGCATCACACCGTATCTCATGACTTCTTTTTTAACATCCAAAAGGTTTCCGGTATTGCACATTTTCAAGTAGGACTCACTTACCCACCCCCAATGCAGTGGCTTAGAATCTTCTCTGCTCCTTTCTCACACAACTCGTTGAAGTATCCCAAGTCACTAAATCAACTGGAGGTGCCGGTTTGAGTTTCCCGCATCGATATTAAATTGTGCTGTTTTGTCAGTCTGTAAGTGTTGTATTATGTATTTTGTATTCTTCAACTAACATCTGAACGAGTCAGACGGCTGAATGATGTAAAAATCCAGCTCTCAATGAAGTTGTTTGTACTACAAAAATAATATAAAATTTAAAAAAAAATCAAAGCGGATTCCACAGCCTCCCGACACAACGGTGTGACACACAACGCAGCTATTCCATGAATGAATTATTTCAGAATAATAATTCCAATATCTCTCAACAGAAACAGATTCTTCAAAAAAGAGATTCTTCCCATATTGATCCGTATTTGCAAAGTATGGTATTTAAAGGTGGTATTTTGATGGCTATTAGTTCTAAATCAGACTATTACTACATTTTACTCTTTTGTTGTTTCTCTCATTTTGTTGAAAAGTATACTGAATACCTAGGAATGCTGTGATACCTGCAAAGTATCTTTATCACTACAAAGGCCGACACAACTGATACAATGCTATAATTGAAAGAAAGAATAAATGCCAACATCAATTCTCATCTTGAAGGGTTTTTTTTTCTACGAATTGATCACTAAATAAGTTATCGCTAAAAATAAAATGTATATACATACTTTACTTACTTACACACACTAGAAACGGGTGAAAAAACATCTGAAAGCTGAGATGAGGCGGGGACAGGACGCAGATGACAGCAAGTGGGGCATGGCGGAGACCGGTTCTTAGACTGAAGTGTCAATGCTGCTGAGGTATCGAAAAAAGTATCAAACGTTCGGGGTACAGAATCTGAACTCAGGTACGGATTTCATATTACACCATGACGAAAGTAATAGAACAGATAGTAATTCAAGTTGACTCGCCTTTATCCATATCTTTAAAATGGTCAAGAGCTTATAAGTCTTAGCTATGTATGGCTGGCTTGGACAACTTTACAAATCAGCTCTGCTGTTTGGGTGTCGTACTACTTCTATGAAGAATTCTGGTTTCCAAAGAATCAGAATTCTTGCTCCCGACGGCCAATTTAATTCTAAACGAGAAAAATTACACTCGAATTGTATTATTAATAAAGATGGGAAAAGAAAATGATTCTTACAATACATTTTTATTTTGAAGACTTGAAATATTTGAAATAAAGTGTGTTGTTCTATGGTTTTGTCTATTAACATAAAAGAATTGAATCGAAAATACAATTAAACATGTGCGGAATTCTTCTCTTACTAAATATTCCTTAATGTACTGAATTCTCTACAACTTACCTCATTTTTAATTATTTAATATACGTTATTAAATAAAAATTATTGATAACATGATTCTTTTTAGTCTACCCTATAAATACTGATATTCAGTAAAGAAATTAACTTTCATAAATGAACGAAAATGGTATAGCATACCTGAATACACCTTAATTTTTTCCGGTTGCTAATTACAATGCCAATAATATGTCGCCAAGACATTAATCGATTTCTCACAGTATCGATTGTAGTGTACAAGAATAATCTGATTTTAAAATCTATCAAATACATGTAACTGAAATAGAATGGTTGTGTGAGAAGAAAGAATGTTACCTGAGAAAATTGTAAAGTAATTTCCGTCAGGCAAAAGAAAAAGATGAAGAGCTCAACAAACTGTATTGAATAAATTATTGTCAATTTGAAAGAAATTACAAAACAGATTAAGACGACAGAGTAAATTGGAATACTCTTATTCGGATACAACACTTTTTTGTAATAGAGAAGTTCTTCCTTGAAGAGTGAAACCCGCTAACAAATTAAACAAGTTAAATACATTAAATAAATTAAATAAGTTCAATGAATGAAACAACTAAAATAAATCAAGTAAATAAATAACAATATCCCAACGCAGTTGAGAACCTCTCCCCGCCCCAGAGCTGCGAGCGACTCGCACGGTTCCCGTTTGTGAAAGGAAGGACACGGCGCAGGGGAACTGCGCCGCACGCAGAGCAGACGAGAGGAGAGGCGGCGGAAACGAGGGCGCGAGCGGGCTGAAGGCCGGCCGCACAAAAAAAGAGACAGAAGAGGTCACGCAGAGGAAAGACAACGAACGCGCCTCCCAATACCGCCACGCACACACACGTTCCGGGACACAACGGAATTGCGGACTGTCTACACGACGTTTTCGTTCAGGCACGTCGATACATCGGCTGCCTAGATTGATTGATTCATTCGTGTTTCCGTGCGCGGCAACTACTTAGGTCATTTGTCCCGTAAGTGTGGTGCGTGTTTTCTCTCGGGAGATCTTTTCCCCGCTGGATGGCGAGATCTGGCGCCGACCTACCGTCGACTAGCGCGGTATTCCCCTAACCAGCTATCTCCCACCAGCGGGACACCGCCCCAGCCGGGACAAACTGTAAGCTCCCGACCGGTCTCCCGGCATGTGTGGTAGTGTAGTGAATGTTACTGTAAGTGTGTGTGTGTAAGAGGAGAGGATAGCTCAAGGAAGAGGAAGCAAAGATCGCGAGCGGTCCGTGGCTCGTTTGTTGGTACTGCTCTGGCATATGCCTGGTTGATCGGAGAAACCACGGAAAACTACCGATCAGAGCAGCCGGCCGCTAGAATTCTCCTCCCGACAGCGACTGAATTCGGCCTAGCTGACAAGCTAGTGTCGAAAATCCTGCTGCCGTCGAGACTCGAACCTAGGACCTCCCGGTCAGAGGGATTGCAGTGACATCAGGTTGATGCACTGAGCCATCTTTCCCGGCTGCCTAGAAAAGGAGTACCTTCACTAATAATAGTTACTGGCTCAGGACATGAACTGAGGCCACCGCAGGCCTCTAACCGGGAGGTCCCAGGGATCGGGTCACTAGCTAGATAGCTAATGTCGAATTCACCCGCTTTGGAGGAGAAATCTAGCAGCCGGTTTTCTCTGATCAACACCAGGCGAATGCCGGAGCGGTATCTTAACAAACGATCCTCGAACAACTCGCGATCTTCCTTCCACTTTTTTTGTCATGTTCTCACTCGTTACGTACACACACACACATACATACATACATACATACACACACACACACACACATACACACACACACACACATTCCCTTTTCTACTACACATGTCTGGAGTCCTGAACTTGCAATAGACCGTGTCCCGGCTGGGGCGGTGCCCCGCTGCTGAGAGGGCCGTGACTGGGAAAAGCCAGCAAGCCGACGTGTAGATCGAAGTCTGATCTCACCGTCCAGCGCAACCTCCGTTACAAAACATATACTATACTTAAGGGAATAATGACCATAGCCGTTGACGCGTCTGGAAACATCAACGTCAGTTACAAGAATAACTTCAGATTTGATAAGAAAATATAAATAGACGGCATTGCCAGGTATTTATGAAAGCCATCAATTTAGATAGAAGCAAATAATTGTATTTAAAGTGTAAAATAAAAATAATTGTATCTGCATTCCCATCATCCGCGCCACGATATTTGAATTCCCACCCTGCTCCATCGCAGCCGTCTCGTAAATACGAAATTAATCTCTCTTCTCATTACACACTGATGGCAGACCATGAATGTGATGTGATGAGATTCTAATCTAAGCCACGAGGTACCTATTGTCTCAAAATAATTAAAATTGAGCCGTCAAAGAACGTTACTTTCATTTACTATATTTACATACATGAATGTAGGTAGTGGATTTTTCTGAAGTGACTGATACATGAAATGCACACAAATACGAGTTGCAAAGTTCTCTTATCTGTTCAAAATGAAACAAAGACGGGGCTTTCTCCACATGTGAAGGCCATTATTAGAAAGTAATTAATATCTTCCTAGTGAATGAGGATCGGGTTTTTATTTCTTTCCGGTATCTGTTCCAGTTTCACTCCACATTTTTTGTTCGCAAGCCGTTGCGGTTCGCTCCCCCAGAATTACCTTCGGAGTCCACTTCCTTCTCCGAAAGGAGATTCTCCTTAATGCAACTCGCACTTTGGTCACAAGCAACCAATCTGTGTGCCACCCCGCGCCGTGCCGCTCATCACTGGACCACACCCACCATCGTCACCGCTCCCGCTCATGTCCCTACACTCCCTATTGTCCCACTGCCGTCCCAGCATCACCCTTACGCCAGTCCCGCGACGCAGAAACAACATGCCAGGTCCCACAGCGCCACCCCAGCGCCCCGCCCCGCCCCTCCCCGCACCGCCTTCCCCGCTTCGCTCTTGTCCCATGCCGCCCAGAGCGCTCAAGGCCACTCGCGGGAGATCGTAATCTGCCGCCGAGGAAGAGTTGCGTGACCCCCAAAAGCGCTTCGCAACTCCCATTACTTCATTCACTAATTACATTAAAAGCTCAGAATTTAATATGACGCATCCAATTCATTTTGTATGGTCAGTGCGCCACCTGATAATACGTGCGGTAGCCCTTCCAGCGAGAAAGCAACAACAAAGAGTAAATTAAATCCAAACGACAGGGCCCCGCCCACATCAGCACGAAGGCATAACAGCGGTTAAACAGGTCGGCGACTGACGCCCTGGAGTGACCTCATATTGTTACTGGAGCGAGGCGCGAGGGGCGGGATGCTCGCTGGAGGGGAACCAGCAGCCAACAAAAAAGTTCGCAATCCTCTCTGCCCTAGGTCGCGACGCGGCCGGGCGGGCCGTCGGGCGGGCGGGTCGTCGGGCGGGCGAGCGGGCGAGCGAGCGGGCGAGCGAGCGGGCGGGCGAGCGGGCGGGCGGGCGGGCGAGCGGGCCGTCGGGCGGGCCGTCGGGCGGGCGGGCCGTCGGGAGGGCCGTCGGGAGGGCCGTCGGGCGGGCGGGCCGTCGGGCGGGCGGGTCGTCGGGCGGGCGAGCGGGCGAGCGAGCGGGCGAGCGGGCGGGCGAGCGGGCGGGCGGGCGGGCGGGCGAGCGGGCGGGCGGGCGGGCGAGCGGGCGAGCGAGCGGGCGAGCGGGCGGGCGGGCGAGCGGGCGGGCGGGCGGGCGAGCGGGCCGTCGGGAGGGCCGTCGGGCGGGCGGGCCGTCGGGAGGGCCGTCGGGAGAGCCGTCGGGCGGGCGGGCCGTCGGGCGGGCGGGTCGTCGGGCGGGCGAGCGGGCGAGCGAGCGAGCGGGCGAGCGGGCGGGCGGGCGAGCGGGCGGGCGGGCGGGCGGGCCGTCGGGCGGGCGGGCGGGCCGTCGGGCGGGCGGGCGGGCCGTCGGGCGGGCGGGCGGGCCGTCGGGCGGGCGGAGCAGAGCAGAGCGGTGCGAAGCGAAAGTTACTCTTTGCTATTTTCGTCCCTTCTGTCTGCGTCTCGCGCCGTCCCTCACTCCCGCCCGCCGCCACTGGCGTTTCCTCCCCGGGCGCCCACAGGCCTCTCCAGGCGCCTAGCGTTGCGGAAGGGGGGAGCACAGGTTGGGACGGGTGTGCGAGAAGAGGAGAAAGCGGTGGGGTATGGAATGAAGTAGGCGTTGGGAGTGGGGAATGCGAGGAGGTGAAGAGTAATGTGACGGGAAATGCGATGGCGATAGCGAAGGTGTGGCGATAGCGGTAGATTCGGCAGAGGTGGAGACGGAGATGGGAGGGAGGAAATAATATGAGAGCAGAAGATGAAGGAAGATGAAAATAGAAAAGAGTGGGTACGCAAGGAAACGATGGCATGTGAGGAAAATAATACGAAAAAAGCGGCATCGAAAATGAAGGTAAAGGTACAAAAGAAGAAAGTTTAGCGCTAGAAATAGCGATTTCACGGCGTCGTCGGTAATGGATGCACATTTTTGAGCAATGTAGTTGGCAAGAAAGAAGAAACGATCGTAAATTGAAGCAGTGGTTGAAAACCTGATAAAATAAAGAAACGAGATATAGGAAGAGTAGGCAATAAATACAAAACCACGATCTGGCAACATCTTCAAACATTTGGGCAGCGCCCGCGCTGCGCTCGGCACTGGCGGAGGTCCGGGCCCCAAAGAGAAGGATGGCGAGAGAAGTGGATGGCGGGAGAAGTGGCGCGGCGTTCTGTGCCTGGCGCTCAATGGGCGCTTTCGTAACGCCGCCTCCAGCGCTGGAGGTCGGTCAACGACACCTGGCGTAATCCGACGCCCGAACGACCGCCGCAGGAGGCCACGGGGGCGGGGAAGGGGGAGCTGGCGTTGGATGGTGGACGGTTGCCGGAGGGCTGGGTGGGTGGTGTGGGCGGGTTGGATGTGCTGGCGGGACGGTGTGGGCAGGGTGGGTAGGTGGATGCACGATGTGGGTGGGCTGGGCGGGCGGCCGGCCGGCGGGCGGGCGGGCGAGTGGTGTGGGTAGGCTGGGGGGGGCGTTATGGGCGGACAGGGTATGTGGGTGGTGTGTGTACAACAAAAGGGCAAGGGTGCGCAACAGAGTAGGGGGGATAAAGGAGAATAATGGGAAGCCAGCACCGCGACCTCCGAATCTGTTTGTTCTCGTGGGGGGAACTATAAATTTGGTTACGCGTAAAGCAGAGATTCCTAAGCGAAAGTTGTGTCTGAGAGGCAGACGAAATTGTGAGTACGCTAGTCCCGTACAAGAGTAGGCCTACTTACATAAAATGAAATGTAATTCATTTTATGTCAAGAAAAAGCAATCAAAAACATCTGTACTTTCTTTTCTATTAAATTTATTACGTATTATATGACGTTATTTATGTGTTTATTGTCTAATTTTCAATTAAATTAATACATCATCCCCAACAGAAACAGAATATTCCCCTTCTTCAAAGATTGTCTGGGTCCATATAAGGTTGAACGGGTGTATTCTTCAATATCCCAAAACTCTCAGAATCCGAAAATGAGTATTTCCTCCTCTCGTGACAAGGTGAAATCCCTGCTCTACTTACCATGCACACCTTTTCTGTTTTATCAACCTACTGGTCCGTGTTTACCACCAGTTCAGGAGTGACGCAATAGTAAACAAGTTAAGCCGTTGGCACCTTTGTGCCACCGAAAGAGAAGAATCGTTTGTCACTTTTTCGGCACTAATCCAACGCCCTGGTGCGGGAGAAACATCAATCTGAGCTGAGGCTAAATTTGTGAGGGCAATGAACGGCGAACTCGACAAGGCAAAACAAGTGACCGACTGGGCTGCTGCCTTTTTTTGTACAAGTCTTGAAAGAATTCTGCTTTCGTCTGTATCTACCCGCTTTATCTGCTAACGCTGATGGTGATGAAGTTCCCACTAGAGGCGAAAAGCATGATTTCTTATTATTCTCAGGGATAGTAGTTGCACAACAATGTAAAAGATGAAACGCTAATTCTTGCTGATCTGCCTTCTTACGGTGAGCGCAGTGCTATCACTGTATTTTATACACAACGTATTAAATGCTAATGTAATATGCGATGCCTGATTCATATTTCTACCAATAAATACTTCTCCTTTTTTATTTCCATTCGCACACACGATTAAATGTTACATTTTAATTTTACCCAAGGGAGAAGAACGAACCATACCTCTCTTTTACGCTATCCTACTAAATAAGCACTTAAGTATAACAAACACGTAAATACTGCATTATCGCACTAATGTGGGTAGTATTGCTTTACTGTAATGCAAAGCAATAGAGAATTATATGTTAAACCGAAATGTGAGCAAAATAGTAACAATTTCTTGCGAATAACTTCAATAAAGAAAAGGCTTCATTCGTATTTCGTTCGCATAGACGAAATGCGAATGAAGGGCGGAAAATTATTATTATAATCATTGCAAGAAAATCCTCCGCCTGCGTCACAGTAATGTTTCAAAAATATTTGGCTTTTCGATTACTTAAGCAATTCAAATCGTATTACCTACTCTAACATTCCTTCTCTAAAACCATCAAAATAAATGGGTGGCATTCAGAGAATCTCCTTAATCCTCTTGCATTCACCAACAGTATTTTTAGCTTTTCGGTAAAGGAAATATCAAGTCTTCTGAGAAACCGTCATGTGTAACAGCTCACATGCTCATAAACCATCAAACACCGATTTCTCTCCTTCATCCTCCAACGGCGCCATCTCCTTTTGTGCAACGTGTCCCAAACAGGAAACTCTCTTGATGTATTTACGAGTAGTTCAAACAAAGACAAATCCTTCAATGCCAGACAAGGAGGAAAATATGATCCATAGGATAATAATATCGACGTCTTACCGGAGGACCTAACTTCCGCTGACGTTCCCATTTCCTCCTTTTTTCCTGGGAGAGAGGACGACCACTTTGACAAATCACTGGCCCTGTGACTGATGTTACGCCCTCGACCATCCTATGACGTCAACAATATCCTTTCATTTCTACATAATCATTCATACGAAATGTTCGTTTTCGAAAGAGCGTGGAACCTAATTCGCTTTTGTGAACTTATATTCACATCGCCAGTCAGTGTTATGGTGGTATCAAAAACCATTAAATAACAAAATTAACACTAAATCCCCAATCCACGCATGCAAAATTAATTTTGAACGAAACAGAAAAGTAATCTGATGTAAACGAGCAAACCAAACGCTAATTTAAGAAGAAATTCGAAACGGTGAAGACAACCACAAATTTTTACTCAATAGAAAAATTGGAAACCTGTCAGCGTTGATAATTTTACGAGCTACCTTTATTTACAGGAACACACTGCTCAAAATACACATTTTCAATAATAATAATAATAATAATAATAATAACAATAATAACAATAATAATAATAATGCAACCTCTCGTTCTAAAACACAATTAAATACCAAACACTCAAAGTGATGAAGCCACTTTGCTGATGCCGACGAATAGTAAGAATCAAATGTTAACAAAAGAAAAAATATTGAAGATTAAATATTAACAGAACACATAACAAAAAGAAGGATTTTTTTTATTATTGTAGGTACAAGTTCCATAACATAATTTACCAAAACATCATACCAACCCATTTCTCAGCTTCATAGAACTAACTGTTGTTACCTCTGAGAAGGGAAAAAAGCGATACTTCGTGGCGTAAAAACATATATATTCTTATTTTACGTCTGGCTCCTTCCGGTGTTCCTAAACTCACCACTTTCCGGTTGAAACTTTTTTCCTACAGACGCGACACCACGTTATATTTCCAACTGAGAAAAAACTTGATTTTGATTGCATTTATTTATTATTAGCATCATGTACTAGGCGAACAGTGGTTACTCACTTATGCAGTATTCAGTTCAAAGCAACTCTAAGAAATCAATCATCTCACTTTCTCCTCCACTTCTGTCGTTCTTTTCATTCACTCCAGGCAAGTCAGCTGGACCGCTACATTAATGAATACACACGCATTCCATCAGTGAAAGTTACAGATGAGAATGGAGATACCTTTTAAAGGCAACCCGCCACGACATACGTTTTAGGACTATAAACAAAACATCACAGTTACAATGACAGTTACGAGATTTACGACATCATAAAACGTTCAGTCAACATCGTCTGCCTTACTCTCTAATTCGACTTTGCATCTTTGTTTTTATTTCTTTTCCTAAAACTTACAAATGACAAGCGATATTCTGTTCTTTAGAAAATACTATATCAATTGGTGGCTTAAAATGCATGTGTCAAGACTAAATGCGTAGAAGATATTCGTTTATATGAATGAATGTGTTCTGTTGAAGAGATTTAAATTTGTGCAACAGCATTTCCGGTCCCGACAACGGATGCGTGTTCTAGCAATGCACACTGTAGAGAATGGCATTCGTCCCAGTGTGGCATGTGTTTTGTGTAATGCTTCCTTGCTCTTAAAAAGGATTACTGCTGTTATGCGTTGAACTAACGTCTAAATTGTTCTTATCCTGTTACCTTGTCATCCTGTTACCTTGTGGAATTAAACCCTAATGCTGTGGAATTTCCCGGCTAACAAAGATGGTTAAAATGAAATCCAGTTTAAGCACTTAAAACTAAGATTGGAAAGCACGTAGGCGCGCTCTCTTTTCGTTTCTCTCTGCCTCTCTCAATGTGTCTTTGTGTGTCTGTCTCTGCGTCTGTCTGACTGCCTTTCTCTCGCATCACACGCAGACTTTGGGGAAGTTTTAAGACACACATCTACAAAATGTATGTAACGTAGTTAAATAGGAATAGTTAAAACATAAATAATTATATTTTTCTTCACGATACACTCTTTTTTTATATTGAACATAATTCCATGATTACATTCGTATCTATATTGTTACTAATTACCTTGCCAGTTCTTGCGCATCGTAGCTTACAGTAGACATTGCTGGAAATCCATACAATGCTTAACAATGTAAACGATGCGGCGGCGGCAACTGTTCTGCACGAAACAAAGGTTTGTTGTTTCTATTTAATATACTATATTTCATTTTGCATTTTGTACACAAACATTTGGCAAAATTGCATAAAGTTTCTGTAAATTAGAACTGGATAGGAGTAAAGTCGATTGACCATACTCCATTAATGTTACTTATTAATAATTAACAAGCAGCATGAAACATATTTAATAAATATACAATAATGGATATTTACTATGATGAATACATGGAACCAAATTTCTAACATGAACGATTTACAGTCGATATGCAAGGTCTAGAGGATGTTGTCGTTGAAGTCGTCTGGTAGTGTCCCTATTGTCTAGTAAGTTGATGGCTAGAACGAAACAAAGGTGCGCGAGTTTGAATCCCGGGAAAGACGTGGTCATTTTCATCTCCTGGTTTGGGCGTGAAAAGCCTTAGCGAACCGCCACATATTGCACAATAGCATCCACTTTAGTTAGTAACCATTTATATTTCAACTAACCAGCTTTCAGGGAGTCAAAATTAGCTGTAGTTAAAAATTGAAAAATGTATTTTTTATAGAAAACCTAAAACATTTCATTCTTATAAAAGGTCTAGAAAATGCATAATAATTTAAAATATTTCCTTAAATAATTTTAAGGCAATAACACAGGAAACATTAGACACAAATACATTATACATTTAGTTAACAGGTTCAATTACAGAATATTGTACGATACATTATTTTAAAAATAGGAAGTGATACGAAGAAACATTATTACATTACATCAATGCTATATTATTGCATTGCTACGCAGCAAGACTGTAACGCTCCCTCTGCTCCAACTGAATGCCGTGTACGTCCTGTGTTCCTGCGCTCTCTGTGGAAATTGATTTCTTTCTCTCGGCCGACGCCTGCTCGCTGAGAGAGAGATGCCGTCCATTGACGAGGTGGCGAGGCCGTTCATTATCTCCGGCGGCAAAAGGAGCAGCGAGTGAAAAAGCAGGAGGAAGCGACACAAAACGGCGCTGGAAAGAGCAGGAAAAAGGGCGAAAAAAGGGAAACTGCCGGAGAGCGCCGCGCGCTCTGAAGCTTCGCTCCCGCGCATTGGCTCGCCCGTAGCCACTCCGGCGGAAATGGAATTAAATTTCATGTACATTAATACATCGTACATGAAACTTAATGTAGTCTTGTACATTAAAAGAGCTTAATATGTGTGTACATTAGATTAAATGCACTTAACTAGTCAGATTGCATCATAATATAACATTATCAGATTGCACCATAATATAACATTTTTAATTGGATAGGTCGTGGAGACAATGCAATCTGACTAGTTAAGTTATAATTCGACTTATGCCAGCATTGTACATAGGTTTGCAGAATGTTGGATAATTGTAGTGTTCTGTATGTCACTCACCTGATGAAGGACAACAATATGTCCGAAACGCGTTGTGATACAACCTCAATGTGATGTAACTATTTCTTCTGAATGTAATGTAATAAATATTTTTAATGAAAAATAGAATGTTTACTGTCTATAAATTATAAAATAGGGTCATAAGTGAATATGAGAACTGTAAACCTTCATCTGCAAAAACAGTGATTTCAATCAATATAATTAATAACAGTTAAAAAGGCACGTTTGCACCGTATTCATTCGCCGATAAGTAACACGTACCAAGACGGGAGCCAGTGATGGATCAGATTCTTAATAATATAGTTATTTCGTCTGGTATTTAGTTAGTTATAAAAACATAAATAATGAATGTTTTCTTCACATTCAATAACAAAAGTAATAACTATTGACGCGAAAATCGAAGTTGATAAATGCACGCGCCTGCTGGTGGGAAACGATGGGACGCGCCCGCCGGAAGGTTAATGCAGAGGTTCTCCTCTTTCCCCTGTCTCTCATCATCAATATCGTATAATCACCATTCCATGAAGATCATTCATTCATTCATTCATTCATTCTAGATGTGACCAAAAAGCTCTGTCTCTTGTATTATAATATACAAGTGTATATTCAATTTAATGTGCGTTCGTGATACAATGTACATTTCATTAAAATAATGCGGACATTTCTAACACTGTAGGCTAGATTGGGAAGAAACCTTCTCGTAAGTCTATGGTCGTCAAAGTCTTGGTGGTGTAGGTGTGTCTGTATGTGTTAGTGTGTGTTAAATGTGTGTTGGAGTGTGTGTTTATGTGTTAATGTTAGTGTACGTAATGTAAGTATGTGTATTACGGTGTGTTTGTTAATACGAATGGTTGTAAATATATGCGAGTGTATTAATATATGTGAATGTAGTTAATGTGTGTTAGGATGAGTTAATAAACGTAATGGTTAGTGTTAATACGTTAGTGTGTATGAATTAGCGTGTGTTATTATGTGTGAATGTGTATGGATTTGCATATGTTATGTATGTATGTGTAAGAGCACGAGGAGTGCATATAAGCAAGATATTCTTGAATTAATATTAGTGCAAAACAAAAAATAGGAGACAAGATTTTTTATAGAAATTGTTAGATCGCTGAAACACTCATCTTACCATTTTATATTGCTCCGAGAATATATAAAATTTGCCATTAATGCCAATATAACCCACAGTTGGTTTCAAACAAATGTTTTAATTGCAAATATCTCGCAAAGAACGAAGCACTAACATACTTACAAAGCAAGCATCTCAGTTTCCGGTTTCGTTGTTTCATTGCTGTAGCGTTTGGCATCTCATTATTCAAATATTATCGTTAGTACAATCTGTTTTCAATTCTCCTGCACTGTTACTGAGGAAACATATCACAGTCTTGTATATTACTGAAACCTCCAATCTTTGGTCTTGCATATCACTGAAACCTCCAATTTACCTTATATTTCTGAGATGCAATCTCTGTGCCAGAATCTCTGTGTTGGAATTGGACACCACAGAAAATCGAACAAACATTTGAACATCACAGAAAATCGAACAGCCTGGTCATCGTTTATCAATGTTCAATTTTACGAGATTCAATACATATTTAATGATACATTCTTAGTGATAAGTGTGACAGTAAAATATTTCGTGTTCCAGTAACCAACTTTTTTACAGACACGAAAAGAAATATATTTTGACAACGTCAACTGACTCGTCTCGACAACATGACGTATTGAAGTTTCAATGGGTTATCAAAAATGTAATGCGCAAATTACTCCTTAATCTTGTATTTTAGAAATCGTCTTCAGAGTTAATGCAATTTCATTAGGGCATGGACAAAGATGTACAGCATCTTTTAATAATTTGTAAAAGAATAGAATAAAATAATTAAAATAAGTTTAAAACGTTCGTTATATTATTTAAGTAAGTATTTAATTTCATTTTCATATTGTCTTGTAAATACTCTCGTTTCAAAAAAGATTTGTGATTTCTGGTATGTCAATCAAGAAAATACTGCTGCGAACCACTTATTGTAAAGTAATCGCGTCATTACAAGATTCCGATGTCGCCGCAGGATTCTTCGCAAATTGTGTAACAGGGAAGGGGTTCTAATAGTTATGCGGCAATCAGAGCACGAAATCTGCAGCACGTTGTCGGCAGAGCTCTCCCTTAGGGTAATGCCTCATGTAGATCTATTCGGGCAGTGGGGCGCGTTGCCTCATGCTCTATCATGACTTGCTAATTGCGGAGTCCTCCGGAGGTTCCCGGCTGGCCCATCCGTTGGCAGGTAATAGGACCCGACAGTGTTACATTACATTTATTTGAACTGCAATTGGGTATGACCCGGTGGCAGTTGATTAACAATAATTACAATAATAATAATAAGATAATAAAAAAGTAAAACACAAAAACGATACAATACAATACGATGCAATAATCATGTTATCGCTAATATTAAGTGTTATGACAATTATTTCAAGATCAATTGATATACAATTATATATTAGTGATAATAGAAATCAGTATGAGCCACATACTTGTAGATATTGGCTAAATTAGATTGAGAAAAAAGGCATTTATCACGTTCACTACACTTCACTGCACTGCACTACACTACACTGTTGCGAGATATGACGCGAATCACTGCATAATTCCCGCATTAACACAATCCTCCTCTACTCAATTGAACGCGAGGTGGCGCCGTCCTGCCTCCCGCTCGTTCTTAATTCTGTGACGCAACGCAGAAACGCGAGGAAACGGACTTTCTGTGTGGCAGGCAACGAAAGCACGCCGATGCCCTGGGTCAACGCCCTCGCCCGCGCTCTCGCGTCCCTTTCCCCCTTCTGTTCGCTGATGGCGAAATATCTCAACAAACAAGCTACAAATGCACGCTACGAGTAATGCCATCCACGTGAAATGCAATTTGCGTTAAATGCAATTTTCCTTTCGATGCGCTTTCTATTAAGCTGGCAGTTTTATTTATATCACAAAAGACTGAAAGATTTTGCATGCTAAAAATCATCTTATAATTTAACGACAACTACAAAATAACATCGCAGTTCTGCTAACACCATAAATTTAAAGCAATATTCATACATGAACAACCTGAACTACTACGAACTCGTCATATTCGTAATATAACGCCTGGCAACAAAAATCTTCAGGAGTTCAAAACTTCGTGTGGAGTGTTCTTAAAAAGCTGTAACAAAACCTCCATGATGAAATCAGAAACAAGAGCACTTAAGGCACTGCAAAAAATTCAAACCATTTAAGTTCCCTCTACAAACGAACTAACCACGTGCCATATTTAACCCCTTTGAAGTGTTACGCACTGGTCGTGTCAATGCTTTATCGACATGCGTCCAATCTCCTGCCCTCCTAATTCCTGGAGTATCTCTCCAAATACCTAGCGTGAAACAACTTGGCATACATGTGCGTCCTCGTGTAGTCAAGGCACGGCCTTACGCAAGCCCGTGGCTCCTTATGAGTCACAATACGGCGGGGAGGTCGTTAACCTCCCGAAAAGACCTAATTTTCGACGCTGTTTCGCTTGTCATCACGCCGGCAACTTTCGCCTTAGGATTTTTTCTCATAACACTCAACATGCACGAACAACATGAGAATATACAATTAACATAAAAAAATAAAACACGTAATCAATTGCATTAATAATTTCACAGTATATACAGTTGCAAATCACCAAAATACTTTAGAAGCGAGAAAAAATGCAACAGAGGAAATGTTTACTGAATTCCGACTCAAGAAGCAATTTAAAAAAATATGAAAATATCATTTCTGAAAACATGGTGCAGGTGAATGTTAAATGCAGTTTCAATTATGTTTTCACGTTTAAAACAATATTAATCAGACCTAATTTGCCTACTCTCACATTGCATAACTCACGCATTTTTAAGAGTAAAATGAAATTGAATAAGAACACGTAAACATGAAATGTACCACAAACTTGTCTTTGACGTATACGCAATTTTACTTGTTTCATAAAATTACTAGAATTCTCGAACAGATTTTGTAGTCTTAGCAAATTACGTGAATCACGTGCTAGGGGAAGCAGAACGAAGGTGAAGAATGAAGGACAAAGGTGTGACAATCTCGACAACAATCACACTGCCACAAACCTAATTCTTACTTAAAAACTGCTTCAAAACTAAAGCCAAATGGCAGAGATGTACCTTTCCTTCGAGCTCATCATTTCCACTTCATAACACAAGAATACTAAGCGTTCCTTTCCTATTTATTCGCCTTCAACGACACCTACTTGTGTAAGGATAATTGTATATCAGTACCACAAAGTATTTCCATATCCTCAAAATTTTATGGAAACTACGAACTTAACAAAAAAGACATTCAGCAATCGGAAGTGAAAATAGGATTTGAGATTGAAGATCGTCGTTATATCTTTTCTTCTATGATGGAGTTCGTAACTTTTGCACGGAAAATGTGCTTGAAGTATACTATTGAAGTTTACTCCTGTGTTCTCACATATCACACTCATACGACTACTTTCCACTAATATCTTGCGGTTTTTTATACAATTTTTGACGCAAATTGTATTTCAAATCTAGTTTAACATTATTTTTATATTGTTTAAATTTTATCTCAGAGGCAGTACGTACTTACATCTCATATTACATTACATCTCTTCTCATTACATTACCTTCAATCTCATTTCATTTAACTACTTTTGACTTTTCATTACGGGTCTTTACATTCTCCATCCCCTCCTCTTCCTCTGCCTCCAACTTTTCCTTTCTCGTAAAATTTATTTGAATTTTTTCAACTGCAAAGGGGTTTCTACACGGGGAGTGTTCGTTGCCAGTTATCGGACGACATTGCTGTCAGTGATGTGTAAGCACACTGTCACTGTTAACTGGCAAGTGTTTACTCATAACGGATGACACTGTCGTCTAAAAACTAGCACGAAACACTACCCGAGAAAAAGCTTAAATCAAGTACTTTTTAAAACTAAGAAGTGGTACCCAATTAAAGCAACAGGTGCGACTTGCGGCGAGGAACGCCACGCCCCTTGCTGTGACCTCGGGAGCTGAACGGCCACATCTGTAGCGGGGGAGGAGTGGCGTGCTGGTTGGGGTGGGGGTCGGGAGGGGAGGGACTTGGGCAGCGACTGACTCAGCGCGTCAGTTCCCGCGCGGCGCCGGCCGGCCGGCCGGGCGTCTGGCCCTGGGCGCAGGTCAAGGTTCCCCACGCAGCAGCCCAGCGGAGCCGGGAAAGTAGGTTTCGTTCCCGACTCAGCCGCCACTCCAGCACGGGCGCGCTCATTCGCAGCGCACGGTGGTTTCAATGACGTCAAAATGAGGGCAAAATTAATTTTTTCAACTGTCCAATTTACATGGTTTTTCTCTACTGTGATCCTAAGCTTTTTCGCGCCCGTACGTAGGGTGAGTGGGTTAGATCGGATTTTCCCAACGGGGACTATGGCTACCCCAAGAGGGTAGATCACTTTTGAACGGGGGCAGTGATGATTCAGGTCAATTGTGGATCGATGTACGAATATGCAACCGACGACTGATCGGTGTAATGAATATCAAGACCCCATTGATCACAATACTATTTCAGACTTATTTAACTAATTTTTCTAAATCTTGTTCATATTATTTGTTTAATAGTTATCTTCAAGGGAAATTATTTTGAATATAATAATTTTGTATGATGAATATTATTAAAAATTGAAGGAGGTCGATGAACCAAACCATTCTTTTAATGTTATTATTCTATCGCATTTGTTTGCGATTGAAAGATAGCAAACCTATGGCATTTTTAACAAGACGGGCGGACAGAAATTCTTGATATATTTGGATCTACAAATCTCCGTAAACGATTTTTTTTTCAAAACAACATTTTTCATTTATTCCCCCTCTTTGCGTTGTAACATTTATTAGTTTTCTTCATTTCTAGAAAAATGAAAATGTATGTATGTACTTATCAATCATTCTGGAATTTCAAAAAGCCTTAGGGAAAATGTTCTTGAAAGGTTCCTTTCAAACTTCTGACAACAATGTATCATCAAGGTAGCTTTTAAGGTAGAGTTCTAGATTGACAAAATTTTAAGATACTGCTCTAGCATTGAATAGTAGGAAACGGTCAATAAGACCAGGCAGCCTCCACAAGTCATTCGACCCATCTACTCGATCGCATTCGACCCATCAACTCGTTTTAGCTGGTGTTGCAAATTTGCCATCGTCGAGTCTCGAACTGAGGACTTGCCCGACTACGAAGCTACAGTTGCGAATCCCTTTCGATCATCATTATTATTATTATTATTATTATTATTATTATTATTATTATTATTATTATTATTATTATGTCTTGCTAATGAGCTTTCGCTCGGTGGCAGGGTTTATACAGATCATATGAAGACATACAAATATAACTTAAAAATACATTTTACAAGGAAACTAAGTAACTAAGAAGGCATATAATACACATAAATATTTGGCAACCTATGCAATTCCCTAGATGATTCCGGAAGCAACGCGCACTAGGGGGAAAAGTCGCTAGTCCTGCAGCAAGTAGATTGTTCCAGTCAGTTATTGTCCCGTTTGCAAAGGAGTATTTACCTACATCAGTTTTTTGATTCCTATATTTAATTTTGTACGGATGGTCTCCCCTTCCGAAATATTGAGGGTGCCCCATTCCTAGTTCGAAAGTCGTTTAACGCTTTACATCCAATGTCGTTTAACGCTTTACATTCCATTCCATTTTGTTGATGGAAGAAGGTTTTGTGCGATGTCTGTCCGATCTGGAACACAGGGCGGTGGGACCTCCTTCCAAAACAGCCGGTGGTGGTGGTGGGGGACGTGACTCGCCTGTTTTTGATCCCACGTGGAGGACGTCCACAAATGCGTTTCCACGTTTGTGCACCGCGTCTGACACAAAAAATATAAATGGGATTTCCTCGGCTCCATTCCAAATGCGACCGTGTAATGGTAGTTTATCGATTCAATGTTGAGTAAAGATGGATTTCCTCCATCTCGGAAAATGAAAAGGTTATTTTCGTAGTTTCATTTGAAGGCCGCGATAAATAGAGCGCGTGAAGACGTGTTGGAAGTCACGTAGGACCGAACGCAAGCGCGTCTCGAGGCTCCAGCAAGACCCTGGCGCCGAGTTGTTCCCAGAATAGCCTCCGCAGAGAGGAGGGATCTAAACACAAAACTTGAACACGGTGTAAATCCAAACATGTGGTCACCGTTGGCGGATCACTCGACCTACATTATACCATTCACCGAAAACACTTCAGGTGTCAATTCGACGAACGGGCTTCGTCGGGATGTGTGCGGACAGCTTGAATATCAAAGTATCTTCGAAAACAATCGTTCTTCAGGAAAACAGGCTTCCGAAAATCATAAAAACGGCATTTCGTTTATTTCTTATCCTTCCTAGCTTATTCCTTGTCCTTCATATTTTGTTTATTACGCAGGATTTCAGACACACAAACACACATTCTAATAGCTGAATTAATCGTGCTTTGTTGTATCTACGATGATGCTGAAATTGCACCGGGACCTTCGGGAGCAAACTTTGTCCACAAACGTAGAAGTAGTTTAAACTTTATTACTCTTCCTTTTATAATATGTATCACAAAAAGTTATTCCTTTATGAAGAATGTTTTCTGTCTGTTAAATGGATTTCATTGAATCATTGAAACCAGTGTGTGCGTATAGAATAACTCAGTTGCAGTTGCCATTTCTTTACTTAAAATATTTTTATCGGAAATATTTTATTTCTAAAACCACACTCCCCGACACAGAAATATCTTCAATGCAGTGTCAGCACTATTCTTTGTACGTGCAGGCCTTAATCGTTAACAACTACATTGTTTCCATCGTTAGCCACGTCACTCCAGTAATGTCCTACTCGTATTGGAGATCGATGGCGAATTCCACGAACCGCTGATCAGCCATGCACGTTTCACCACTGTCTGCGGGTAGCCCATCAATGAGTCAGTGACCGAAAGCCGGCGCAGCGCACAATGAGCACTTGCGTCCCTCTCAGAAGCGCTCGCACGCGTCCCCAATGAGGCAGGACGTGAGGGCGCTTACGAGCTATGAAAAGCCCAATGCCACTACGCGCTAAGAACACTTGTTATTAGGCACCGCCGAGATTCAACGTACAGAGAACGGGACTGATGACTCTATTTAATTATTTTGTTTGATTTATTCTGGTTAAGAAGCCCTTCATATGCTGCTGTCGTTGAGGCCTAAGAGTTAACAGAGATTATAATGATACTGGAAAACAGTGGCAGGAGAAGCAAGGGAAAAGGGAGTAACCCGAGAAAACCTGTCTATTTGTTCACCAGAACTTCCACATGCATTGATGCATTGGAGCGGAAAAGAGGATATTTTTTCCAAGCTATAGAATGTCAAATGTGGGCGCAATACCTATAACTCTATGAACTATTTTGTGAAACAAAAATAATTAACGTTCAGCCACGAAACCAAAAGCTAGATTGCTTCGAACGACGTTTGTTTTCAATGATAGTGCGTTTAAGAGCAATTATTGCCTTTTATGGATGATTGTGTAAGCTTTATTCTAACTTACAAACGTTATTTGCAATAATCTTAGCTTTTGTCAAAAGAAAAATATTCACTCAACAACGCAATTTCATTTCTACTTAAACGAATTCGTTTTTACATCTCTTTTATACACAGGTGTCTCAGAATAAACGTTACAAACTATTACGGGATCTGGAGGGGTCGACAATGATCACTTTTTGCCAATGAACTTGTAGTGGGAAATTTAATACAAATTAAATTACATTAAAATAATGATAATGTGTATCACAGAATAAATGTTACAAACTTTTAGAGCTTGTGATGGAGTGGAAAATGATCACTTTTTTACCAATGAACATTTATCGGGGTTTATCAGTATTTATACATGTAATGTTTGCCCCTGAGTGTTACGCACGCCCGGATGCACAATGTTTGGCAGGTAGATTAAATCTCCTTGATGCTTTAGAACATGACCTGCTGACGTGCATTATGTGTTACTTACCAAATAGAGACATGTGCCATATTTGATTTGTATTTAGGCATTATATGTCTCGTAAAGGGCAATTGGACTCGGCGTGGTTAGATTCCGGGGTTCCTTGTCGGTCACCCAACCAGGACCGCTCGAATTCGCTTCACTTTCGTGACTTCACGGAGTTTACGAATTCAGCTAGTGACGCGACCGCGGCCCTTCAGTAGTATCATCCCATCCATTCGCCCGGATGATTGAGGGAAACCACGAAAACCTCGGTCAGGATGGCCGGCACGGACATTAAACCCTAGAAGTTTGTAAAGCCCGGGATACACGATACAGTTTTCATGCAGATTGGATGTACAGAAAACGTACAGTCCAGACTGCACGTTTTCGGCATAAAAACGTTTGAGCATGTTCGTAATTTTTCATGCAGAAAGCTTACAGTTTGACTCAAGCGTCTCTAGCGGCAGAATCGTTCACTAATTGTTTACCCATTAATTGATTTGTTTACCCTACGCGACGATAATTGGCCATTTCGATTTTGTGGTTAGGTGTGTCAAGGTGTATTGTGTGAAGTGATATATTGTGATAAACTTCCTTTTTCCCAACTCCTGCCTTCCTATTTTTATTCTCTATGCTCCTCATGGTTAATTAATACTAAATAAAGATCACAGGCAGAACGCACGTACATAAATATCACCATATATATTCGGACGGCGCAATTCAGTTGTTTCTCGTTAGACCCCTCCAGCGGCGACTTACGTCGATTCGTACACAAAACGTACAGACCGTGTATGCGCGACTTCTGGCTTTTATATGTCTAGTTTGGGATCTTGAAGTTTCTGTACAGAAACTGTATGAGAATCTGCATGAAAACTGTACCATGTATACCGGGCTTAACACTTTATCGGAGACACACTGCGTAATACTCTAAGGAAAGATTGTGATGTTGTATCATAAAAAAACCATTGTCAGAAAACTCTTCAAAATAAAACGTGGATGCCAGACAACCAAGACAGATACTTTCTTATCAGTTTCTTGTCATTTGTATTATATGGTAAATTCCGTAAAAATAAATTAAATATGCACGTTTGATAACATACTATCTACATTTACTGTAAAATATAAATGCACCAAAAAGTTAAGAAATGAAAACAACTTGAACACAAATCCCTTCCTCTCAATATTGTAATGTGATGTCTTACCTCAAATAGGTAAGAAGTAAGAATTTGAATTAGGGATAGCTGCAGAGATGTAATTACATATATTACTGAACTTATCTCGGTATTTACAATTTAAAGAACGATAATTTCAAATTGGTACTTTTGTGCCTGAAATCATGCAAATCCGAACTCCATCTCAACAAAGATTTGTGTATTGGCAACTGCATTGAAGAATGACTTGCAACCAATTCACTGATGTTGAAAATACCAACGTAAATGTGAACAAGTGTAGGGACATGGAGAGAAGACTCTGTCAGTTCTTTAAACTCGACGCGAAGCTGCCACATCTACGACATTCCAAACTGAATATCAAAGTTCACGGTTCGCATTGCACGCTAAATAACATTCCACCTGCTGTTTCTAACAACGGAAAGACCAATTATTTCACGAGAGAACAAAGCGTCAAAATACTTTTTTGGGGGGGTACTATGAAAAACGTACCCCAATCATTCCGCAAACCACACAATAGGAATGAAGTTCTTTCAGCACATCTGCTTTGAGGGATATTGCGCTCTGTTTATTTATTAGATCCGACCAGTTTTTCTTACTTTTCCAGTACACAGTTATTTCTGACCAGCGCAACGAATTTTTTTTCGCATTCGGCATTCTAAATATCTCGTCCATTCCGGGCGACGGGCCATTTCCGCGCCGTATTTCCGCGTCGCGAGCGCGCGCGCGGCCCGGGCGGCGGGCGGTGGGCGCCCCCGCCCACAAGAGCCCACAAAAGCGGCGACGTCGATGTACATCACGGCGACGTCCTCATTAGGGCGACGCGCGGAACAATAGCGCCCGTTTCGGGGATTCCGCCAGGACGCGGCGGCGGGCGGCGCGCGCGGGCGCGGGGAGGGGGATGGGGAGGGGGCAGCGCGGAGGGCGGGGAGGCCAAGGGGAGGAGGCGGCGACGTGGTGGCACGGCGGGGAGGTCGTTGGAAGGGCGGACAAGACGGGAGTGGCAGCGGGGGCGGGTAGGGCGACGGAGGCGGGTGGGGCGGCGGGGACCGCGGCGCGGGCGGCGGCGAAGGCGGCGGTGGGGACGGTGGCGGAGACGGCGGTTGGGATGGCGGCGGGGATGGCGGCGAGGGTGGCAGCGAGGGCGGCGGCCGGGACGGGACGGAACTGGGAGGGTCGACACTGGGAGCGGCGGTGGAAGTGGCGGCGGAGACAGCGGCGGGGGCAGTGCGGGGGACGGGGACGACGGCAGGGGCGGCGGCTGGGGCGGTGGTGGCGGGGAGGGCGTCGAGGCGGCAGGGCGGCCACGCAGCGGAGGCGATGGGGGCAGCGGGGGCGGCGAGGGCGGGTGGAGTGTCGGGGGTGGCGAGGAGGCGGTGGGAGCCGCGAGGGGGCGAGGGTGGCGAGGAAGGCGCGGGCAGCGAGGGAGGAGAGGGAGCAAGTGAGGCCAGGGAGAGAGCGGGTGACGGAGGTATCGGGGAACGAGGGAGCGACGGACATGACGGAAGATGCAAAGAGGTCGCGGGGAAAGAGTAAAGAGGCGGAGTAAGCTGTAGCGCCAGCGAAGTCGGCGCTGGAGGCGGCGCGCAGGACGAGGCCGAACAAATTGAGACGCCTCGTTACAAGGCGAACAGAAGAACGCTGTTGTCCGATGACAACCACCGACGGTAGCAACTCAAATGAGAGTGAGGCTCGCCCGTTTAGGTGGCAGCTGAGAGACGCTGGTAACCGCACCCCAAGTATAAATTACACGGACAATGAGGAATAAAGGAAGAAGACAATGCTAAGACAAAAATGGCTAAGAAACGCGAAACCATTACCAGAAAAATGGATGGGAGAAATGTGGAAGGGATAAGGGGGGGTGAGAATAGCAGGGAGTAGTAAGGCGTCGGAGATTTCGTTGAGATAGGATATGTGAAGTTATCGTGGTCTCTCTTTTGTGTGAAAGAGAGAATGTCGGGCACGTAGGAAGAAAAGGCGCTGTCAAATATCTGCAGGTTCGGTGACTGACGCTTGGCTCCAGCTTCATTAAAGGGTAAACAGCCAGTTTTTTTATCACGTCACTGGCTTCGTAACATAACTCAGGAGCAATTGCGGTGCTGACAGTTTTACAGACTATCTCCAATCACCAAATATCTTCCCTTCGCTCCCTTAAACGAAACGCGGGCCCGGCTTTTTGGCGCCGAATACGAAACGAAGAATAGGGACAACCTAACAATTGCCACGAAGGTAAGAAGAAAACAAGAATGCACAAAAAGTTCCAGGTTATAGAGAGCAGTCACGCTGAAAGTTGTTACCCCGGAAAAACTAGAAACGAGGAAAGCGAGAAGGTCAAAGTTGAGGGCACCGCACAAAAGTCCAGTGCTTGAAGAGCGCGCGGCCCCGCCGGCGCGAGGAAAGGGCGAGGCGGAAGAGGGAGGTCGTTATCGGCGCAAGGGCGTGAGCGGCGAGGGAGAGAACGACAGCGAAGGCGGGGACGGCGGAGTGATCGGGGCGAGGGTGTGAGAACTCGGGGCAATGGCTGAGGTGGGAGAAAGAGAGAGAGAAGGAAAGCGTTGGCTCGGCGCATGCGTGGAGGCCGCGCCCCCTTTTTGGGCGCTGAATGGAAGGCGGCGAGTGGGGCGGAACAGCTGACAGGCGGAGGGCGTGCCCTGCGCCGGCGCCAGCCTCGACCGGCCTCGCCCCACGCTCTAACCCTCTCCTCTCCCTGCGCCCCGGTCCCGTACGTCTCTCACCGGTCTCCCCGCCCTCTCCGCTCGTTCCCGCCCGCCGCCCGACTGCCTTGCACCGCTCCTCCCGACCCGACCCGCTCTCACCACACCCTCTCCGTACACCCCGCGCGACTCTCCCCCGCCTCGCACCATCCCACTCTCTACTTGTATCCCTAGACCCCCACGGCGCTCTCCCCACCATACACTCCACATCACTCCCGCCCCCACACCCGTCTGTCCTGGACCGTTCAACCCGCCCCACTTCGATCCGCCATACCCGCCCAGCCTTCACCAAACCCTCCCTACACACCCCGCGCCTCTCACCCCGTCTCGCACAACCCCTTTCTGTCACATACCTCTTACGCCCCGTGCCGCTCTCCGCACTCCATTCCACCCCCACCCCCCTCGCTCTCATCAAACCCTCTCCGAACATCCCGCGCGACACTGCCCGCCTTTCCACTCCCTCCTCTACCTCTTACGCCCCGCGCCGCTCTCCCCGCCCACATCCAACCCCCTCCGCATTGCCCCACTCTTGCCCTCCCGTCTCCCGACCGCCCCGCCCCGTCTCACGAAACCCTCCCCGTACACCCCGCGCCACTCACCCGGCTCGCACCTCCCCACTCCCTCTTGTACCTCTCGCGCCCCGCGCCGCTCTCCCCGCCCACCCCTCCCCTCAGCGCTCTCCGCTCATCTGCCTTCCCCCGCGGCGTTCCGCTCTCAACCCGCCGCATTTATTCCCCCCTGTCTCCTCCCACGCCCTCGCCCTCGACCCCGCTCGACCACCAGGCCACGCGTCGGCCTCGCTGCTCTTTCCGCTTGCGACAACAGTCGTTACTGTCTCTTCAACTGCGACCCGGCGACGAATGGCATGGTTCTTGATTTGACACGGTCGGAGACGTCCACAGGCACAAATTATGCCGATATTAAAAAAGGAATGATACTCCCGATACCGATGAGCAGCAATGCACAAATTTCAAATGAATGAAATCTCGTAATGAACCTATCACCTCAGGTTCGCAGACAGTGGGGAATGGAAAAAAGAATGATGAACTGAACAGAATATTGAAGGAAACAAGAAGTGCACTTGTATTCCATTACAACTGAAGCGCACATAATGATAATGGATATCAATTGATTCTACGGCATCGATGACGCAGAGAAGAAAAGTGGAAAAAAGCATGTGTGAATATTTATTTTTTTAAGAAACACCCAGCTTTGATTTCGCTATCACTATATTAGCAATTTCGTGATTTTTATTCCTAACCTGGGAAATAAAAAGATTGATGCGTTATGAACCGCAATGGCAACGATCTGGCTTTCGGACATCGTTTCACTTTCACGAAGAAACGCGTGACTTTTTTCACGCTGCAACAGCCACCGCTCGCCTGATGCGTCCACCGCTCCTTTCGCGCGCAGTAATTCCTTCCTCCTGGCGACATCGCCTTCTGCCTCCACTGGCGCTTTCATCCCCCGCCTTGCGCTCGAGAGGCCCTTTGTGCGCGGGCTTCTTGACCGCAAAACTGCGACTCGCAGACTTCTCGTCCGTTTCTATGCGCCCGTCCCCGCGCTCACCCCGCGCCCACACTCCACGCCCGCCCCTGCGCCCGCCCCCCGCGCCCGCCTCCGCGCCCACACCCCACGCCCGCGCCCGCCCCCCGCGCCCGCCTTCACCCCCAAGCCAGCCTTCACCCCCACGCCCGTCTTCACCCCCACGCTCGCCTTCACCCCCTCGACCCCTTCACCACCACTCCCGCCTACACCCCCACGCTCGCCTTCACCCCCACTCCCGCCTTCACCCCCACGCTCGCCTTCATCCCCACGCCCGTCTTCACCTCCTTCCAGCCTTCACCCCCACGCTCGCCTTCACCCCCACTCCCGCCTTCACTCCCACGCCCGCCTTCACCCCCACGCTCGCCTTCACCCCCACGCCCGCCTTCACCCCCAAGCCAGCCTTCACCCCCACGCCCGTCTTCACCCCCACGCTCGCCTTCACCCCCACTCCCGCCTTCACTCCCACGCCCGCCTTCACCCCCACGCTCGCCTTCACCCCCACGCCCGCCTTCAACCCCAAGCCAGCCTTCACCCCCACGCCAGCCTTCACCCCTATGCCCGTCTTCACCCCCACGCTCGCCTTCACCCCCACGACCACTTCACCCCGACGCCCGCCTTCACCCCCAAGCCAGCCTTCACCCCCACGCTCGCCTTTACCCCCACGCTCGCCTTCACTCCCACGCCCGCCTTCACCCCCACGTTCGCCTTCACCCCCACAACCTCTTCACCCCCACGCCTGCCTTCACCCCCAAACCAGCCTTCACCATCCACGCCAGCCTTCACCCCCACGCCAGCCTTCATCCCCACGCCGGCCTTCACCCCACGCCCGCCATACGAACGTCATCCCGACACCGCCACTCCCCTGGACGAAGGAGTGGACCACCTCAAGGGCCACCCATCCCCACCTATGGCAGAATCGGTTCAGGTGTCTCAGGGCCACTGCGACGTCTGACTGGAGGTCACGGGCTTCGAAACCCAACGGAGGTGGAGGGTTTTCGACACTACCTACACAGCTTGGTCGATTTCAACCCCCAGAGGAGAATTCCAAAGGTCGGTCTCTCTAATCGGTAGATCCTCGTGGATTGTTTAATCAATATCAGGAGAATGCCGAAAGGGTACCTAAACAAACTCGCTACGGACCTCGCGCAATCGATCTTTCTTCATCCTTGTCCCTTCGGCTCCCCTTATCATGCGTACATACATACATACATAATTATAAATAAATAAATACATAAATAAATACATACATAAATAGATACACACACACAAATACCAAAGAAACCAACGAGACAAATACCAAAGAGGCCAAAACCACCTTTCTATCCGCCTCTTATAGAACCCAGGCATAGTGTGGCGTCGTGGTAGCTAAATAACGACACAGACACGAGCTCTATGTACAAATTGGTTTATTTAAATAATGTACAAATTTACAGCTCTGGGGTTATGTTCGCAGTACCTCCCACGCGCCTGCTCCCGTCCCTAGGGCTAGTGCATCCCCCACCTTCCGCTTTACCGCGCCGGTGGCCGACACCGTGTTTCGCACACGCCGTGCCTCCAGGACCGCACTCCCGTCTCGGCGAGCATGCAGTCTACCCACGAGGTGCTCTGACAACGAACTGCCGCCTCCGTTAACTTACTTTCGCGGTCGGCTTCCGCCCTCTAAAGGCCGGCCGGACCACATGTCGCGCACTGGGTCCGGTGCCCCTGCCCGCTCCTCTTGCGTCACGGGGGGTAGCAAGGAATTTTCCACTTTCCAGTGCCTTTGTCTGTCCCATGTGTCCAGCAGCCTCCGTGCCGGGCCGTTTGAAAATCTGGCTGGCATGTGCTGACGTTACAATAGATCCTATACATCGTCCTGAAGTACTACTAAGGGTTCTTAACGACATTTAGATCTTTATAGCAGTTGGGGAGGAAATTTGGCGGGCATGTGATGCGTAAGTTGTGGTCCCATTAATGACGCTTTCCTCGTCTTGCCCGCAGGCAGTCCACCAACTTCTGCAATCACCCCACCCATCTTCTAACCGGGACGGGGAAGGAGAAGGGGAAGGGAAGGAACGCAAGGAAAGATGTTAGCTGGCACATGGCGTTTTGCACACACACGCGCGCGCGCACGCGCGCCAAGGTACTACCCTGAAGTCAACACCCAATCCCGAAGCGGAATTCGAATCCGGGACCCTTCCAGTCACGACGAAGGGACGTCCACCTAAGCGACCTCGGATATTTTAAAGGCAGCAGATATTTTAAAAAAAGAGTAAATGAACTAGAGGGTTTACTGCAGTAAAATGAACATCAGGGCTCAGTAGAGGAATAGAGTGTGAGAAATTAAACAATCAAAATAGGCAGATACAGTGAAATTAAACAGTTTTAACTCTGAAATGAACAATGAACAATTTATTGCCCTTAATTTAAATCAACCCTTTTTATGTTTTTCTGCAAGCATTTCTTGAGTTCCCTTTTATGTGTATTCTACCCTTTTACAATGTATTTCTGCCACCAATGTATTCATTCCCCGTAAGGATTTGCAAAACAAATTGATCACCACCTTCCTACGTCACCTCATTCAAATTCAGCTACCCCTCTTCCGCCGCCCACCCGCCCCTTGATATACCTCTTTTTTTTCTTTCTGCGTTATTACCATCGTGTCCCAGTGCTCATTTAAGTACTAAAAATAGCAACCCCCACTTCTCGGGGCGACGTTATTTCGACCTTCGCCTACGAGAAACGACACGATAGGTATTCGTTGACGCTGAAGCCGCCCTGCCATCCACTCGCGCAGTCACCGCTGCCACCCAATTGTTCCGACGACTGTCTCCCACCTGTACCCGCAGGGGGGAGGGTCGTGGCTGCGTAGATGGACACGACCTCTGGTGGAGCTCAGACGACCACCCGTACCTCGCGGCCCCACTCAGGTCGTTAGCCTAACGTGTAGGCAGTGAGCGGGCGATGCTAAACTCCTGGTTGGACCCCTGGCGCGTCGATCTCAAGGCAGGACTGGGTGCAGGCGACTCCTCGGGGTGCTCTCAATCCCACAATTAGAAGTCCGGCGGTTAAACGACCAGCCGCCAGGTTGCCTTGGTCACGGTTCCACCCAGATCGAGAGCCTGAAGGTGCGGCAGTGGGTAGACGAGATGGGGGCCCCGAGCCGCCCGGACCTTAGTTGGGTGGCCCCCAGTTGGGCTCTTGGCTTCGTCGTGGCAGCGACCAGATACTCTGGGCATAGAGGGGGGACTTGATGTCTCAGCGCATGTGAGTGGCGCGTTGTCATACAGGCAACATTAACTCCGGTACCAGCCGGGATAGCTAGTAGCTCTGAGCTGGCAGGGCGGCCTTAGACCCAGGCATTGAATGGGGAGGTTGCCGCGACGGCCAACTGCGTTCCGGCGGGATCCGGATGTTGGTCGGAATAGCGGATAGAGGCTAACGCCTAGGTGCCCACCCTGAGGCTTCGGCCCCTAATAAAGTACAAGTGCTGGGGTGCCTATAAGCACGCTTACACACATACAATGTCTCCCATCTGTTCCTCCTTCCGCCTTTTCTTCTGACTGTCTCGCTACGAATCGGCAACAGTTCCGCTCCCATTTTTCACTTCAGCTTATTCCACGTGTCCACGTCATCACCGCTTCGTGACCATTCCGCATCTTCCCACGACTCTCCGTCATCGATGTGAATTGCCTGTGCCTGTGCATTGGGCAGCCTTTGCTATTCCTCAGAACTACTTCCCTCAGCCACCGTGCCGCTCAACTCTCCGTCACCGTCATCGCCCAATCAACATCCTTTCACCGCCTCCATATCGCCTTGTCATCGCCCTGACACCGCCCTCCATCCTCTCGCTATCGCTCTCTGCCCATCGATCTGCGACCGTCTCAGAATCTGCGCCACCTCCATCTCTCTGCCATCTCCCTGCTGCCATCGAACGCAACCATTTACCCCGCTCCACCACAGCCCGCCACCATCAAATGCCACCTCCCACCCACCGCGACCCAACTCACCCGCCCTCAACCCGGTGACTGCCGAACGAACCCTTCATAAGCACTCTGCCCCCTCACGCCAACATTGCACGTAGCCACAAATACGCCTTACCTCCTTGTTGTACATGGTCGAACAACGCTACGTCCCCGCTTCCCTCCACTCCGTTCCACCCAATCGTCTCCACTCCTCCACGCTGTACCCTACCCCCTTCTCATCGCCTCCCTCCCCACCCCACCGCACCTCTCCACTCCCCACCACATCCCTCCCCACCCCACCGCACTCCTCCCTATCTCACCACATCCCTCCCCACCCCACCTGTCACCATACGGCCCTCCCGTGTCACCCAATCCCAGACACCATGCCCCAACACAGTCCGCCACGCCCACCATCCCCCCCACCAAACCCCGCCACACCCCTCCATGTCACGCCACACATCCCGCTTCCCTCCGTCCCGATCCGAGAGCCACGTCCCGTCCCACCCCACCCCAACCGAGAGCATCGTCAGGCGATCGATGCACGGCGCGGATGGAAGTTCCCCAGAGCAAAGGGCCGCCCCCCTCCCCCCCCCCAGCAGCTCACCCCATCGGACAGAGGGGCGGCGGCCTCCTGCAGCAGCAGGGGCGTCGTGATTCAACTTCAGAAGGAGCGTCCGGGAGACCTCAAGCTGCTCTGTTCTTACGGCTCTACGATTCCAGGTGCATTTAGTAGTTGTCTCAATGGCTCATCAAAAAAAACAACGTTTTGCTGAAACCCGTAACGACCGTGCGTAACTCGAAACGGTGCGTCCTAGGTACTTAAAGCCGATTTCGAAGCCAGTCAGGGTCCATCATTTATTATTGTTAATTTCAAATCAACTGTGCCTTATTTTCTGTGGCGAGACTCAGGTCATCAAGTCTGCTCCTCCGACTGACCACGGAAAATTCGCAACGTTCCATTTACCATCTGGCGGAGATAAAAGGTTTCACTGAGGCGACGAAACATGAGATTTTCTTTTAAGCCTGAGGACATTTTACATGCTGAAAATCTACAATACGGGACGGACGGCTTTACGTCCCTTCCGAAGCAAGGAACACGAAGAATTGTTTTCGCCTTTAAAGGCCAGAACTGCCGTCCCCTCTCCCCCTCTCAGCGGCGGAGAGGGATGGCGCCCTGTCAGCTGACGGCGTGCGCCCGCCCAGGGGTGGGGGCATTTTTGAGCTGGAGCAGCGCCCTGTGAACGGCCTGCTGTCTGCGAGCCGTGGAATGGCGTGTGGGATTGCCCGCAGCCTTGGTGGACAACTATAACTCATCTGCCCTTCGCTGAAATGGACCAGCATAGCGGCGCGAGGCGAGACGCTGCTCTGGAATTAATTATGACAAATCGCATTATTTTTCCATGTACATGTTTCGAACCCTCAACTACAAATGAAACTAAGAGTATCTATAGGCAGGGAGTTTGAATTCATTTGCAATGCGTTACCTTGGAAGTTGTAAATTATTCTTTGGAGTGTGGAGGCAAAAGAGTTTCAGTTTTCGTTTTCGTGGCTCAGCAGATGAAATGGTTCTTCTAGAAATAAATGTGCTTTTGTTCTAATAGGAAATAATATTCCTACGCTATTGTGTTTCCGCCTTACATTAAATGTTTTTGAAAACTGTTAGTTCACCCTTTCCTTGACAAACGCCAAGGATAAAAAAATAACAATAAGAACTTACATAATGTACGTAATTAGCATTCATCACGTACATTCATTACGTAAGGGACACAATATTTCTATATCTGTTCTATTAATTCAAGCGTTATTCATTGTTATATATTGAAATACATCAGACTCCAGTTCCTGCCCCCTAATCTATTCGAATAATCTCAATTCCCTGCAACCTTCGCCGCATCCTTAATGCGACATACCTAATATTTATACCTTACCTTATATTTCGCACGTATGATGTATGCGAAACACGAAAAAAAATATTGTTTCCACGCCTGTCCCATCATGGAAATCTACCCGCCTTCTGCAGCCTTCGTTCCCCTCTGAGCCGAACTTGCTGGCCTGATTGTTGGTAAAGTCCGCGAGACACCTTACCATGCGTCAATACGATCCTTATATCGTCGATGAAAATGTCACATCAATAACCTCCAGACGCCGTTTATGACTCTTGGACATGGAATGGCGATGGAACTTCGGTGAAATGAGAGGCTCGAGAAACGGGAGAGCCGCGAGAAGACCTGCCACGAATTCGTTTCAACCGCATGAGAACAAATTCCACACGACCGATTGATTGATTGTTTCGTGTTTCCGGGCGCGTCAACTACTTAGTCGTCCCGTAAGTGTAGTGCGTGTTTTTCTCGGGAGATGGCGATCATCTTTTCCCCGGTGGATGGCTAGATCTGGCGCCGACCTACCGTCGACTAGCGGGGTTTTCCCCTCAACCAGGTATCTCCCACCAGCGGGGCACCGCCCCGGCCGGGACAAGCGGTAAGCTCCCGACCGGTCTGTGTGGTAGTGTAGTGCATGTTAGTGTAAGTCTGTGTGTAAGAGAGGATAGGACAAGGAAGAGGAAGGAATGATCGCGCGCGGTCCGTGGCCCGTTTTTAGGGTACTGCTCCGGCATTCACCTAGTGTTGATAGAAGAAACCACAGAAAACCATCGATCAGAGCAGCCGGACGCTAGAATTCTCCTCCGGACAGCGACTGAATTCGACCTAGCTGACACGCTAGTGTCGAAAATCCTGCCGCCGTGGGGAGTGGAGCCCTAGGACCTCCCGGTCAGAGGGACTGCAGTGACATCAGGTTGATGCACTGAGCCATCTCTTCCGGTCACAAGACCGAGATTTAAACCCCAGTCGCCAGAGATGGAAACCCCGTCGATCCGCTCCCTCCATTCCTCTCGCGCGTTGCTTGCTTGCTTCATTAGTGTTTCCGGTCAACGGCTAAAGTCATTGGTTCCATAAGTGTAGTACATGTTTTGTCGCGGAAGGTGACGGTGATCTTCCTCCCTCTGAATGGCGAAGTCTGACGCCAACCAACACATCGGCTTGCGGGGCTTTCCCTAACCAGGTTTTCCCACCAACGGGGCACTGCCACAGCCGGAACAAATTCAAAGCCCCCGACTGGTCGCCTGACATATGTGGTAGTATAGTGCATTATTGAATGTGTGTGTGTATAAGTAAGAGAGAGGAATGAATAAAGAAGAGGAAGGAAAGACCGCGCGCAGTCCCTGGCCCATTCTTTATAGTACTACTCCGGCATTCGCCTGGTGTTGATCGAAAAAAATAAAGGAAAACTACCGATCAGAGCAGCCGGCCGCCAGAATTCTCCTCTAGAGAGTCGATGAATTCGACCTAGCTATGTAGCTCGTGTCGATAATCCTGCCACCTTTGGGAGTGGGACCCTAGGACCTCCCGGTCAGAGGCACTGCAGTGACCTCAGTTGATGCCCTGAGTCCAGATTTTAACGTCAGTTTGTCCGACACTGAGATGCCATCCCAGCCAGAACAAACTCTTAATCTCCCGTCTGGTAGCCGGCTGTAAATTGCAATGTAGCGCATCTAAGTCACATTGTACGCGCTCTGTGGCCTGTTTGACAAGGTGCATTTTCAGCGGGTTTTTTTTCGTGTTAATCGGAGAAACTACAGAAAATTATGTATGAGTGCAGCCGGCTGCTAGAATTCTCTTCCAGTAAGCGGATGAATTCGACCTAGCTATGTAGCTCGTGTCGAAAATCCTGCCACCGTCGGGATTTATCCTCTGACCTCCCGATCAGAGGCACTGCAGTGATCTAAAGGCGGCTCCACACATTCGGCGTTCGCCGAGCAGCGAGCTCCTGCTCGCCCAATCCCGACCAGTGATGTGTTAGGCAAATGTTCGGTTCCTTTTATGTGTCCAAAAGCCCGATACGCGGTGACTAGAGCGAGCGTCCAATGAACACATCATTCGGCAAATAGCAAGTAACTCATTCACCCTATACTGCGATTTTTTTAATCCCGCGCCTGACAGGAATCAGCTGTTTCGCTGCCGTCCAATCGGGAGTTTGTACGTCGCCGTAGTGTCGTCACTATGGTGACGTTCCAGGTCCCGATTGGATGAAACCGTCAACGGCTGGTTCGTGTCAGAAGCAGAGTTAAGGAAACGGCAGTGTACTCGCCGAGTAGCGCACGTGTGGAGGCGCTCCGCCTCGAGCCTTGCGGAGCGCCCAGGGTCCCCGCGTCGCGAGGCGCGCGGCGCGGCGGTCGCCTCCGGAATGCGCGCGCGGGCGATCTTCGTCGGCGACCCCTCCCGCCCTCCCGCCCGCGCCCCCGCTGCCGACTCTCACTGAACCGGTTTCGCCCGCGCACCCGGCAGCCACGAGCACGCGAGATCGCACACGCCGCCCGGCCCGGCCCGCACCGCCACTTCCCGCCTGCCCTCGCCCCAACCTACTACACCTCGCCATGCGGGCAAACAGGGGCAACACTCGCCACCGCCAAGCCACACCACACCGAATCAAATCTCTCTGCGCAAGCAAAAAGAAGCAACGCAATGCAATTCCACGCCTCGCTATGTCAAGCCAAGCCAAGCCGACCCGAACCGAGCCAAGGCAAGCCGATCCACGCCAAGCCAAGCCTAGCGAAGCCAAGCCTGGCAAAGCCAAGCCAAGCGAAGCCTGGCGAAGCCAACCCAAGCGAAGCCAAATCAAGCCAAGCCAAGACGACCGGAACCGAGCCCAGCCGCGCCAAGGCAAGCCGATCCACGCCAAGCCAAGCCTAGCGAAGCTAAGCCTAGCGAAGCCAAGCCGGGCGAAGCCAAGCCAAACCAAGGCATGCCGATCCATGCCAAGCCAAGGCTAGCGAAGCCAAGCCAACTCAAGCCAAGCCAAGCCAAGTCAAGCCAAGCCAAGCCAAGCCGACCCGAACCGAGCCAAGGCAAGCCGATCCACGCCAAGCCAAGCCATGCCAAGCCAAGCCCTGCCAAGACAAGCCTAGCCAAGTCAAACCAAGCCGAGCCGAGAGAAGCCAAGCCACGACCCATCACCAGGCCATGCCATGCCGCATCAAGTTTCACGAGCTCGCGCCTCAATTGGAGCAAAGTCACGCGGGTGAGGCGATACTTCTTATGCGTCTTTATTACAACTCCTGCGCCTAGCTTTACGCCATGCCTCCATTTGAAGGAAAGGTTGACGAAGATAACACGAAAAACTGATGAGGCCAGAGGTGGAAGAAGAAGAGAAACCTGACAATCCCTAGAGACTCTGCCTGAATCCTACTTTGTCCAACACAAATTCCTTTAAATACATCACCCAAAGATAGGAAACCACCTTGCTTTTATTAAAATGATCCCATTAGATTTAAAGGCAATTATTATAATAGTTAATAATAATATTTACAGTTTAAATAACTGTCTTTAAATATAATGGGAGAATTTTAATAATAACACGATATTTTATTGGACAATTACAACTAACAAACAAGCAGGTAGGAAACTAGCACGTGGGGAACTTGCTAAAGGTACACAGCGTACATAGATGCACAGAGGCAATGACTACAGCCATTCGATATCCTCTCAACAACTACGTCTGGCAGGCATCATACAGGAGCTGAGAAATGACAACATTCACGGCATTATGGATTTTCGAGTACGTATATTAATATTAGTTTTGGGTACATTGGCTCTTTTCAATTCACACAATACCGCACAATGTGAACGCCCTTCACAACGGAATGCAAAATGGGGAATCAGATGCACAAATGAACGTTCTTCTCTTTGGGACTAGGGACCCTTAACACATCGGAGGTGGAACGTTCTAGTCACCAGCAAAGCTATCGAGCATGCGGGACAACAAATGTTTTTTTGCGCCGCTGCAAAACACTGAAGTCGATTTTCAGATAAATTTTGATTATTGCAGTTCACTCAACGGCATCCGTTGATGCACTGTGGGCGTGATGAATCATCTTACAGACATGCGTATGTTCAAACGCGGTAGACGTCCTTTTAGCCTGCAGAAGGAGTTTTAAGAACAGAAAATTCTACATTCGCATGCCGTTATTGGGCAGAGAGACCAAGGTGTCCGAACCATATCGTATATTTACGGCTTATAAAAGAATCTCAAGTCAAAATAATAACTCTGAGAAGAATTTGAATAGGAATTTCGTGCTCAAATTAATACCGTGTGGAGAGGTTGCCTTCTGTTGACAGCTTAGGCCCTGTATGCATCGTTACAACGAAACAAGCGTAACGAAATAAATCAGACTTACAGGCGAAGAGCCATTTCTCTCATGAACAGGCGTTGAAATCAATTTTAAAACGCCATCCTACCTTTGAGAAATATAGTCAGCTACATCAAGTTCCTTCACCCTCTATTTCCGCTTCACGTCACATAAAAACATACACTCTAAAACATTACGTAAAAGCCAGCAAAAGAAGCAAATAAGGAGGAAGGTTGCATAAAATACAGCCGAAGCGATGTTGCTCGCGTCTAACATTGATAGTTACTCGCCAATTTTTTTAACCGTCCACAGATGTGGCAACTAATGAAATTAATTTTATTATTCAGCACTTGTCGGCGTTGCTTCTAATTACAGAGCGCTGCTACAAATTACGGAAGTGTTGCATGCACGCTAATTGCCTGGTAACTGCAACTGCAACAGTGAGCATCGAAAGCTCGACGCCACGTTTAAATAATCCGCGGGTGCAGAAGTGCACCGCCGACGGCTGGCCTGGCCTTATCTCACAGGAAACGCCCGCAACGCCAGGTGTGGAACGCACCGCGGCTGTTTGCTGATAAGCTCCTAACCCACAGCCATACACAGTGAACAACTGGCGTATCGGCAGAACCACTACAAAGCCCAGAAAGTTCTGGAAGTTTAACTGAAGTTGAGCTTACAAACGTAACCAGACGGTAGAATGTACATTAATACCATGAGCAAATCTCTTTATTGTTGAAACACTGTATTGAATTCGGCAATGATAAACATGTATTCAATTCTTACAAAATATTGTCAGTAATTCTACTGAAATTTGCTAATGTATTATTGTATCATGGACATGATGGGAATGGAAATAATTGTTGACAGGATGATTGAAATTGAATCAGAACATATTCACCAAATCTTTCAAATCGCCCAATTTGTGACTACTTTTCGCAAGCGTTGCAAGGGGGAAATTTACGTACTAAACTTCTGAAGACAATTCGCACAAAAATTTCATAAAAACAGAGGTATGAAAATAAAAGCGCTTTGGCGAATGTCAAACCAGAATATCCCATGTCTATTTGAGCTATTTACCTGGCAGGAGAAAACTGCCAAATGCTAAAAAAATGCATGTATGTGATAGGAATGTCACCCCAAAATATATTAAATGTTACATATTAGAAGAAAAATCGAAATATACCATCCCAAAATGCTTTAGAAATCCCTCCGGACAGAAAATGTAACATCCACATAATCAATAATGTATTTTTTATTCAAGCTAGAAAAACGGGAAAGATATTAAAGCAGGAACTTGAAGATTGATTTATTATAATGAAGCTCAAGGTTATTATTCCTCAAGTCAGTCAGAAATTACAGTCCTTTGGATGGAAACGGCCATCAAACATTGCCGCCACCCATTTATTTTTCTATTTCGTTTATCTACGACACGGGAGCACCGGTTTCACTTCCCCTCTGAGGGAAGGCACACTTTATATCGCTCTTCAACACACGACCTTTCCCAAGATTAATTCCAGGACCCTGAAAATCTGTTCGACGTGACCAAACCATCGAATCATCGAAAACGACTCCCACACTACGCACCGACCACTTCTTATGGGAGCAATTGAGGTAGTCACCACACTCCGTGGATCTCGCGCCCGGCTCAGCGGAGAAGGCAGCCGCCGCGACCTCCTCTCCGCTCCAGGCCTCGCGCGGGCAGCCATCTGGGAGAGACGGCGCGGCGCGGCGCGGGCGGCGTGTGGGGGAGGGGGGCTCCCGGCGGCCGAGTGGGGATTTTCCGCGCGTGCCATCGCCGCCACACCTACCGGCCGGCAAGGCACGCCACGCCACGGCGCGCGCCACGGCAGGCCAAAAAGAGGAAGGGGGCGGGCCCACGAGTTGCCCGCTGAATGCGCTAGTACGACGCGTCGTGGGGGCGGGGCGGGGCGCGGCGGGCTGGGGCGCGGCGGGGCGGGACGCGGTGGGGCGGGACGTGGTGGGGCGGGGCGGGCGGGGCGGAGCGGAGCGGGGCGGGGCGGGCGGAGCGGAGCGGGGCGGGCCGGGACGGGACGGGGCGAGGCGGGGCGGGGCGGGAGCGGCGGGGCGGGGCGAGGTGGGGCGGGGTGTGGGGCGGGAAGCGGGGCAGGGTGGGGCGGGGCTTGGGAGCGGGGTGTGGCGGGTTAGGGCGGGATGGGGGCGAGATGGGCGGGATGAGGTGGGATGGGGCGGGATGGTGGAGGCGGGGTAGGGTGGGGAGGGAAGGAGAGAAGGGGAAAGGAGAAGGGACGACGAGCGAGCGAGACGGAGGCGTGATGAGACGGAAGGAGTGGAGCCGGAAGGGACAGGACGGGACGGGACGGGACGGGACGGGACGGGACGGGACGGAACTGCGCGACATGCCAGGATGGGATGGGGCAGGACGAAAAGGGATGGGACGACACACGCCGGGACGGGGTGGGACGAGTCAGGCCTAATGAGATCAGGAAGGCGCGAATTCTGTAGAACGGTGGGGGGGAATGGGACACGATGGCCTAGAGAAAAGAACTACCTCCTTGGTCTACGACGGAGGCTGGGACGCGACGTGGTCGAAAGGGTTGGAAAGGCCCGGCGTGACGGGTCGGCATGAAGGGGTTGAGCAGGTAGAGAACGCAAGAGGCAAAGAGGTGCAGCGGAGAGGCTGGGGTCGGGAGGAGGAGGAGGAGGGGAGCGGAGCGTGGGCGGGGGCGGGGAGGCGGTGCGCAGTCACGTTCTACCCCAAGGTCGCGGAGACAGAGCAAGCAGAGGCAAGGGAGGAGAAGGATGTGGAATTTGGAAATGGAAGAGTGGAAGTTAACAGGTCCGAAAGGCCTGAAACTTGTGTAAACAAAAAACAAATCCAGTGGAAAAATAAACTATACACTGTGACTAATGCCACATATCGACTGGAGGAAACACTACGAGCGTAGAAGACAATGAAAATCAAGTAAAAAACTAAGAGGATAGAGCAAACACCAGGTTCACTTCGGTTGTGAGAGGTACAGGGCGCCGCTGAAAGGAGAAGTCGGGGCAAGACGCGAGGGAGTGCTGGAGTCGCGAAGGGACGTGGTGCTTGGCGCTGGTCCGTCGCGGCTGGGTGATGGACGGAGGCCAGTGATATTCTACTTCAGGGCTGTCCAACTGGCGGCCCGCGGTGCAATTTATTGTGGCCCGCGAAAGGTAATTAGTCAGAAAAGAAAGTCCCTTTCATCCATGTTGGGCGTAAAAATTGCGCGCCTAGCGCACGCGCCCTGTTGGGGTCAACACCCTCTCAATGGAAAAATTGGCGGCGCCACACGCCACCTCCGCGAGATTTGTGCGGCGGCGTGCGGCAGTGTGTGAAGGGATGAGGCGGCGTGTGGCAGAATGCGACGGCGTGCGACGGAGTGAGACGGCGTGCGACGGCGTGAGACAGCGTGCGACGGAGTGAGACGGCGTGCGACGGAGTGAGACGGCGTGCGACGGCGTGCGACGGCGTGCGACGGCGTGCGACGGTGTGCGACGGTGTGCGACGGTGTGCGACGGTGTGCGACGGCGTGCGACGGCGTGCGACGGTCTGTGACGGCGTGCGACGGCCTGTGACGGCGTTCGATGGCGTGCGACTGTGTGCGACGGCGTGTGACGACGTGCAACGGAGCCCGACGGCGCGCGAAGGCGTGTGACGGCGCGCGAAGACGTGTGACGACGTGCGACGACGTGCGACGACGTGCGTCGGCGTGTGACGACGTGTGACGACGTGCGACGGCGTGCGACGGCGTGAGACGGCGTGCGAAGGCATGCGACGGTGTGCGACGGCGTGTCATGGCCTGTGACGGCGTGCGACGGCCTGTGACGGCGTCCGACGGCGTGCGACGGCGTGTGGCGGCCTGTTCTTGTGTGTGGGCGACAAGTGGTAGTGTAGTGCAGGGTGTATTTGAGAGGCCTGAGACGTAATTAAAACATGCATTAAACGCGCGAATCGAGCATGAAAACGAGCACCGTGCGACGTCACGTAACAGCGTGTGGTGGCGCGCCGTCGGACGACGGAGTGGCAGGAAGTATGGGCGTGTGGTAGTACGTTGCTGTGTGGCGGCGTGCAGCGGCGTGTGACGTGGCGCGGGGCGCCGGCGGAGGCGTGGCGAGGCGTGCCGAGGGCGTGGCGAGGCGTGGCGTGGATGCGGCGGGACCTGCGGCGCAGAAGAGGGGATAGGGGAGGGGGCGTGGCGTGACGCCGCGCCGCGCCGCGCCGCGCCTGGCCGGCGGAGGAGGTGGTCGGGGTCGAAGGACAGCGAGGCTCCTCCTGCCGGCGTCATTCGGGCGACTTGTCCGCATATAAAGCAGCTGCCGACTCCTTTACGGGCACGCTGCCGCCGCCGCCGCCGCCATCGCCGCTTTGCTCGTTTTGTCGGCGAGTTTGGACAGCTCTCGGCGTGCACGCCGTGGCTTGTTTTTGCTTTGCTACCGCAGCGGCGCAAGTAAATAAGCGCCGGAGTTTGCGTGGCCTTGTTTATTTACGTTCTCGAGAAGCACGGTGTCTCTATTACGGGGCGAGGTCTGAGGAAGGAGCAGTGGGCGGTGTAATGCTGGTGGGCTTCACAACATATTTCGGCGAACGCGCGGCCAAGGTGGAGGCTCACGCAGGGGCCCTCGTCCACCCCCTCTTTCCCACGCCCTTGCCTTTTCCCTAATATTTGGCAGTCAGCGGCCCGCCTCATCCAACCATTCTCATTCGCACCCTTACCCCGTATACGCAAGAATTATGTTTTTTAAAATTCATTACACATTCTATAATTTAAAAAATACTTTTTTACATTTTGAAATGCACATGGTGACATCTTTTAGGATGTTATGGAAACAACATAAAGTTCTAATTGCATTACAGCAATTAAGGTGAATGGTTTTAAGGTGAATATTTGAACGCTCTACGGGTCATACGGCCACACTAGACAGATAAGGGTTAAGTGCGATGGCAGTGCGAATTCAACAAATATTCCTGCACACGTCGACGTGGACTGGCGTGCCGCTTTATAAGCACATCAACGGTCACCCCCAGTTAGCACGAAACTGATTCCTGAACCGTCCCAACTTGAAGCGAATTAGCCTGGCTTCGAAGGCTTTGAGCGATTCGCAACTATCTCGTCAAGTTGAACGAGACGGTCAATGGTTCTCATGGTTGCCGAAGGTTTGATCCACACGGAGCCCTATTGGTGCAGTTCTGAGCAATCAGTACATCAGCCTGCCTAACTGCCACCAACGCATCTAAACTCCCTTCTCACCCCTTCCTCAAAGCGACACACTGATCGCCGAGCTTCAGATCGCTGTAGGGGCAACAAACTTACCACTAACATAAACAGCTTTGTTATCATGCACATGCCTCCTGTCTTACGTATAATTGCTCCTGTCTAAGTCACTGAAACAGAACCGCCTACAATGTCCTTCCACAATATTAACTGTATGAGAAAAAAAGTGAGGTCAGAGTGGGAGGGCGTGCGAGGAGCGAGGTGGAATGGCGAATGATGGAAGCATCAATGTCATGTATAGCTCGGGGACGTGTGTGCATTGTGAGGCGTAAAGACGCAAGGGTAAGCGTGAGGATGGAGTGGGAGGAGCGTGGAGGGGATACGTTTGGGGAGCGTGATTAATTGTGTGTGGGGGCGAAAGGGCGCCAGCGTGGGAGGAGCTGGGGCGTGGTGGGGGGCGTAAGGATCCATGGGTGGGCGTGGAAGTGGTGTGAGGGCGTGAACAGATTGGGGGACGGTGAACTTCATGAGGCGAGCGTAAGGACGCGTGGGTGAGAGTGGGAGACACTTGGAGGGCGTGGGGGCTTGGTTCAGCCATAATGATGAACGGGTGAGCCTGGGGAGGAGCGTGGAGGGCAATATTTTCGGTGCATGGCAAACGTTATGTGGCGGGCGAAAGGACGCGTGGGTGAGCGTGAGAGGGCGTGGGAGGAGCATAAGGGAGTGCACAGCTTTTAGCGCGTGGTGAACTTCATGTGTCGGGCGTAAGGAAGCGGGGGGGCGTGTACAGATTGAGGAGCGTGATGGACTGTGTGTGTGGAGTGGCGGGGAGGCGTGGGCGACGTGGCGAGCGCCCGCTGTAGAGGGCGGCGCGACCTTGAGCGCAGCAGCAGCAGCTGTTCCGCGCCGCCAAAAAAGCGCTCCGCTCTCTCGCCCGCCGCATGGCGCGGAAGGCTCGCTGCCGATGCACAGCGGCGCAGCGGCGCCCGCCGCCCGCCGCCCGTCGCCCGCCGCCCGCCGCCCGCCGCCCGCCGCCCGCCGCCCGCCGCCCGCCGCCCGCCGCCCGCCCACGCCATGCTCCACACTCCACAGCAGTTTCCACTGGCGGATCCAGGGGACACGCCCCTCCCCCCCAAGGAGGTTTCGTTTACCTTCTTTTATTGGGCAAAATTGATTCAAATATTTATTTATGTTAAAATTAAGTGATTATTTAATATTGTGCAGTACGTCATCTACAGTACATAAACATTTTACAATATAATAACAATAGTAGTTTATGCAATTAGTTTATGTTAATCTTTATTGCATGAGTACATGTTTTGAAAACGAGCGACGTTAAGAGCGAGTTTTCAAATTTGTGCGAATGCAATAAAGCAACATTATAAACGAGTTGCATACGCTATTTTTTTGTATGACAGCACTATAAATTTGTAAAAGAATGAAACTTTTTGCGAAGAACTTTCCTGTGATGTCTCGGGTATTTGACATCTGTGCGAGAAAACTGTGGTCGGCTGTTCCGTTTACCTCTACCTCCACCTCATTCTTTCGCTGCGATTGGCTGAATGTGTGATGACGCAATCATTGAACCCGTAAAATCTAATACGTCATCATTTGTACCATAAAACGCCTGATTATGAACGATTTCTTGCAACTGAAAAGGTCGTTTACAATGCTGGAATACAAAAAATGTTTATTATTTAACAAGAATCTATGACGGGCCCCCTCCGCATCGACCGGCTGGTCCCGCCCCTGGCAGCGGCTCCGTCCGAGGCCACAGGGGCGAACGCCATTCAATTCACGCCTCTTTCTATATTCCTTTACGAACCCCACGCGCGCTACTTCACGGTCAAAGAAGAAATCTCGCGGGCAGAATGTTTTATACACACGTAAACAAAAGGGAAACTCGAAAGAATCCATCGAAGATAGATACACTGTTAGAGAACTTCTGTCGTGCATGGAGAACATGCATCCATGAAAGGAAGTACCGTAGCACGACTTTTCTTTGCAGGCTAAACAACTTATCGTTGAAAATCCTTTCTCGATCTTGGCACACGTCGAAGTCTTTACACACAAATGAAGTACAGAAGTTGGAAAAACAGCTCCCTGGACCAGAAGAAGAATTAAAAATCTTTAAATACAGAGCTAGATCACACGAAATAAAAAGAGTATTAAAATGATTGCTTGTAGTTCACTTATATTGAAAAACTAAGACGAGATCAGAAGCAAGAAAGTAGACAATTGGGCTACATTAGATTAGATCGTACGGTTAGAGGATGCATTGCGGACAATGACTTCATAGAATATTCCCTCTCCCACCATAAAAAACATTTGAAAAAATACCCACTAAAGATCGTATTTCTCTCTCTTCTTCAAAAGAAATACATATGTATTCATTTTGTCTTTTAGAAACTCGCGATATTTAGTACTTACAGCTCTTGGATTGTGAGAAAAAGTAACCGCTGACATACTAAATTAACGATACTCCTCGTATTACACAGCACACGAATTCCTCCCCTCCCATTCACCAAAAATAGCCGCCGCAAGCGCTCGCTGTCCTTGGTCTCCCGCCCCCCCCCCTGGCGCGCGCTTCCTGGATGCCGTGCGTGTGTCATTACCTGAAGGACGCCCCCGGCCGCTAACGAGGCATCCACATAGGCCTGACTCACACCTTCCCGTTGCCCATTCAAGAGCAGAAGGCGACCTGCGCACTCTGGCCCGTCGCGCCACGCCGCCACGCCACGCCGCCACGCCACGCCGCGCCGCGCCACGCCACGGCACGCCGCCCCCACCTCGCCGCGCCTCGCCACGCCGCGCCGCGTCACGCCGCCCCCCGCCTCGCCGCGCCACGCCGTGCCGCACCACGCCGCGCCACGCCGCGCCGCGCCCCACCACGCCACGCCACGCCACGCCACGCCACGCCACGCCGCGCCACGCCACGCCACGCCGCGCCCCACCACGCCACGCCACGCCACGCCACGCCACGCCACGCCACGCCGCGCCGCGCCGCGCCGCGCCGCACCGCGCCACGTTCGCTCCGATACGGTGTTGACGCCGCGAAACGCTCTGCCCAGATAAGAGCCCCGCCACCACAGACCATGTCCCCGCTACGCCACGCCTCCCAGCAGTTTCCATCACACCACATTCTCTTCACACGCCACTACCCTGCCTTTCTTTTCCCCGCTTCACGAGGAAGAGAAATTTTGGAGAAAATCGCCTGAACGGTTTAGGCGCTAGCTTTGACCACAGACAGTTTGCCGTCAATTGCTTTTTCGGTATTGTGACATACAAAACATTTCGGGTTAGGCATTTGACAGCGAACGGCAAGAAATGACGTAGAGCTTGAACATATGCAGTTGTTAGGGCGTTCCTATGGTGCGCGCTCAGCTTATTTACAAAAATTGAGCAGATACTGGGGTGCCGTAAATGCCGGATCGTATGGCGATTATTAAGTTACATTAGATATTAAGTACGTCAGATACTTATTAGGCGAGAAATTGTAATTAATTCATTCTTGTAGAAGTATTAATTGGAAAGACTTGAACTGTTGAAGAAGAGCGAAGCAGATGACCCCGGAAGACGTCGCGGAAGCCGCGGTTTGGTTCTAAGAAGTGCCATTCCACTACAACCAAGAGAGCACTGGTATGGTAGCTATGAACTGAGTAATAGGTCATGATCAAATATTACGTTTTGAATAGAAAGTTATTAAAAAAAGATTTTTCTCAGGAAGTAACGAGGGAAGTACTGGATCTCGAATAAATATGTTATCTGTTTACATGAAATCCAATGGATTATTATTGTGCAATCTAGCACGTTAGTTGTGCAGATAGGTATAGAATTACTTTCAGATTTCGCGCTTCTCTGTACGGAGGGCGGATCCAGTGGCAATTTTGCTGATCGCAGAAAAGCGAATTGTTACTGAGCAGGAACCCACAAAAAGGCTGAGCTAGTACGGTGTTAGTAAAATGTTTCAGTATTAAGAACTAATAAAAAATTGATTCAAACTACACAACGAGTTAGAGGAAGTAATTTACTGTGTTATATTATAGGAACAAGATTTATCCACTTTCCTATTTCCTTACTACGGCCCACGTTTTTCTATGGAAATTCGCCATTTTTCTGGGGCACGAATACAATAATTTCTCTTTTTACAAGAGTGAGAAAGTAAAAATGTACCACGAAGCACATACATTTTTATTGATTGTCTATTCTTCATTGCATCAAGAAAGGTTCCATTAATTACAGACAATCAGATCATGTGATAATAAAATATATTTAATACAAAGTTGAAGAAAAACGAAGTTGGAGTTTTACAGGTTGGAGTTTCACAACGTTTCGGAGATATTTTGTCTCCATCATCAGGTACATTTTGGCTAAAATCAAATTTATTCCATAAATATGATTAAATAAAATGAATCTTTTTAAATATAATGTAAGCAGAAAACATTAAATAATGGAAGCTTCCTTTTTATTAAATATAAATTTTACGTTTGTGAATAGTAAGTAAAACAAACGAATAGAATAAAGAGGCAGGGGGGTCAGGTAACCATAGGCAGGGGTCAATAATAGAAGAAAATAATAAATATTTTATTTTGCATAATTTGTTATCATAAGCATTGGTGAAGATATTACATTCAACCATCGAATTCATAGAGTCATTTAATTTAATATGAATAGTTTCAGAAATGAGTCTTGGGAATCTCCTGGTTTCCTGATCAAGTATTGTAACGTTTTCAAAATCTAATCCATGACCAGTTTCTATTCTGTGAGTCGTTACGGAGTTCTGTCTGCTAAATGGTTCCCTAATATTCCTCTCATGTTCTTTAATTCTCATTTGTAATTATCTTTTCGTCTGACCAATGTACTTTTTGTCGCACGTTTGACAAGAAATCTGATATACAGTATTTTCTGTTTCTTTACAGGGTATGACATCTTTAACATTCTTAATTACATTAATCTTATTGAGAATTTTATTTCGAAATTTGTATTTCCCAGTGAAACTGTTCCTAACAAATTTCTGAATTTTATTACTGATCCCACGAACATGTGGACTGGCGTAAATGGTAATAACACATTAAATTTAATCTTCAATATCAGACTTATTCTGAAAGCTTAAATTTTTGTGAAACATTAATCTTTTTCGAATAAATTTCTTAATAAATTTTAAAGAATAGTCGTTAGCAATTAAAAAATTCTCAATTTTATATAAATTATATTTGTAATTTTCATTATTTGATACGCTAACTGTTCCTAACATTGTCTATAATTAATGGAACCTTTCTTGATGCCACGAAGCACATAGAATACAATTTCCAAATAGGACCTTCAAGCCTAGAAAACCTTCAGACGATACGTAGTTCCAAAGAATAAAATTTCTCGTTGAACTAGACACGAGTCCTTCCATCGGTTGCAGATACTTCACTCAAGCAGCTTCATTTGTTGTATCTCCTTTGACGTCATTAAGTGCTCGAAAGTCTTGCAACCTACACCAAGCAATACTTTCGACGCAATGTCGATAAACCTATTTTTCATATTATCTCTCGATCTTATTTTCGAGTTTCGACACGTGCGCATAAGACTTTTTCACAACATTTGTTTCTACAAGCGTCATTCACATAAGACGTTTGCACCTGTGTCTTGTCATGTCACGTGTCTTGAATCGCCGGAAACAAAGGATGGATCCATCACAAATCACAGAGAATGTGATTTCCTTCAAGGAAATGAAAGTCTTTTATTTACTGATTCGGACAGAGTGAAGAAAAAAATAGAAGTGAGTTCATTTAACATGAAAAATCACTTCAATCTTTACTTGACATATGGAAGTGCAAGTTTTCTTGAGTATCAAAATCCGTATAACTCTCTAATCTTCGACTATAAAGCTGAATGAATAAAGGTGGCAACCAGAGTTTTGAAAAACGTTGGTAACATGAAGTATTCTCTCTTCTGAAATTCGAAATTATTCGAATCGGCAAATGAACTGCAGATTTTGTTTCACATCCTTCATCATGCCTCTAGATAAGGAATTGACTTACAACAGAGAAAATGGAAAACGATTATTTTATGGCTTCTTCTGGCGAAATTGTCCAGAACACCATTCATGTCTGAAGAAAACGTACACAGGGTGAAGCTACATTTGCTTTTTTAAAAAAAATTATAATCAACCTTTCTTCAGTTCCTAACGAGGTGTGCAGTCCAAAACTACAGAAAATGTTGTCCAAGAAAGTAATTAACATTTGAAAGCCATTGGTCAACAACGCTGAGTCAGGCTCTTACCAGAAATGCCATTTTTGCAAGGTGATCTTCGAATCTTATATAACTTTCCGTCAGACGGCGTCCAGTACACAATTCGTACTTGCAATATTTTCCGCTAAAATATTTGCGACGTATATTTGATGACAATGGCTGACATTTTGTTAAGAGCTTTGTTTGTACTTTAAGAACTTGTGTAATGTCCCCTTGTACTCACAGCAGTACTCTATCACTGACAATATGATTCTCCTTTCATCCATAATTAATATTTGAAGCTAATGGTGTCAATGTATTTCATTGAAATTTGTGTCAACAACAACAGAAGTGGCAACCAAATACAAAGTAATAATCAGTCTTAATTATTAAAATGATACATTAATAGATACATTATTGTAAACAACATCACAATTCTACACCTGGCTATAAACTAGTATTTCAAAATAACTACATAGTCGTTACATTCAGTGTAACAACCCATAACACTGCGCCAAATATGTTATTTCTTTAATTTTTTAAGTCCCGAAGGTGTTTGTAAATATCTGCACACACGCTAAACAATATGGTTAACCCTAAAATCTTTTCACGAACTTCACAAATCTCATGCGTTGCTGTAATTCTAAACCACTCAGTCTCCTCTTACAAAGGTGGATGCTCAGTTGTTTTTAGTGCTCATACTTGCGTTGTTTTTTTTTCTAATACTTTGCGCTGCAAATATTACACACAACAACCGATTCCATGCTTCTATTTCCTTTCTAAACTGAACCCAGCTGGAGAGATCGATAGCGAGAAGGAAGTGACGGATAAGAGGGCGTATTTCATCGACATTTCCGCCCTTCTGGTCCCGCCCCCCCGACTCCGCTTCCGCTCATGCCACACAACATGCTGCAGACAGCTCTGTCACGTGAGAAACTCGTGTCGTAATTGCATCGCTTGTTTGAATGGCGCTAAGACAGGGGCATCACTTGCGGTACGTCCGCCCGAGGCGGTAAGGTTTGGTGCCTTCCTCTTTCTGTCCATGGAAACTAAACTCATCTTTTCCTTGATTTTTTACTACATTATCAGACCTCACTCTGTTTTGACATTAGGTCTAATGACAGAAGGTCTATAAAAACATGCCTAATGAAAATTTGCTCTAATTTTTAAAAATGTGTAATAATATTCGGTGTAATTGTCAAAAATATCTAATACACATTCATCTATCGGACATGAATGTTTAATCTTCTATGCTTTAACAGAAACATAACAAAATGTGGTCCACATATCATTATGTCAGAATGTTATTGTCTGAAATGAAATCCCAATAGGAATGGTACACTTTAATTCAGGAAGTACGTAATGTACATAAAATGATACAGGTGTTAAAATATTCAGTCTGTTGCTCAAAGATCAAAGATATAGGTCGATATCACCACAATCTTTATAATTCTGGTAATTTGCTACCTTTCGAAATTTTGAAAATTTAATTGACATTGTTGAAATATAGACGTTTGGTTTTCAGGGGTTTAAAAATGAAGAAAAAGAAATTTTGCTATTACACCTTTATATCTATTAGATCTTCGTTGTTTATGCCTTTTAGACCTTATTAATAGCACCTTCTAATTGTAGACCTCTTTTGGAATTAGACCCTCTGTCGCGTAGACCTTATGTCGTATTAGACCTGGTTGGCAATAGACGTCTTATTCATTAAACCTAACGAATATTAGACCTTTTGTCCGTGGACTTAAAAACCTGAAACCAATTATATAAGCATGCTGAAGATGTTTCCTCAGTAACAATAATTTTAAAAGATTAAACTATAATTATTTATTACTGTTCTAAAAGAGGTAATGTGTATTGTCAGATACCATTCGACATGCGACAAACAGTTCAGAAATCTTAGTGATTTATTTCATAACTACAACGCTTGCTTGAAAATGGCTCCAAGAAGAGGCCTTACTTGCTTTATTGTCGGCAGTAAGTTCTGTTTTCGTCTTCCTCAGTTCATATTCTCTTCTTTTATTTTTTCTACATTATCAGGCCTCATTCTCAGTCACATTATTATGCAAAATGGATTAAAATGTACCAACACAGTGGTGATTTACCTGCAGCACTATTGGAAATTTCCCTTAGTGCCAATAATGTTAATATTTATAATTAACTAAATTATAGCCATTTATGATTTTTCTAAGAGAGGTCGTACATTTATTCTTGGAGAGTATCTGCCAGTTTTTGGTTGGCTGTAGTAGGGTGTGAGAATCGTATATTGGACGTTGCGAGCCGCGTGGCTTGAGGGGAGCAGCGTTTGTTGTGTGTTGCGTGATAAGTACCAAGTGTCGTGTTTCGCGTAAAGTGGACCCCGTGTTTTGAAATGAGTGCAATGAGCCGCTTGTTGTCTCTTTGGGTGTGTGTATGTGTGCGTGTTTGTGTGTGTGCGTGTATGTGTGTGTGCGAGTGTAAGTGTCGTGTAATGTTTTGTGTTGTGTTGTTTACTTGCTTATTTTCTATTATTACTTTTAAACAAAGTTTAAACACTGCAGTTAATATTACACGACAGTGGTAGCGTTGAAATATTTCAGTTAGTAATAGATTTTGCAATGTAATTTTTTTCTCAGGGCATTTATATTATATTGGAAATAAGGCATATGATTATTTCTATTGGTAAGATACCACCAAATGTATTAGTCATTAGTAAAATAAATTGTATTCAATATTTCTCTTGTCATCATCTTTTTTCTAAAAGAACACAAATTCTATGGAATGAATAAAGTACAAGTAGACACGACTTTTTTACGTAATTGAATAACATCAAACTAACATTAGGTTAAAAAACATAGTTTGTTGAACGTACATGTTTAAAGAAAAAAATACACGAATTATACAACACGTAGTTCTTACAGGAATACGCCATCGCTGTTCGGGAACTTAGGTCCCAAATTCATCGCGACCTAAATATATTACCATTAAACAAAACAGCTGACCATTAACATTTACAAAATAGCTGACCATTTCTATCAAAATCTTCACTCTTCAACGTGTTCCACAATATTTAATCTGGGCCGCCGGGCATCAGGGCCCCGTATTGAATCAAAGTTCCCCAAGGATAGACAGACCGTAACTTCTGATTTTTAATCTTTCCTAGCGCTGCCATAACTTTAACGTAACACTTCAGACAAACTTGAAGTCTAATAATATTCGAACCTTAGACCATGTTCACGAGTAGAAAGGAGTACTCTTTGCTATGGATGGCTATATCCAAAACGTTAGAATATATAATGTATTGTTTTCAAACCCCTCGAGAGGGAACTTAGATTTTGCCGAGTGAACAAGAGAGCGTCAACCCTTGCCTCTCCTGTATCATAGCGGCTCGCAGGTCAGCGACCCCGCGGGCGAAATGCTATAATTATATTTGAATTTGAGTAAAATTCTTGTAATGTTTTAATTTAAAATCTTCAGTAGCACGGTTTCTTAACTTCGAAGACAACAGAAATCATATTTGAACCCCTCCTCCTCCAGATCCTTGTGGCGCACTGAAAGAGACATTGCAACTGACACGCAACTGCACTGAAAGAGACATTGAAGTGAATTACTGAAGCATTAGACAATTTGACTAAATCATTGAACCAAAAATAAATACACGTGTTAACTTATTTGAATTGAAACATTTTTAATTATTAAGTTCTGCAAATGCATATTTTTTCGCAACCAAATTTTTAATTAATACGGCAAAACCAACTACATTTGGATGTCAAAATACTGGCCAAAAAATCATAACATAATATAATATACTTTAAAACAACGTAACATAATGTAATATACAACGTAACATAATATAATTAAATTTAAACATTGCTAAGACATTATAATACGGGAGAAAATACCTCAGTTTCTATTTACCCACAGCCAAAGACACTGTAATATCTCAAATTCTACCAAACGGTTGTGAAAATATGTTTCATATTTTGAACAAAAAGCACATCATATACAATAACACTGATCTTCAACTTCCTGAAAGATTTAAACATAAGAAAACAGCGATGGGCCTGCGATTCCTCCGCCGGCTACGGAGGGGATGCTATGGTTAATCGGGGGTCACTACATAGAGTAAATGTTTTTTTCATGTTTTGTTTAATTGTTTAAAATTAATCATAGCGAATACGCGAAGAAAAGAATAAATCAATAATGATCATTTTAAAATTAATAATAGCATTATGGTGAAACATTAAGACATTATTTCTTTTCTGTTATGTTTCCGAGACGTTGCGATTCACTGTCAACAATAACTTAAATTGTAATTGTACAAGATTAGTGTTCGTTCCATCGTATGTCGTTAAACATATGTGGATTTTAATCAAATCACTAGTTTGCATTTTAATAAACATGAAGTTCAATTCTTGCGTTGAAAGAGCAGACGGACATCCGCAAAACGCAATGAAAGTAAAATATTGAAATAAATGAAGTTAAAGTTTAGAATTAACTTCAGTAAGTCCATTAGTATTATAGCAAACCCGGAATAGAGAGTGTAACTCAAATGTCATAAACATCCAGCGAGATGCGGAAGAGGAAGTACTTGTAGCAAGAATGAAGAAAAGTAACATTGCATTAAATACATCTTTTCCATTTAGGAAAACATTTCAAGACTGGAATATCAAGCATGTTATGAACGAAAAAGTTTAGAAGGAGATTACTTTAAACCTTAAAATGATAGATACCATAATAAATTGGTAAAATAATATGTTTGCACGTACATACTGTTTACATTTAGCGAAGACTTACACGGCTTCTATCACACAAGTTTTGTGGTCCTTTCTACGGTCCTCTATGTTAATAAGACCATTGTAATGAAGTATCGAGACACAATTATTTTATTATTACATTTGCCAGGTGACTGGCTGTCCACCTCATAAAATCCATTTAGTTTTTATGAATCCATCTATTGTCTCTCATGATACATAAGAGGTCATGACAATGTAGAAGTATTCACGGTACAAAAACTTTTTCACAAGTTCATTTCACAATTGTCCATCTCCAGTTTGTTTCCATACATAGAAATGCAATGGACTTTCCTCATAGTTTATTAGCTTTTTTATAACTCACTTTTCTAACGTCAGCTTCCTCACCTGCCTACGAAGTTCATGACAGAAGGCAATATACTCCGCTGAATCACTTGCAATGCAATACTCTACATGAAAAAGTTAATGCTCTAAAAGAAAGAAAAAAAAGTCAGCTAAAACGTTTTACACAATAAGCCGGCTCCTAATTTTCTTCACGATTCAGATTCGTCGCTTGCCCTTTCCATGAAGGTCTGTGCACGTCGGGCGGGGACGGCGCGACAAAACCACGGCCCACCTTAGGAGAGGCGGCCAACCACATTAGAGTCGGTCGTGGCAAAACCCAAGAGTTCGTAGTCTTCAGAATAGTTTAAACACGGCAAGTACAAAATCGTACGGGAAAAATTGTCACAAAATTTTGTTATTGGCATAGACGAAGTGCAATTACTCTCTAAAGATATTTCCTTGTTTTGATGATAATGTTGTCAAATTTAAGTAATGATATTGTTGTCAAACGTAAAACAATTTAGTTTGCATACAAATTGCTTTTTGTATTAGCAGTAGAAAAAATTTCAACCGTACATTAAAACTTCAATTCACTACACTCCGATTTCAACATAGCTGCACTTGAAGGTCACGAGCTGGAAGGAGAGGGGACAATGTTATCCAATCGGGAGCTCCAATACCAAACATTTAGTCCTAACGAAGCTCCCGGTTGGATGACAGTGTTCCCTCTCCTTCCAGCTCGTGACGTTGAAGTGAAGCGATGTTGAAATAGTGCATTAAACCGGGGATTGTGCTACCAAGATCAACGAAATACATGGATTATTAATTAAGCAAGCGTAACCGAAAATACTACTTAAATTCTTAAGCAAAAAAAAAAAAAAAAAAAACACCCTAGTATTGGCGACTCTGGCCCTTGCGTATCTCTGTAAGGCTGAAGGGCAGGCGGCCGCGTGGTGCATCACCGGAGAGGCACGCAACGCACGCGGGCATTGCACGGGCCGCCGCCGCCGCCGCCGCCGCCGCTGGCCGAGCGGCCTTATCAGGGCGCCCACGCCCCCGCCCACGCCATCTCTTCCCCTCCGCTCGCGAGCGGAGCGCCGGAGAAAACAGTGCAAGAAGAGCGTTGGATGACGGAGGAGGAAGAGGAGGAGAAGAAGGAGGAGGAGAACGAGGAGGAGGAAGAGGAGAACGAGGAGAAGGAGGAGGAGAACGAGGAGAAGGGGAATGAGGAGTTGGAGAAGGAGGAGGAGAAGGATTGAAAAAGTTTGAAAATGTCCCGGGTGTTTCATGTAAAGTACCCCCACCTCCAAATTAAAATATCGGTTACAAATTCGAGGGGACAAACGTTTTCCCGGCATTCGATTTTTCGGTATCAAGGACTCACAAACCATGGATTCTGGCTACACCACATGTTAAAAGAATTTTTCCTCTAAATTTAAAAACTGGAGTTAACCACTTTTTCGTTACCATAGCCCTGTAATAAGAGGTTTCTTTTCCCGAAAATTCGCCGTTTTTTGAGCAGTATTACATTACTTTCTCTCTACTCTGAAGCGACAGAGTAAAAGATGAGAAAAAAGTAAATAGAGTCAGGAGAGGAAACAGAGAAGGAGGAGATAAACGACGAGAAGAATAAACAGAAAGACGAGAAAGAGAAGAAGGGAACGGAAACAAGAGGTAGATATTCAGAGCAACGCTGCAACCACAACTAAAGAAAAGAGCAATAAGGACTTACCCAAGATGCCCTTGCTAACAGACGTTTAGCCACAAAGGATTCCAGCCAGCTAAGACTAACAATATCTGCGCTGTGCGTAATTACCTGTAGGAAAAGAAAAGACATTCTGTAATTTTTAAACATGTCATAGATAGCCAGAACAAACATCGAAAACAAATCATTTCTCTTGATATTCTCAAATTTCCTAAACATATTGCAGAATCCAGTCCACAAATTCTGCTGCACAGAGTACAAGAAAAAGGAAATTATAGTTGTAACACTGCACATTAATATACTCCATTAAAATACTCCGCTTGCTTTGAGGCAACCACTTACAAATACCGTAAAATGAGGCGTTTACACTCTATGAACTGAACATGAAATAAGATAATTATCACCAACGACGTGACAGAATTAGAATCATTAATAACTAGCGTACCCGTGCGAGAACTCTCGCATGTTAAATCCCACCCTTTCCCTATCCATTTGTCTATCCTTTCAATAAAGGAGAGGAACTACTAATGTACTTACAGAATATCAAACAAAATAACAATGCAATTGATGTTTGAAACAAATTTTCAATTAAAGTTCATTCAACTCAGTTTAGAGAGATGTTCTTGGAACAATTCATACTTCTTTAAAAACAACATTTGAAGAAATATTTCAATCTTCCTTGAGAGTTAGCTTTTCGCTTTCCTTGATAGTCAAATAATAGAAAAGCTTTTTACTTTTGGGTAAACCTTCTTGAGAAAGCCAAGTAAAGTAGTGCGAAAATACCGGATCGGGCAAGAACAGACCTACTCATTGCAATATTATTTAACTTTTCTTGATTTGTTAAGAAGAACCGAGTGAGTTTGGAGAGTCAGGATGCCAGCTTGCTGCGGTGAGAAAATTGAAAAATTATTTGTATACTAAAAAGTATTGAATTATTTTCTGCGTCCTTAAGCAATTCCGAACCAAAAAATAATCAAACTAATGTTTTCACCTTTGAGTACTAAATACCATTTGTTAGCATTAGAAACAATTTAGTAGGCATTAGTAAGCCCACTTCGGTTCATGGGAATGTTGCTCAAACGATGTTTGCATTTTTAATACCTTAACGAACCGACACCTTGAGTTTAATATCAAACGGTGTTTTATTTACAATATGAGTTTGCAGCTGGGCGTTGGTGAACATACTTCCAGATACCGCCAACATTTAAATCGTGTTTGGACTGCGATCGTTGGCAGTTGTCGGGTGACTTGCACTATTCTTTCTATAATTTTAAATTTAGTTGTTTTTTAATTGATTCACGTAGTATTGTAGGCTAGCGCATTTGATTTTTGTTTTCCATTTATTTCAAGCTATTTTACTTTAGCTACTTTAAAAAGTTTGTTCTATGTGTTGTGCCATAGCACAAGTTTTCCCCCACTACCTCTGCGTACCCGTGCGAAAACTCTCGCATGTTAGACACCACACTCATCCCTATCCTTCTATTTTCATTCTAAGAGAGAAAGTAGATAACGAAACGTGTTTATTTGTTTAAAATCTATAAAGGTATCTTGCAATGTACTAACACAATTACAAATAAAAATAAAAAACAATGCAATTAATGTGTAAAAGAAATTTTCAATAAATATTTATTCATGGAGAATGGAGAATTTGCTTGGAACAATTCCCAAAACTTACTTAAAGACATTTGAAGTAATTATTCAATATTCTTTGTCAGTTAGGTTTTAGTTTTTCGTGATAGTCACAAAAATATTAGCTTTTTACTTTTGAGAAAGCTACGTGTCTGAACCTCTTGACTTGAAAACGTCATCGAATGATAACGAAAATATTGGTACAGGTAAAACACAAACACAGTCTTCACTCTTTACTGAACACCCACATTCCTCCACAATTAAGTACACAGCACTTACAGACCATTAAAAAACGTTAATTGAATAGTTTTACTACACGCATAAGAAACAATCTTCATAGGTACAGGTATCAAGCAACTATAATAGTACTTCTAGTTGTTGCTGGAGAGCAAATCTTGAATTAATGATTATGCAAATAAACCTCGTCAGACTGCACACACTACGGTGTTAACAGAAAGCGTAAATAAAGAATCGAATCTATGCCTTCTAAGCGTGTCGCCACAAAAATTGCTACCAGCAGGAAGGGCTGAAATGTTGAGGTGGCCTTGATAGTATTGAAGCGTGGAACCGAAAAGTCAATTGAATGGATCGGAGAATGTCTCATCTTGTAGATTATGGTGTGAGAAACGTTACTTTGAGGCTATGGCCTCAAAATTTTACATTTTAAGGCTCTAAAATGCTTTGTTTATGAGTTATTTGCCGATATATGCTGACATGTGATGCGGGTTGCATTTTACATGAATATTTTTATGCGTTTTTTTTTAAAGAAATCATCTATATTTTTAAACTCAAAGTGGAATTCGTGAAGTCTCTGTGATATTCTCTTTCTTTAGAGCCCTCATTTATAAAGATTGGTTGCGTGTGAGAGTCGGAACCCAAAGGTATACTACTGAAATAATACAGGAGACGATACTTCGATTTCCTCCACAATGACAGCAATTTTTTTCGCTTTCAAAAACACCATACATCTCTCATCGGCATTCGATCTGTCGGTAGATCATTGATTGATTGTTAGTGATTCTGGGCGCGTTTACTAGTAGAGTCATTCGTTCCATAAGGGTAGTGCATGGTTTTTGCTCGGGAGGTGGCGGTGGTTTTCCCTCGCTGGATGGCGAGATCCGGCGTCGACCTGTCGTAGGCTAGCCGGACTTCCTCAACCAGTTATCTCCCACCAGCGGGGCACCGCCCCAGCCAGGGCAAGCTGTAAACTCCCGACCGGTCTCCCGACATGTTTGGTAGTGTAGCGCACGTTAGTGTAAATGTGGATAGGGGAGAGGTTAGGACAAGGCGCGTCCCGTGGCTCGTTTGTTAGGGTCCTTCTCCGGCATTCGCCTGGTGTTGGTCCGAGAAACCACGGAAAAATACCAGAGCAGCCGTCCACTAGAATTCTCCTCCAGTCAACGACTAAACTCGACCTACCTGACATGCTAGTGTCGAAAATCCTGCCATCGTGGGGTCTCGAACCTAGAACTTCCCGATCAGAGAGTCTTCAGTGACATCAGTGCCATGAGCCATTTCTCCCGGTCGTTCGCTAGATCATCGTCAGGATGGCCCCTCCCATCTGCGCTTGTATTATTTCTCTGTCAATATATTCCCTCGGAAATAGAACCGAACGCTCCGCTCAGCCTCGCGTTGTCCGTCCCAGCACCCCTCCGCCGCGCCCTGCCCCCTTTGGTTCAGTCTCATACTGTTCAACCCCGCCCATCCCATCCCAAACCCACCTGAAGCCATCTCGCCTCTCCCCCATCCTTCCCCGCCCCCCTCCACCTGCGAAACACCACTCCGTCCCATTACACCCACCTGGCCCCTACCAATCTTCACACATAGGGGGGGGGGGGGCTTTCCGTCCCCCTGGAATTTTCGAAAGGAGCTCTGCAGCCCTACGTAGTGAAACATTTTATTTCTGTAAATATGATCAAATTCCTGATTTTCCTCTTTTTAAATTAACAGTTTGGGAAATTGATACTCGATATTTTGGAAAATGCTCTTCAAACCATCTGGAAACATTGTAAATGATTATTGTAAAATCAATTCTTTTCATCAACCTTCACAGACCCCAGGGTTGGTTTGATATAATATTTTCATAATTGTAATGGTTTGCATGTTGGCATGAAAGAAAAGGTAATGAATGAAAAAAAAAATTGTTGTAACCTATTGGTTACGTTGGTTCTTAAATTTCCGGAAACACTCAGCATATTGAATTACATGGAATACTGTTTAATAAATAATTCAATAAGATGTTGATAATACATTTAAACTAAGAAACTTTAATTACAGATTGCAATAATAAAAATGTGAAAATGAGTATCTTCATTTTTTACAGTACATGGAAAATAATGCAGCACTTGACCGATTGATTAGTGATTCAGGGCAGGTCAGCGGCTATGGTCATTTTTCCCGTACGGGTAGTGCATATTTTGGGGGGATTTAATGGCAAAAGGGACCCAGCGGGCCTCAGAAATGGATTTGCTACCCCCCGTCCCAGTGATATCTAAACTACACAGATACGAGCGGTTCCGCCCTTTACCCGTCGCACGTCCCACTCTACCTCACCACCTCGCCAAGACCCGTTCCTTCCCTCCTCCGCGTCCCTCTCTGTCCTACCCCATCAGCCCGTCCCGTCCTTTGATCTGTCTGTGGAGCACGCTGCGGCGCGGCCCGGCGCGGCGCGGCGGGGCGGGGCGGGCAGGCTGGCACGGCTTCACACGGAACACACCCATGCATAAATCTCGAGGGGCTGGGTACGGGGCGGAACGCTAATTCGCCTTCATTCGTCATAACAAAATCCGTTCCCCGCGCAGCCGCAGCGGCACGACACCCGGGCGCCTGCCCGCGGGACAAGCGGCCGGCGTGAAGGGCACTCGACGCGCACGGCACTTCCCTTGCGCGACGGCAGGCGATCGTCATGTAATGCCATCTGGCCCAGGGCCCCCCACAGTTGTTACAAAAAATATTTGATACTATTTTTTTCGAAAAATAAAATAAAAAACATAAAAAATGGATGTAAGATTAAACTATCCGCAAAAATTGTCATAACGGAGCGATGTATCGCACATCTTTGGATAATATTTTTAATATGGAATTTTGCAGGTTGATGCGTTTCAATTTTAAATTGTACAATGCAATAAAAAAGAAGGCTTTTTCAATGTAATTGCAAATATGTGTTTTAATTTTTTGTTTGAATAATGTTAAAATGAATCACTAATAAATTCTTTCAAAATATTAAAAGAAAACAAAATAAATGTGAATTGACATGATTTTCTTTATATTTCAGCATTGAATTTGCAGGGACAGAGATCGGCGAAAGTAAGAATAGGGGGTCCCCCAATTAACCCAGGCCCAACTGTCCCCAATGCTGACAAAATGGCCCTGACCATCTGACCTGTGCTCTCAACAATGAATTTTCAATTAGTTTTAGGTCTGTAGTGAGTTTTTTGGTACATTATTATATTAAGAAAATGTATATTTTCGTAAACGAAATTAAATGTATTTTCCCTTTCAGATTCGAAATGTTATATTTTGTTTTAGTTAAGAAAGAAATTAGCAAGAAATGGCAAAAATAACAGAAATACAGTAAAAACGGGAACTTGTACAAGCCGGAAACCTGCCTTAACCGGAAAATTTCTCCGGCCCATGAAGTTAAATGACATTTTTACACGACATCAAACGGAATCTGGCCAACGTTGAAACGGAACGGTTTTTCATGTCCTGCAAGGCGAAAAAAATCTTCATAAAACGGAATTTCTGTTTATTTAATGCAGTTCGCAGAGAGACGGGAGATACTCTTATTGGAATGAATGCATCTGCGAGTCTGTTTTAATATCTCTGTTCATGTTGTGTGTTTCACACGTGGCCGCCCAGTGAAGGAAATGGGCTCCCACCGTTATTGTAGAATTCGACCTTGAGGTCATCTGCCTCTCACGGCACAGGCCGTCGGGAAATTTTCTCTCTCTCTCTCTCTCTCTCGACTCTCTAAGCGTGGATAGGTGTAAGGGCATGGCTTCAATTTACGCGTCTCCCTGCCTCGCGTTGGCAATCGTAACCCCTTGACCAGAGCCGAATTACTCAAGGCCATGCGAGGGTGTCAGATAGACCTATACCGCGATTATTCTAACTTTGCCTCTCAAGGCCCGTCTTCACGATCAAATATGTCACGATATTTCGCGTCTTTCTCAGTCGTGCCTCTAGATATCGCATGATCGCGATCGTGTCAAGCAGCGCTTGCGATCATGCAACTTCCAGCGGCAGACCGGGAAATACGCGAAATCGCGTCTTTCCCGGTCTGCCGCTAGATATTCCATCGTGGCCATAGGGGCTTGACAGGCAGAGTTAGAAAAATCGCAGTGTAATACTCTGGGCTGTGACGCATTGTGCGCTGAATGAGTCTGCGAGATGTTCGGGTGCAGCCACTAGCTAGTGAAGTGATGTGTTTTTATGAGTTTCACAACCAGTTTGACAACGATCGAAAAAACATAAAACTCTCCTTATTAAAATATTTCAACTTGGGAAAACAACTGGAAAGGTGTAAGTAAGAGAGAAACCCAAAAACTCTAGATTATTATTGAAAAACGGACCATTATTTAAATCAACAAGTCGTGAAATATTTCTTTTTACCTAATTGTCAGAAATAATTATGTTTAATATTCTTTTATTGGTGATTTCTTCCATAAATGAGTTTTATGTTAGTATACGTTTTATAATTATAATAAAGTCATGTTAGTAGTTTCAGGAAGGAAATATCAACATGAAAAGTGCCATAAATGGACAATCCTACCTAAAACGGAAACCTCCCTAAACCGAAATTTTTTTTTGTCCCAATAGTTTCTGGTTTAGACAGATTTTACTGTATAATAAAAACGACTCAAGAACTTTTTTCAAACTGAATTTTGCTCTGTTTTCATTTTATGATTTCTGGCCACGTTACAGCAGATACATAATAAAGAATTTGCATATTCAATAAACCGTGTGGACGAATAATGGGGCTCACAACAAAATGAATTTCTAAGATCCGAAAGAGTCTATTAGTCTCATGAGCGAAAGTATTAATTGTAATAGTGATTTCGGATCTCCATATAGATCAAAATAAGTTGTTCCAAATATATTCAGTAAATCATAACATATTTGATGACCTTTCTAATTTTGTTTTTATATTTATTTTCGGACCCTCTTTATCATGGCACAATTAGTTGTCATGGCGTTTGCAATAACCCACTGGGGACAATGCTGAAAGGATTTTCTGCAAACAAATTATTTACAACCAGAGACGTTTAGATACTCCTTTTCTATAACCTCACAGCAATAATGATGGTCATTTTTAATGAAATATGTACAATGCATCAGTGCTCTCGCCATTTTGTGTTTACCTGTGAGAATACACAAAAGCTTGTCAAACAAACTGTTTTTTGACCTTAAGAGGGATGAGAAAAAGTCTAACACACGCCTGGTTGTAAACAAATAATAATATTATTTCCTCATGTGTTATGAAATTCCACAAGATAACCTCTGTACCTATTAATAAAAAATTACAACAAAACAAACAGCTTGTTTTTCCAAGCTGCAGAAACAAATTGCAATTATGAAATCATGAGGGACCATCTCATGTGAATTAAAAAACTTGGTTTAACCTGAAGAGTAGGTATAAAAAAGATTTATGTTCTTGTCGTGAGCTGTTCTGAAGGAAGAAATGGAACTGGGAAAAGGAAAACCAAGAGAACAGCAGAAACGAAAGAAAAAGAACCTATTAATTATAAAATGTCAAGGAAATATTTTCTATGCTATAAAAATATTTCACAGAAACACAATTACCTCCGCATAGATTACATGTTACACAGCCTATTCTGATAGACTTTATTTCAAGAAAGCCAATAAATACAAGCAACACAAGAATCAAAAGATACAAATCAATCAAAAGACACAAACGGCTCATTGATTGATGGTTACCCCCAAGGGGGCGTCACAATCGAGTCGTGTGCGTTTGCGTGTGGCTTCCTGGGTTTTCAAACATAAATCATATTGTTACGTATTCCCTGTGAGGGAATGTTCCCATCCCCTCCACACCGCTGAGAGTTTCAACGTCACACGCAAACTCCCGTCTAACAACCCGGCCACCCAACGCCCTCAAGATTCTCGTGACTCGCTGCCAGCTCAATTTTCATTTCTGCCTTCGCTTCGTTTTCGCTTCCTTCTGCATTCCGCTTTCCGTTCTCCCCGAGTCCGCCTTTTCTCTTTTCTTCACAGAAGACTGTCAGAGGGCGAAAATAAAGATCTCATTCCGGTCCCGTGCACGCAACCCTCCTTTTAGCGCAGAGCTCCTTTTTCGTGACGGCAAGAAAAAGGTTCCCGCAAGATACGCACAAAAAGTTCTCATCATCTTCACCGTAATGCACGGAGCCTCGCTCATAACTCTGCAGGGAGATGCAATACTCGGCAACTAACTATACGGAGATTTTCAGGCCTTTATTTTGGAAAAACAAATAACGGAAAGGAAGTTAGGGTGTATTTCATTAGAAGTGTGCAGAAATTTATATTTTAAATCGGTTTAAGTTAATCTTCCTGGTCCAATTAACAGATATGTGACAAATTACTTTCAGAGTTTCATCCCGTCTCGAGTTTCTTGCTCTAATGAATCTTCAAGTGAACTAGGCCGTTTAAAAGTACTTCAAAGCGGCGGATGCTCAGCGATGACGCAAGCGACAGATAGGTTGAAGGTCATGGAACCAGCGAGAACGGAATGAAACGGAACAGACCCGTGGTGTAGCGGTCGGCTTTCGAATTGCAAACAACCATTGGGTGCTTGTGGTGCATAAACCTCGTTCGCGGTAGGTTTTATCAGGTGTCTTTCGCTTTGCACTGACACTTACTTTCCATCAATATGCCTCCATAATTTATAACACATATCCGTCATTTATCTATTCCAGCTAGGGCGATAAGGCTTAGACATTTGCGTGATAATAAATAATGACTTAAAAGTGTGGCTCCAAAACAAGAAAGCAAACCAGAAAGAAGAAAGTGTAGCAGTAAGATGCAAACACAAAAGTGAACTTTTGAGGGTAAAAGCACAAGTAAAATCTGCTACTTTTTTTTTCATTTTCTGAATTAGATGTAAAATCATTTGTCCGGCATTGGCTAACATCACATTTTGTGTGCTCCTGTATTAGCACTGATAACAATTGAGGTCAATTCAGAAACGCGTCTCCTGACAAGAGGGCCTTATGTACATTTTTCGTTCGCATCCCCGCTCCTGCAAGACTTGCAAGACGTCGCTGTTACCTTCTCTCTCTCCGGTTGCTCCGACCGCGGAAGGAAGCTCTGTGCTACCAACAGTTAACGTTGAGATTACGTCAATAGATTTTCGTTTCACGCACCGAATACTGACAGAAACCTTACACGGTATTAGTAATTATTCCGGAGTTCGATAGAATGTTACAGAAATACGGAAGCATAATCCTGACGAGCGGCCGTCGTTCAGTCCTATATATCCTCCGTCCCCTCTTCTCTGCCTCGAACGTCATTGCTCTTGGATTCACTGCAGCCGGTTTACTGTGGCCGCAGAAATGCGATCTTTGTTCCCCACGCAGTTTACAGATTAGTTTGATTGACTAATTAGAGTTTCCAATTGAGTCAACTGTTAAGGTCATTAGTTCCTGAAGTGTAGTGCAAATGTTTTATCGTGGGAGGTGGGGATGATCTTACCTCCGCTAAATAGTGAGATCCGGCACCGACCTACACGCCGGTTTGCGGATATTTTTTTTCCCCCCAACCAGGCTTCTGCACCAGCGGGGCACCGCCCCAGCCGGGTCAAGCTCTAACACCAAGCTCTCAAGGGGTCTCCCGTACTGTGTGTTAGTGAAATGCTTATTAGTGTGTGGGGGGGGTGAGGATACAACAAGGACGAGGAAGGAGAGATCGCGCGGTCCGTGGCCCGTTTGTTAGGGTACTGCTCAGGCATTCGCCAGGTGTTGATCCCAGAAACCACGAAAATATAGCAATCAGAGCAGCCGGCCGCTAGAATTCTCCTCCAGCTAGCGACTGAATTCGACCAACCTAGGTCTCTCTCTCTCTCTCTCTCTCTCTCTCTCTCACTATATATATATATATACATATATATATATATGTATATATATATAATACTAAACAATATTATTATTCAAATAATTACATAATTGTAACATAAATACTTAAATCAATTTTGCCAAATAAAACGAGGTAACGAAGGAAAACTGTAGACCTTTTTGGGGGGCCATGGCCCACACGCCCACGCCCCGTGGATCCGGCACTGGCGCCCGTCCCTAATGATGAGCTCCGCCCTCGCCCATCGTCACCTGCCCCGTTGTCGGATGCCGGTGCAGTTGAACAAACGCAGCGCCGCAGGGCGGCGGGGCTGGCGCCGGCCTCGCCACGTAACACTTGCTCCAACTCCTCCCGCGCCTCGCTCCCCCCTCCCCCCCCCCCCCCCCGCGCGTCGCCGGCGTCGCCCGGACGTGTTCGCAGACCGCGCCGCGGCCCCAGACGCCACGTCATCCCACGCGCCTAGACGCGCCACAGCCCGCGGCCACCGCGCCGCGCCGCCTACCTAGACCGGCGCCGGCGCCGCGTGGCGCGGCTGGGCGAGCGGCTGTCTAGGCCGGTGCCGCCCGACGCGCCGTCTGCCGGCGCCCGCCAGCACTCGCCGCGGCGCGGCGCACCTGCGGGATCCACCAGCGATAACAGAACAGCGATGTTAGCAAAGCCAACTCTACAAATAAGGAGGATACGAGAAGACGGGTCAGAGCCTACGCCCACACTGCATTTGTGGCTTCTCAATCGGCGAAAAGAACATGAAGAAACAGGAAACACAAGGGCATGCAGGCCGTCTCTGGCGAAAGAGTGCGGTCGATGAAGGTGGTATAAACAGCGTTCCTTTGCTTCCAGCACATGAAAGGTGTTATCATCAGTTATATTTCATATTTTAACTTTTACAATAGTGTGACCATGAGAATGTTTCTTCATTAACAAAACAAAGTGATATAAAGAATCGATCGCACATCATCGATGTTAAAAAAAATCGTCGTTAAAAAATCGATCAATTTCAAAACATCGTAATCAATTCGCATCCCTACCATCGACGCGGTAGAGGTGTTGTCAAGGCGGGTTCCACCAGGTTGACAGTCAGCGGGCCACATTCCCTCTTTCCGCTTTGGTTCTCCGATCAACACCAGGCGCAAGACGATAACACACGGGCCGTGCGCGATCGTTTCTTGTTCATCCTTCTCCTCTTCTTTCTCCTTGTACGCACCCTCACACAACGCTGTCTCAACACATGTCGGGAAGGTTCTGCGGGTCTCTGAGATTCTTTGAGCTGCATGCAGAGAGAACCGCGCTCAGGCCGGCGTGTGGGTCGGCGGCGGATCTCACGTTCTAGTGCGGGAGGAATACCGCCACTCCTGTGATGGAATGAGTTGCATTTATGGGTCTAATGACCAGAGCAGTCCTCTTGAAGGGAGGTCCTAAGTGCGCGTCCCGACGGCAGCAGAATTTTCGAGACTAGTTTGTCAGCTGGATCGAGTGCATCCCCTGTCTGGAAGAGAATTCTAGTGGCCGGCTGCTCTGATCGGTAGTTATCCGTACTTTCTCCGATCACCAGCAACCGAATGCCGGTGTAGTACCCGAACAAACGGGCCACGGACCGCGCGCGATCTTTCCTTTCTCTTCTTTGTTCTATCCTTACACCTTAGTTACATATACTTAAACTTGCATGAACTACATTACCATACATGTTGGGGGACCGGTCGCGAGCTTACAGCTTGTCCTGGCTGGGGCGGTACCCCGCTGGTGGGAGATACCTAGTTGGAGAAAACCCAGCAAGTCGACGGGAGATCGGCAGCGAAACTCGCCATCCACCGTGTGACGATAACTGCAACCTCCCGAGAAACATGCACTACACTTACGGGAGTAATGACCTCATTTGTTGACGCGCCGGGAATCACAACAATCAATTATCCGGTCACTGTAAGTTGAATATGTTACATTTTCAGCACTTGTGCCGCAGACTATTAATGCCTTTCTTTCATCCCACCTCTTATTCGTTTTTCTGCTCCATCTTCACCACATTTTTTCACGTATCAGCCTTTCATGTTTATCATCATCTCGTATTATTATTATTATTATTATTATTATATTCTGCGGAAACGCAATAGCTTTCAATTCTTTCAGCGCAGCGCGTCGAATACAATATACCAACTCGGTGTATACTGGGCACTATCGCAAAACTGATACCCACCCATTAAATATAATAAGTGCTTCGACTTAGTTAAAAAATCGTTCTGCTCGAGAATCTATTCCTTATAGTGCCTCTAAAACGCACTATCATCACAACAAGCGAAGCAGCACACCTCGTTTGGGAAGATATGATAAAGAACATGCGCTCAAGAGTTTTCAGAACGAAATACCTCCTTGCATAACAGCAAGGTCGACGATTCCGCTTTTCACTGTGTTGATATACAAACCAGTAGACATCAACCCAAAGACTTACAGGAATATTTTCAGAATGCTTTGAGGAAAGGTTAACCTTTTAATAAGTTAATATCAAACAAATATCAGTCATCCCTGTTCAAATTCGTTTCTATATTTCAATCCTTTTGCGCCTTATTCAAGGAAAAACTAATACACGAGACGTATTTATTGCTTTTTGTTTATTCAATGTTACTTCTTTACAGTGAATTCTATACAATAATAAGAGAACTAGTTAGCTGAATCACTTCCGAAGAAAAATTATCAACTCAATTCGTATTCACACTTTTCAGAAGTCATTGATCATGTAAATAAACAGTTCTCTGATCCTCATGTTCTTCTTGTGATAATCACCTGTGGCGCTTTAATTTCGAAGTACGAAAATAATATGCATACTTTCACATGAAATTATCGACATACACATATATGTAACAGTCATGAAGTGCTTGGTTATCTTGATGCATACATCCATAGTCAAATACCGAGTGGTAAACATCTCCGTGAACTCTAGGGGCAGCATCCATTGTCGACATGGGCAATTTTTACACAATTTTGTACTCAAAAACGTCTCCAAAGGTTTCCTTCAATATTTTCCTCACATATAGCAGGGGAGGGCAAAAAGTGGCCCTGGTTTCGTTTTCGGAGAACTCAGTGTTTTCCAAAATTGCAAAAAATAATGAGTAAAATAAAAAGTACAATATTCATTATAGAGATTTTCAAATACAATCTCTTCTAAAAAAGTATATTTTTGGAGACAAGGTGTTGGGGATGGCGGAAGCGATGGTGGTGTAGGAAGAAGGCAGAGGGAAGAGAAGAACGAGATGCGAGAGGCGACGGAGAATGCGGAACGAGATGCGGAGGTGGCGGGGCGGTGGTGGCGGTGGTGGGGGTGGCGGGATGGCGGGGGCGGCAAGGGCGGCGGGGGCAACGGAGGCGGTGTGAGCGGCGGGGGCGGAGGGAGCGGCGGGGGATGAGGGTGCGGCGGGGGCGGAGATGGCGGCGGGATGGCGAGGGCGACGGGGGCGGCGATGGCAGTGGGGCGGCGATGGCGGCGATGTCAGTGGGGCGGCGAGGGCGGCAGCGGTGTCCTGGCGCTATCAGGTCGTGGGAAGGCCACGGGAAGTGGGCGCGTGGGCGGCCAGCACCTCGCCTCGCCACCGAAGCGATTAGGGCAATCGCCCCAGGGGAGTTGAGGCTCTCGCGACCACTTGGGCCACGGACGCGCTCAGGCGGAACATGCAGCAACAGCGTGGCTCTAATGACATCGCCAACAACGGAAATTTTTCCTAAATTCTTCCAAGCATACGTCACTTGGCAAGGAAATCGAACAGGGGGCTCCTCATTTACCTACTTGCTTTAACCACTAAGCTATTGAGACAACGGAACGGTATTCGACGCGTGCTGCTGGATTCCCGGTCTATGAATCATTTGAATTTATTACATTAAATACATAGTAACAAGTTAGAATCACGAATGAAAGTTACTGTTCGACCTCTTGGCCAGTCTTACAAAGTGACTGGGTGGTGGCAACTGAAAATATCGTTTTTCTTATTCATATATGATGTATTTTGTATATTCTCGTTTTGTTCATGTAATTCAGTATTAACTGCTGAAATGCCCTATTCTCACAATGCCACATCACCACAAAACTACCATAGCAAAGTGCCGGGGATTCAGGGCGGGTTGACTCCCTTCCCCTCGAAAGGACACCGATTTTACTCAAAGCACAAACGAAAACTGATTAACGTTATGGACTGTTAGATTATTAAACCACCGTTATTACATCTGTCACGCAAAAAGAAATAAACTGACGTGTACTCTATTTGCAAGTCCGATAAAAAGCGTGTAGAAGATGCACGAGAAATTATTCTACACAGTCGTTATAAATCGACTCCACTCAGTAATAACACGATTTGCAAATTTAGAAAAGTCATGAGGTTGATAAATCGAAAATGCATTTTCAACATAGTAATGAGAAACTAGTGAGTTAAATGGAAAAAATTCAGGATGGTTATATGTTCTGCACTTCATGGCATTTAAAAGGGAACCTTCGCTGCGATACGTTCAGACTCTCAGATTTGTTTTATGTTGGTGAAAGGGATTTTCTTTCAACATCTGCAGTTTAAAATATCTATAATATATATATGACTTTGTAACACCGAGTGAGATAGAAACTGTTTTGTTGACATCTTTATATAACTTATTCGTTTAACACAACTAACATCCTGTTCTTATTCGATACGTACTTTAAGACTGCCATATTTACTCTGCAGCGTTCAAAAGTATATTTTTAATTAGACTTCTGCATCAAATAAATGAGGGTACATAATATTTCAAGATATTCGCAACTCTCAGTGACGTACAAAGAAATCGATTTGTTATAATGTACATGCCTCTCTAACAACTGCAATCTTTTCACTATATCTGGGGTTTAGCCTCTCATTACTCTCACAGATTATACAGTATATGTTTTGTGGCAGATGCACATGCCGATGTGTAAAGTATCTAGCAAAGCTGTATTAATCTATTCCCCTCCACACCCCTACTGATTCGATGTGACCTTTAACATTTCAACGCGTCCTATGGGGAGATGTGGCATTTCATTTCCCGAGCAAACAGGTAGCGAGCGCGGAACCAACGGCCCACAACGAAATGTCTGTTCCAAAGCCACGAGCAAATGCTCGTGATCAAAATGGAGAGTATTATCATGCAGTTAGAGCGGGTAGTGCAGTTAGATATCGTCTGACAACAAATGGCATTGGAATAAACATTATCCTAGTTGGTATTTACCAGCGAGCCATGAATTTAGGAAAATAGGATATTACTAGCTTGACGTACAAAATAATTTGGAGAAAATTTAATAGAATTTGCAACGTCAAGAACAACTTTCATTTTTTTATAAAACTAAAATTTCTACATTAAAGGACATTACTCTATTCACGATCTTTTCGCTCGACTCGCCTTTTTTGCAAGTTCTTGAATAATTAAGTTCTGCATCGAAAGAAATGTTAGCCCTCCTTGTACATTTCATCATTTGAGATTACGTTACCTTACGTAAATAACGTAATTACGTTGCTACTTTTCATTTCCTACTATCACAAACAGGGATCTAATTGTAGGCTTAGGAGCCTCTTATGGGAGGTCCTGAGGACTAGACATAATGTGTACTTGATAAAATCTGTCAAAATAAAAAAAAATATTTGTATTAAATCCATAAAATATTAAAACAACTCTATTCTCTTGAAAGAAGCAATAACCATCATGGAGTTCTATAATTCTATTTAAAATTTTCGTATACATACTGTAGCAAGTGTACTTAGATTCCACAATTTCACTACCATATGCATGACGAGATGGCTTTGTTTCTAAAAATACAATTTCTGCTTTATTCCGATATCACACTTATAAGCTTAACACTCTTTTTAAAAGGTTCATGAAGCAATTATTCTTACTGTCTATTCAGGCAGTTCATTTTAAAGGTAGTAAAGTAAATATAATAAAATATATTTGTAGTTAACATTAGAGATAAATTCAATGCATAAATCACTCAATATTTCCTTGTGAAATAATAAAAAAACACATTAATGTGTCAATTTATAAAGTATGAACAAAATCTGAAAACAGTGACCTTAAATAACGGCAATCCCAAATTAGCCCTCGTCATTGCTATGTACTGTTCTCTTTACACATACTCCATGAACTGTGTCAGCTAAAACAAATTTCAACAACCCCATCTCATTCACGCAGTTCTTTCAGTTTCCAATTCAAGCGCAAATGGCGAAACGGTCCTCTGATTCACTTCCAGAAAATCCATGTAGTTATTCTCTCCCCTTCACGCCACACACAAGATATACAGTTTTTGACTTCATTGAACTCGGAACAATGACCGTCATTCAAAAGAAATGCTCGCGGCAAGAAGCTGCCGAAAGGGCGAATGAGCGATTATGCAAGCGAGGAGCGCAAGGGAACAAAAGCAGGCTGCGGAGCGGGAGTGCCTCCGAGGAACAGCCTCCGCGACCCCGATTCGTCCATCATACAGAGGGAGTGACCGACATTCGAACACCGGTCCCAAGACGTTGATGACCTGCCTGTCGCCGCGGCGCCACAATGAGACCACAATGAGACGTTTTTTTTTTTCGTCTTGTTTTGTAATGTGCCCGCGAATAGGCCGTCTTGGAGCACGGGTGCACGCACCCTGCATTCACCGGGGCTCCATATCATTATCTCGGCGGCAGGTGCATGTAATTTTATCAAGGGAACAGCATTTAGCTGGATCCGATTTTTATCCTCCATGGTTGTTAGCCCTAAGGTTATGGAAGATGAAATGATGATGATGATAATGAAGGGTGAATGGACGACACACACATACAGACATACACAAACACACCCATGCCCAGGCGGGACTCGAACCCGCGATCCTTCTGTCAGAGATCGCCACGGCACGACTAACTTAGCGACTCGGCTATTCGGACCGGCCATTGCACGACGTTTATTATTTTGATTTTCTGGTGCAGTATACTAACTACTTTACAGAACAGTTACAGAGAATTTCAATTTCACACACAGTACATATGATATGTTCAAATAATTACAAATCAGGAGAGCGTTCCTTCTGGGATCCTCTTCAACCATCTAGCAGTGCCGAATTGGATTCACTTTTAAGTTATTTCGCAGCCTTTTTTATAAATAAATTAGAGTAGAAATGTAGGAGTTATGGGGCTGGTTTAAGGTGGGCGAGATTTGTCCTTTGGAATTCTGGGGTGGATTGTACGACGTAATGGTAAGCATTCTCACTGCACAGGACATCCCTTGAAGGACGCCAAGAAAAACTTTGAAAATTCAAACAGAGGGAGAGAGAGAGAAAATACATTAAAATCCTCTCTTATAACATAAAGATAAAAAGAAAAAAGTGCCGAGTGTCACGTAGATTATGACAAAGGATACATTTTTAGAAATTTCCTTTTCATTATCTTTAACGCTGATATTATTAACACGAAGAGAAAGGAAACGATTAAATCCTAAGATACAACATAGATTTACTGGTTTCATTTGCAGATTTTTCGTGAAAATCATTTTAACAGGCCTACTCGTTGTTACTATTACTACTTAGTTACAGGTGTTTACTCACGATTCCAAATATTTTTACTTTTCCTCCCTACACTATAATACTTCAATCACCTCAACAATACGAATTTCCGGTCGTAGAATCCGTGTAAAAGTTCTTTTGAGTTGTAACTTCGCACACACGGCAGGAGAAACGTCTCTTAGAGCTGTTCCAAAGTTGATTAAGATAGGCGCCCGTGGAGAGGAGATAAATGCAACTCTTGTCCCGAAAATCGGAATGTCTGTCTGCTTGCCCATCTGCCTGCCCGTCTGCCTGCCCGTCCGCCTGCCCTCTGCCTACCCGTCTGCCTGCCCATGTGTCTGTCTGTCTGCCTGCTTGCCAGTCTCTCTACCTGTGTTTGCCTGCCTGTCTGTCTGTGCCTGACTGCCCGTCTACCAGTCCCTTATCAACTTGTCCCTTATTACCTTAGTTATTTATGCTCCAACGCCCTTGGTACGAACATAATTTTATTTTTTTACTTAATAATATTGATTCAGATTTCCTTATTTACTAATTAACTAGATGTAAACTTGGCTCGTTTTGTCTTTTCATACTTCCCTCTCATATTTCTCTCCATAAGAGAACAGGTAACATCATTCAACTGTTTTCATATTTCCCTCGTAACCACGATCGTCTCGATGCCAGTAAGTAATATACATCGAATTCCATATCGAAGGTAATAGCACGCAATAAGGTATCAGAAAAAAAATGAATCAAGTGCGTTAGTACCCGCCTTCTCCGTCCGCGCCGAGCGCTGCGCCGGGCTGCCCAGCGCCGTCGACTGCTCGACTCAGGCGGCAGCTGCGAGCGGCGACCGGCGCACTCATCCCGCCGCCTGGCACCCAATCGAGCGCTCGCCGCAGCGCTCTCTTCCGCGGGCAACTCGGCCAATCGATCGGTCGATCGATCGGCGGCGGAGCGGCGCTCGATGCTCGCGACAGTCTCTCTACAAAGACACTGGAGTCGCCTCCCGTCTCCGTGTGCAAGAACGGCACTCGAAAGCCATTGCAGGAACAAACGGACTCGTGAGTAACATTATACACGGGATATACTTTTCGAATGTAAAACACACTAGTCAAAATGTTATCAACAAGCTGAAGTACCTCCGCTGACCGCGGTACGTATTTGTCACATTCGTCTATGTAGGAAGAGCAACGAGTTCTATCGATAGTGCATCCCACCCTAGCATGCCCTTCCCAATGCTGTACTGCCAAAGCCACCCTGCCCCTCCCGCTATACCGTGCTGCGAAACTTGCCACGATCACCACCGACAATGCTACGGGGAGAAGTTAACAGATGCGTTACTGCACACTCCCGAGAAACTCCCATAATCATGTTCACCCGCAATTACTGGATTGAATCAAAAAGCATTTACTACTGAGGTTCATAAGCTTTAAGAACAATGTAACGTACTTTGATAGATTTTCTCATCCTTTTCAAAATATTTGTCATAACTGAAAGCAAGCACTTTAAAGTTTAGGGGTAGAAAAGAGGGCAATGGTATTTTTTTTACTAAATCTCGTGCTGATGGTAACTTTTCTCTTGCTTTGAATGGCATATGCGCAACATTTTAGTTCAGACAGGAATAAAACTGGAAAGTTGTAGGAAAAAGCAAATGAACAAACTTTCCCTTTTATGTAACAGAATATATATATATATATATATATATATATATATATATATATATATATATTTTAAAGTAGCCAAAGTAATGCCCATTTTACCTTCCCGTGAAAATTGCATTCAAAAAGGTTCAGCAGTTACAGCGATTGCCGCAGACAAATTGACAAAATCGTAAAAACAATTTACTTGCTTCTCTATCTTCTAAATAAGCATATGAAATTATAAATAGGTAGTTATTTTGAAATCGCAGACAGGCACTTCAATGTTATTTATATAGATTACCGCTTTCTACTCAGCGACACGACTGTCCCTCCTAAACTATTTACGTGGTTATGGAATTCCAACGCGAAGTTCATATTACTTCGAAACATTCATTTAAGAAAAAAAAACTCGGAGCCTCACGAAACGCACCTGATATGACACGACTCGGGATGACATTTGTGTATCAGGACTCGCGGTCCACATACTCAAATTCGCTCGCTGGTCACAATTTGGCAGAGCATTGTCGCAACCTGGAACAGCTCAGTACTGTTATTCACATATGATTTCCGTCATTCTCTCGTTTTCGTGTTTCTTATTTTGTTTCAGACGCGGGTCGTCATTAAAGGCTGTAAGGCGGAACCTCTCCAACAGAAATCGCCCCAAAAGAAATTTAAAAATATGTTTATAAATGTATTTATTTATTAATAATAGCTCTCTAAGTTGTATTATGTAACAATCATATCAAACTTTCTCTTTGTTGGTTCGTCAACGGCTGTCCGCAACGCATTTGAAGCTGTTGACAGGGAAGAGAGAAGCGTTAGGCTCCCACTTCATTCCGCCATAAGGCCTGTGTAAAACGGGGAGGCGTGACGACATGCATTCACTGCACACTCTTACTGGCGGACGAAGGCTGCAGCCAGGCAGCCTTCATGGGTGGGGCCTAGGGTCTGAAGAAGGGCGTGCTCACCAGATAGCAGTACTCAGCAGTTCAGCGAGTAGCATTGCGCTTCAGATAGTTTTCCCAACATGCGGTAGGAGCGCTACTCACTCAATTCTGTATCAGTCTTATTATTAATACAAATACAATGCAGGCAATGCAATACAATGTAATGTAATATAATGCACTTGCAGCCTTCCCCGTTTATAAAACCACGAGCCGCTACTGTTTTGTTTCCAAAAAAGAGATGTTCTCTACGACGATATATTAAGCACTGCTTTCCGATTCGCCTCGTCACAAGCACAAACTTCTGGGCATTTGGGGGCAATAGAAATTGCCACCACACTGCTTCGCCGGAAGGAAGCACTCTCAGAGAAATGTCACACGTTACATCAGTGCACCTCATTGTGCAGAACACGCTACTATCCGAACAATATTTTTGTCTACTTGACGCTAGCGGTTGACTGGGGTGACCGGGTTCCTTTATCCAACCAAAGGTTTCGAATTGTGATGACGTCACTGCAGAGTTGCCGATGCTTCGATGCTTATTTAAAAACATGAAATCTTACAGCGCGAGCAGCGTGTTTTTTTTTTTTTTTTGGTGCAAACAAGTTTCGTTATTCCTTTAATTGGCGGGATTATTGTGAGTGTAATGGCTCTTATTTTTCCCCTCAATGAATTAGATTCATAAATAGAAAAACAGAAATATGCATTTATTTGTTTGTACGAGCCAATGATTCTCAGGCATACACCGTAGGTTTGAACAATGGCAACTTACTAGTTTATTAAATTTAAAAACAATTTCAATTTCAAAATCAAAAGAAACATTTATTTACAATAATAACAATAAAATGAGAATAAAAACACGACTGGTAACTGAAAAGAAAAACAAACGCAACACTAAAAGTTCTTTCAATATGTTGGTTTATACCTTCTTGCTTATATTCCCAAGACGTCAAACATTGTCTATATTCCGACATCTTCAAATCTCTTCCACATTCTAACACATGTATCCCTTGTCATTACTCTAAGATATTTAATTTTCCAAACTTATGTCCATCTTTCAAGACTACAGACTTTTGTCTGTTCAGCAAGAGGTCATTCTAGATGTTGATTCTATTTTCGGTATAGTATGTTGTTCATCTCCATAGAATCCTGTATCGTACTGCCAACCTAATTTCAGTCCCAAGTAGGCCGTGCACGTAAACGTCTTCTTGATGTCATTTATGTAGGTATGTGTATGTATGTATATCTATGTATATATATATATATATATATATATATATATATATATATAGAGAGAGAGAGAGAGAGAGAGAGAGAGAGAGATTGAATGCTGACTCGGTACAGTGAGGGACTGCGGTAAAGTACTTTATGAACTAAGCGTCATTATTACTATTCGTTAATACAATAAACTCGAGGTGGAAGTCTCCATCCGGATATGATGCAAGAACGACCATATGACCACGTATCTGCCGCCCGAGTAAGTGGCAACATCGCTCTACGCAACTGTCTCCCCAACTGTCAAGTAGACAGAAATATCATTCGAACAATATTGTGTTTCTCCACACTCGAAATTACTCGCCCTGTAATTGTTTTTTCTTTCTGGTGATGATGTATCCCAATTTATTCTTTGTCCACATATAGACGCACTCAGTCCTGGCGGAGTCTTTAGCAAGCATGGGAGATTGGAACAGAGCCAAGCTGATGGACAAAAAGCTCAACAGAAGAAAGTTGACCGATGGTGCAAATTACATTGGATCAGAATTCTCGGCCGAAGTCTAATGTTGACATATAACAAACACCCCTGGAGTTGGCGTGGCGAAGACAACACAAAATAAACAAATGAAGAAAAATATGATTTCATGAGTAACGAAACATAATCGGCCAAGTGAAGAATCATGAACTAGGATTGATGGTTTGACATAAAAATGATCAATTGCATTTCTTAGTCCTTTACACACACGAAGTGTAATCAGATGTAACTAATGACGTTAATGCCATTTGAAAACTTTCCATCAACCTTCAGTGATGTTTTTTTACAACTTTAATTCTAATATAATTTGAATTCCAATAAAACTTGTTTTTAATTTGCACTTTCACTTAATGGACCGCATTATCCATATGTTTTAAAAGCGCGCGCACGCACACACACACACACACGCACGCACACACACACACACACACACACGCACGCACGCACGCACGCACGCAAACAAGGATATACACAAACACATCCTCATTTTCATGTACCACAACATCATGCTTCCTTTGCGGAAAACAGACGCACACAGACAAACCCTTCAGACAAGGGAGCGGTTCCTCCCACAACCCGCGAAGGTCCAGAGCAGACCAGGAGCGTCGAACATTGATTGGCGGCGGAGGCGAAGGCGGAGAAAGGGCGGAGCGGGGGGGAGCGGGGCGGGGCGGGGCGGGCGACATCTGATAGGAGGCCATTAGGTCCAAGACGCGGCCGCCAGACTGGGCGCCCATCGTTGGGGGGCGGGGCGTGGCGGGGAGGGGCAAAGTAGGGCAAGGCAGGGCAGAACAGGGCGGAGCAGGGCGGGGCGGGGCGGGGCGGGGCCGGGCGGGGCGGGGCGGGGTGGGGTGGGGTGGCGCGGGGCAGAGCGGGGCGGGGCAGAGCGGGGCGAGGCAGGGCGAGGCAGGGCTGGGGCAGGGCGGGGCTGGGGCAGGGCATGGCGGGACTGGGCGGGGAGGGGAGGGTCAGGGCGGGGCAAGGTGGAGCAGGGAGGGGCGGGGAGGGGGAGGGGCGGGGTGGGTGGGATGGTAGCAGGGGTGGTGGAAGGGGGGTGGCAAGGGTGAGGGCAGAGGTGGCGACAGGGGAATGGAGGTTGGGGTAGGGGAGTGGGGCCGGGAGCGGCGGCGGGGCCAGGGGGCCTGGTAGGGGCGTAGGCATGGGCGGGGGCGGGGGGAGGGCGCGTGCGTATCGATTTTCGCGGAGGCGGCGTCGCGCGGCCGCCATGACGCGCCTCCGCCGCCGCGCGTGCTCCCTCGCCCCCCTGCCCCCTCCTCCTGCCGCCCTCCTTCCCCACGCACACTCAAGTGCGCGCAAAAACGCGCGCGCAGCGGAAAAAAAAACTGACGAGCGAAACGCGTTGCCTAAAAATACACATTTTTTGGCGATCCACTACGAGATAATGAAGACTCCGCGGGATGGTGATATTATTGATCTGGGTCAGGTTCGAGAGCGTATAGATGGAATGATCTCCAATACGGGGAGGGAGGAAGGTTGGAAAAGAATGAAGAAAGTGGGAACGTCTTTCGACAACGTACCTAATCGAATCAAATAACTTCAAATAAATTCTTGCCTGTTACTGTCCATTTCACTACACCAAGAGAACGACATGAGGTGAATCTTGAAGTTTGAAAACAAAAGAAAAAGCCATAAAAGTTATTTCAAGACGAACACATGTCTAAGTAATTACCGCGTCCGATTTTCAATAGTATACCGACTTCATGAGTTTGTTCAACACGGGTAATTAATACGTAATTTCATTTGCTGTTGTGAGAATAATGCAATAATGGTTAAATGAAAACTTCTGAAAAACAAAATTATTTGCCTCGAATACATAAAACTGCAAAATATGAAGATGCTTACGTAATATGCTTTATTTCAAATTTAAAGGGGAAATAATTGTGAGAAGTTATCTTCCTACACCTATCACCACGAAAATGAATGTTCAAACAAAACAAAAAAAAATACTCGAACAGGATATTCAATTTCTGATATTCAATTTCTTTTGTACTTTATGTCTTAGTTTGGAATTTATTTACGCTGAAACGCATGATTCGTTGAAACAGACATGTCATATGCCCATTCAACGTCACTTAGCCTTAGAACGTTCAAGGAAGCCTCTTCACCCACCCACCCACCCACCAGCTTACGTGGCTCACACCATCAACTGATGTCACTGCAGTGCCTGCGACCTGGAGATACTAGTCCCGACCGCGGCAGCAGTTTCGACTGTAACTAGATACCTTCGTCGAATTCACTTGCTATCTGAGGAGAATACTAGCGGCGTGCTGATCTGATGGGTAGTTTTCCATGGTTTTTTCCGATCGACGGGCGAATGACGGAGCGGCACATGCACAATCACACCGCACAAATGATCCTTCCTTTCCCTTTCTTGCTCTATCCTATCCTTATCCTATCCTTGCTCTATCCTTAAATATTCTGCCACCATTAAATATTCTGCCACCAAGTAATGATACTTCATTGCAGAATTAATAATAAATCTAATCTAATCCTCACCTCTTACTTAAACAGCCACTTGCATGCATTACTCAACTGTCACTTACACGCACTGCACAACCACACTTGTCGGGAAACCAGTGGGGAGCTTACAGCTTATCCGGGCTGGGAAGGTAGGGGAAACACCGCTAGCCGATGCGTAGGTCAGCGCCGTATCTTTTTTTAAATTGAATTGAATTTGAATTGCCTTATTTTACGTGGCGAGACTCAGGCCATGAGGCCTGCTCTTCCGTCTGACCACGCAAATTTCGATACGCTTATTGCACCAACTAGCGGAAAAAGAAGGTATTCCTTGGGCGACGAAACAGGCGATTTTGAATTTAGTTCAGAGGCGTCATTTAGGCTTGAGGATCTTTAACACGCAGTAAATCACGGGACAAACGGCTTTACTTCCCCTCCGAAGGAAGGCGTACGAAGGATTTGTTTGCCCTTAATAATCCACGGCTTTGATCGTGTTTGAATCCGCGAACTTGGGTATAATAGTCCGATACGCTAACCGTTTCACCATCGCCGCCGCCAATCTCACCTTTTAGCGTGGGAAGACCACCGCCACCTCGCAAGGAAAAACACGGACTACGCTTACGCGGCTACTGGTTGTCGCAGTTGACGCGCACGGAAACACGGAATAATAAATCTTCTCCACCTCCGTCGTCCGAAAAAAATCCTTCGTACGCCTTCCTTCGGAGGGGAAGTAAAGCCGGCTGACCCATGTAGAAGATTTACTGCATGGGCACTAAATCGCCTGTTTCGTCGCCCGAGATAATACCTTCTTTCTCCGCCAGGTGAAAGGAGCGTAGCGAAATTTGCGTGGTCATATGGAAGAGCAGGCCTCATGGCCTGAGTCTCGCCACGTAAAATACGGCAATTCAATTCAATTCAACTCAATTCGTTCCTGCCGTCGCCGCCGCCAGCGCACTTCCTCGCCGCCCTCTCCCTCCCCCACCGCGGCGCCGCCGCGGGCGGAGCCACCGCCGGAGCGAGGGGAGGCCTGACCGCCCGCAAGGGAGCCAAGGGTGGCGCAGCAATGACGGCGTAGCGCAGGGACGGGCGCGAGGCCGCGCCTCAAAAATCCCAATGCGAGGGAGGGCGAGGAATTAGGCATACCACCCGAATAAACATCAATCTACGAGCAGTGTCTTTCTTTGCTATTTTACACGATTGATTGTTACAGATTCCAGGGAAGTCAACTGCTATGGTTGTTGGTCCCGTAAGTGTAGTCCATGTTTTCCCTCGGGCTGTGGCAGTGATCTTACCCCGCTGGCTGTTTCCCCCTAACCAGGTGTCTCCTACAAGCGGGGCACCGCCCGAGCCGGCACAAACTCCAAGCTCCCGACCGCTCTCCTGGCGTGTGTGGTAGTGAAGTGCATGTAATAAATTGGTGAGGATAAGACAAGGAAAGGTAAGGAAAGATCGTAGACGGTCCGTGGCCCGTTTGTTAGGGTACTGCTCCGTTATTCACGTGATGTTTAGAGAAACTACGCAAAACTACCGATCAGAACACCTGACCGCTATAAGCCAACTTTTAAGTAACTTAGCGCGTAGCTAATTCTTCTAACCTTTCTGTGCGTTGGTCCGCTAGGAATAAATGACCAAATCACACTGTAAACACGAAGTTATTTGTTCTACTTTGGATTACTTTGTTCTACAATGGATTCATTGTTATTATGCGTACGTCGAATGGACTAAGTCTTATCTTGGTCTTGCAAGATCTATATTGACGACTCATCTGAGAATCGGGTATTCAAAATGAGAGTTTCAGGCTTTTAGTTCTCTGTGCAGTCATTATTTTCGTAAACACATTACAAACCTTGATCCACCCTTCTTGGCATACTCGTAATTTTGGCAAAATTTAATCCTTTTTCAACTTGTCACGCATGAATTTGGTTGTTCTTAACTATCGTTGATATTTGAGATCCTTTTCTATCAACCACCTTTCCACAGTTCGCTCTTATAGCCAGTTTGTTAATAAATCACGTTTACACTTTTTGTCATTTCAGACATTTTCCAATGCAAAACGACAGACAAATATTTCATATTTAATTCTTGCGAATTTTTGCATTTTCCTGCTCTTTTGCTTTGTAAGGGGATTTACATCGGCACGTTCTTTATTGATAGTATTTCTAATTAATGACTGCGAAACTCCTTTCAAGTTTGCTATTTCTCCTTGCGTGTACTTACAATGTCGAATTAATACGGCGATTCGTTCTTTTTTCGTGGTGTGAGATCCAAACCTTCTATCAAGACATCTAAAATTAAGGCCGTTTTATTAGCCGGTAGCATGATCACAATATTTTTTTCAGACAGGGTTTCGTTTCTGCATTTACAAAATCTATTAATAAAATTATTTCGTCGAGTAAATGCCAAATATTTATTCTGTGGCATGAGTTCTTGATATACACTTCTGTATCTGAATAAAATTTCGACTAGAATAAAGATTTACAACTTACTTCAATGAGAAAAGATGCGTCTTCTGATCACTACGTAAAACAGAGTATAAATAGTATGTTGAAGCGTGTTACTAATGTCAGTAAAGTTACAAATTCCATAAACTTGGAAATAATCATCAATGCTTCAAAACCTGCATTAATTAAACAATAAAATTACAAAAGTATTGAAAATTTCATCTAGAATGTAATAATTTGGCCATCCACTATAATTCTTATGAGTTAATAATTATCAGGTATGGTAATTTGTTTGCAATTAATGTTTATCCTTCAGAATGCAGCATAAAATATAACCTGGGTTATTACTGCGGATCTAACCCACGATAACGGGTCCTCTAAAACAAAATTGTGAATAACATGACTTCTGTCAATCAGAAACATATAACACATCCGTGAACAACACAAATGTGAACATTAACAGAAATACTCATAGTGTTTCGTGAACGCACACTTCAAGTAAGCGGTTTCGTAGTGTTTCTGAACTCTGCCAACACTGCAGGAACGTTTTTCAAGCATGAAGCTAATTGTTAAGCTTTAGCTATAAATCAATTTTTGCGGGGTTCTTCCTCTTTATTTAAGTGGCAGCAAAGACTTACCAGTAAGTCAAGGAAAAGAGGTTAAGGACGAAGGATGAATAATTAAAATTGGCATTTATTACGCTGGTGTTGCACGACTTATGTTAGTTTACAAGTAGCAAACTAGCGAAAACAACTGCTTTAGACCAGAAGACGCAAACTAAGTAGGAAAAGACAAAAGTAAATTGATTAATTATTTCTTTGATTATTTCGTATTTTCGGACTTTTCGTGGTTACTGGACTTAAGGTCATTGGTCCTGTAAGAGCAGTGCATGTTTTTAGCACGGGTGGAGGCGGTGTTGTTCTCCAGCAATTTGGCGAGATCCGGCGACGACCTAGACTCGACTTGGGTGGTTCCCCAGGTATCTTCAACCAGCGGAACACCGCTCTAGCCGGGACACGTCCCAAGCTCCCGACTGATCTCCCAACATGTGTGTTATATTGCGATTTTTCTAACTTTGCCCCTCAAGCCCCTATGGCCAGATGGAATATCACACGGCATTTCGCGTCTTTCTCGGTCCTGCCGCTAGAAGTCGGATGATCGCAAGCACTACTTGATACGGTCGGGTCGTGATCATGCGATATCTGGCGGCACGACTGAGAACGTCGCGAAATACCGTGACATATTCCATCGTGAAGACTGGCCTTGAGAGGCAAAGTTAGAAAAATCGCGGTATAGTGTAATGCATGTAAGTGTGACTATGTGGGTAAGGAAGGGGTGAGGACAGGAGAAGAAAGGAATATCCACTTTTAACGGACGCCGGTAGTTAGGGTTTTAACAGTATCCCTTCCGTTACGAACAAAAATGAGTTGTAGCTGATGAGTGCTCCTACTCCAAGAAAAAGTACACAAATTTCCGCCAATGCTCTTGTGTCTTGCATTAACTTGATGCAGTTATTCGACATTCTCTAGTTAATGAACTCTCTGATTTTTAATAATTCATTCCTAGTAGACTACGCACTATTTATAGACGTTTCGTAAGATGGTATGTGGGATGATAGAAAGGCACATATGTGCACTCAAAGCATATTCAAATGAAACAAACTCACTTGTTTAGACTTGTGAATTATGTTACTTCATTTTCCGTGAGTCACTGTGCTTCATTACCGTGAGCCCCCTTGCGTTCCACGTTGAGGTAGTCGGTCTCCTTGCCTTACAAGGTAGGGTGAATCATTATGGTAAGTCCCCTTGCCTCTCACTATCGAGGTGCCTGATTATCGTGGGTCCCTTTGCCTCTCACATTCACCGACCTATTTTTTTTCATTTTTGTTCTCTATTTCAACGTTTATCTACTTCAACGTTTTGTTCTCTACCTCAACTCTACCATTTAAATTGCCTGGAGAGGGTCTGCTGTATCTAAAATGTTTTCTACAAGAACAGTAGTTGGATATCGATTTATTTGCTGATGTCTAGCATATCCTAAGTACCATAAGACACTAGCAACAAGAGCACAAAATTCCCTAATGTTTTGGCTCCTGAATTGCAAGTGCAATAATGGCCATTAATGAATTACCGGTCGAGATATTAATTCCCTTGCAGATTTTGCAGAAAACAGTAGAAAACGAGAGAAACCCTGATTCTCGTCGTTTCATCTTAAATATTTAACTTTCACAAAACAATACCAGTACATTTAAAGTCAGTTACTTCTCGGAAAATGAAATGTCATTATTTAAAAGTCTAAACAAGTGAGGTTGTTTCATTTGAAAAAGCTTTGAGAACACGTATGTGCCTTTCTATCATACAACAAATCGACATGATCTACGTTTTAAAATGTGTATTAGATCAAAAATAACAACTTGTTTTCCTTACCGGTCATAACTACTTTCGATCAGAATTATCTAAGGAACAACATACTAAATTTTGAGACAATTTGATCGGAACCTCATTTCCATAAGATTTGTGCGGGGTTCTTTAAATGTTGTGAGAAGGTATTTTTAACTAAAAGGTCTACTTTTTAAAGATGAGTAAAAATTCCCCGTTTCTCAAAAATTTTCACCTTGCACCCCTTGCTGTGCTACTGAGAGGTGTGATTGGTTAACATCAATGTGTCACACTAATAGTCGACTAATAAGAACTGTTCATGCAACGTGTCGACAGAGGAAATAATACTAGCCGATAAGTGTTAGTAAATGGACTGAAGGACAAGTCGAAACGTTAAAGCAATGCTATGCTAACAGTCGATGCCAGTTTGATTTATACCCTTTGTGCACGACCGTTCATCATCGAATGAGAAAAACAACTGCAAAATACGACAAACAATAAAATATGACATGCGAAAGTATTGATATATACTGGATTAACTTAAATACTCGAAGGTCTTCTTCACGCAGATTCTTCTAATACAAATTGTAAAACAACATGCAAATATTTTGGATACGCAGCGCACATATAGTAAACATAGTTGTTCTCTACATAATCGGCAGATATTTATGGCAATCAAGTCAGGAATGATCATGGATTCCACACCTTTCTGTAACTTACACTGTCAATGCAAACAACATCGAATTGGTAAAATACAAATATTGCTAAGCAACCCACGTTAATGTGTAGACATGTGTAGACTTTCTACAATTTCAACTTCATGCAAATGGGTTTAATTTTTTTCTTCTCACTGCAAAGGAAGAAAAACGCAATATTTTTAAAACCCGCCAAGGGCACGGCAATGTTTCAAGCACGCTTTCCATTTTAAACGTCCTGCATGTCCCACGAGAGAAAAGAGAATCATTAATTCCGGAGGAGGTGGAAAAAAATTCAGAACGTGGCTAAAAGAAAAAATCCACGAGGTAGTATTCCGCCTGCACAGGCAGTTGTTCGGGCGGCGATTAACACGCCCCACGCAGCCTCTAACAGAGATACGCCTGGCCCAGCGCGAGCCGCACGCAACAGAAAGCAGCACTTCCACGCACGGTCACGTGACTCGTATACACAGACACACTGCTCATCAAATTGAATAATCTTCTGATTGTGGTAGCTGAGGCAGCACCGTTCCCTCGGCATCGTCGTTGACCGTCCAAGGGTTCGAGTCCTGGCGTAGAGAATTTTCGACACTAGTTGGTCCGACACTACATGGTTGGATCGGATTCAATCTCAGTCTGAAGGAGAATTCTCAGAGCACGCTGTTCAGAGAGGAAGTTACACGAGGTTTCTCAGACCAAAGGCAGATGAATGCCGATGTTTTACGCTACCAAACGGGCTATGGACTATGCGCGATCTTTGTTTCTACATCCTTGTTCCTTACTTACAGTCCCTAAACTACCCAAACGTCAGGTGACCAGCACGGAATTTACGAGCTTGTCTAGGCTGGGGTGGTACTCCACTGGAGGACAATTTCATGAATTTCAAATATTTAAAACTTGTTTTAGGATTATTGGTGGGGGGGTATTTGTAACTTGTCTGAATAGAAACCTTATTTGAAATTGCGACGAGACCTTGTAGTGACTGCAGTAAAATTCTCGGATTCCCTCTCCAGGGTTGAGAGTGAACTTCTCTGACACTTCTTTCATGTGCGCAATATCCCTTTTTTGTAGTGTCTCAATCCTCAGAGTCGCAGGAAGTCTTCGACATCTCTTCGATCGCTTATTCATGTGAGAAATGAAATTCTTTCCCAATAACAATAAAAAACAATTTTAACTCAAGACAACTTTCAGGTTTACAATACATCTCTCCCTCAAGAAGTCATGTTGGTAATACCTTCAGCAAATCATGCACACTAGTGCATAAAATCCACAACCTGTGAAATCGGGAAGCTCTCGATCTTGTCTCCACGACCTCGTGAAGCATTCTGCTTGTTTACCAGTGGTTCCCCGTTGCTAGGTGGAGACAAGAGACAATGATAACATGCCTCGTTATATACCGGGAGAGATGGCTCAGTGCATCAACCTGATGTCACTGCAGTAACTCTGACCGGGAGGTCCTACGCAGGATTTTCGACACTAGCTCGTCAGCTAGGTCGAATTCAGTCGCTGTCTGGAGGAGAATTCCAGCGGCTGGCTGCCCTGATCGGTAGTTTTCCTTGGTTTCTCCGATCAACACTAGGCGAATGCCTGAGCAGTACCTTAACAAACGTTCTACGGACCGTGCGCGATCTTTCCTTCCTCTTCCTTGCCCTATCCTATCCTCTCTCTCTCTCTCTCTCTCTCTCTCTCTCACACACACACACACACACACACACTAATATACACTGCACATGCCGGGAGACCGGTCGGGAGCTTCCAGCTTGTCCCGGCTGGGGCGGTGCCCCGCTGGTGGGAGATATCTGGTTGAGGGGAAAACCCGGCTAGTCGACGGTAGGTCGGCGCCAGATCTCGCCAACCAGCGGGGAAAAGATCAACGCCACCTACCGAGAAAACGCGCACTACACTTACGGGACTAATGACCTAAGTAGTTGACGCGCCCGGAAACACGAATCAATCAATCAAACCCGCCTCGTTACACTGTGCACCGATACACCCCGCGCGCACCGCCTCGCTACCCTCATTCCCGTATTCGCGCTCCGTCCCGAGTTTTCTTCTCGCCAGCCTCCTTCCATCCCCCACCCCTCCCCACTCCGCGCGGCGGCGGCGGCGGGGGCGAGCACCTCTGGCTTTATTTTTCCAGGCAGCGCACGCCCACCTTCCTCGGCGGAGGAGCTCAATTTAGAAACGGGAGCGCTCCACCAGCTACCACCCTCCGCTCCCCACCCGCGCCAGTCAGCACCTCTTCGCCGCGGCCTCCACCTGATCTCGCACCGCCACCGTCGCCGCCGCCGCACGATGGGAAGAAAGGTGCAAGAAGTGGGCAAAAGCATTTTTTCACTGCTCACCATGGAAAATAGTATTCATGGAGAGCAGTCTTCACTGTTTATTGATCGGAAAGTTGGTGTGCGATAGGCGTACGACAAAATAGGTTTCGCAACGTAGTCAACGCCTTATAAAACAATTAGGTAGTAAAATATAAATCAAAACAATGGTGATATGAATCAACAAGGCCGCCGCCTCGCACATGGAGAATGATCCCAAGACTACATCTTTTAAGTTTCCATGAATTCGTAATAATAATAATAATGTACGTACTCGTATGAAAGTATTTTTGTGCAATCATTTCAAAATGCCGAAGTCGGCTTCTCTTGTTGCTTTGTCTGCCAACGTTTCATTCGTATGTCAAATACTCACTTTATGTACTAGTTACGAAAATAACTTTTCCACTCGCCAATTTACCTATTCAAGCAGTCATGCACAGCCATACAAACCGCATGGCATGGACCAATGCATCGAACTTCGGGGAATTTTAGGTGGGGAGAAGAAAGCCTATCGTTTTTTATGTATTTGAAATATTTTTCAAAAATAATATCATCGTGAACGTAAAAAATATAACCCCAACCGAGAGAGGTTCTGAGCACTCGACTGGTCTCATGATATGTTTGCTAGTGTAGTGCCTATAAGTGTGCATGTGAGTATGTAATCAAAAAGGAAAGACTGCGTAGTGTATGCCATAATGTTTTGCGTGTAAATCAGACCTTTGGTAACGTGAATAGTAAGATGAAAGTTATTTTTTCTGTCCTGTTTTCTTTTGGCAACAATATGATTTAAAAAAGAACGTGATATCAGCAGTTTTGTAAGTTTGCGACCACTGCTATAGACACAACTGATGATGCGACAGAGTCATCGCAGCCGGTTTGATTAAAGTGTATTAACCTACTTTAATAATTAAGAAAATAATCAACCGTAAGTGGGAAAGTGATTAGGTGGGGAGCATGCGGTCTGCGGTCTGCTGTCCTAGATATTGCTTCGGCATCCACCTGGAACTGATCAGAAGACCCCACGATGTGAGTGGTTAGAGTAGATTTTTTATTCAGGCACCATTCGGCATTCATTCAGGCATTCAGTCGAAGCCAAACATTCGCCACCGCTGGGACTCGATCTTTGACGCACGTCTACGACATTTTTTGGTTCCTAATTTTTTGTATTATATCAGTGTCCACGCTTTATGGATCTACCTGTAATGAGTGAATGATTTTCTGGACAAGAGATCATGAAGGCAAAGGAACGATGATGGATCAATGGTGGAATGTGAGGCAGAGCGGGAGAATTCCCAGAAAACCTGCCGCATTGTGCACCTCGAGTTCCAATTGGTTCGACCGGGAATTAAACCCCCGACCCAGCGGTGAAAGTTAAAGAGGTTTGACCACTACAGCACGTATCTACAAAACTAAATTCCGATTTAAACGTAGTGGCACTTCAAAGGAGCTGGACGGAGGGAGGACACTATCATCCAACCGAGACATTCGTTACGACTTAAATTTTTGGTACAAGAGTTCTCGATTGGATGACAATGTCCCCCTCCCCTTCCTACTCGAGATCTTGAAGTGCCACTCTCTTGAAATCGGAGTGTAGTGGCAAATTTCGTTTATGGAAATTTTTTTGATCCTGTCCTCCGGATTTGCGCCATTGCACAACGTCCTCATCGCCGCCGCATCCCATTCACGAGCGGCGAATCTGGTTCCTGGCGCGTCAACGCGCGGGCGGGGAATTTAAATTCGCGGCCAGCGCCCACGTCATTCCCTAAAATATTCCACTATTGAGCGGATGGAGCGGGCGGTATGCGGAGCCAAGAGGCCACGTGCTCGAGTTCCGGCTCGGCAATGGAATTTGCTCAAGTTAGATCGTACATCGTTCTCAATCTGCACTGATTAATAGAAGACGAGATTGTGTATTATTAAAATTCTTTAAAAATATCTACGAAACACATTTTGCGAGAAATGATAGGATATATATTTGTCTAATAATAAAGCTTTAATTCAGTAAAATATGAAATCCGTTATTTCGTAAAAAAAAAGTATGTTTATTTTGCATGAATAAATTCTTCATCAACTACAATTATTTCGGTTTTACCCTGTCTCATGAAATTCAGTACGCCTTGCTGCACAGTGCATTGCATATTTAAATAATGTGAATTAAACATTCAAGAGGCTGTTAGCAATTTTCACATGTGCTCCGACAAATGCTCTCGTGTTTTAATACAATTCCATGCACCTCCAGCACAGAGGTAAAGCAGCCAATGGCTTTCTACAGTACAAGGAGAAATCGAAGCACGCAAGATGGTTGTGAATGGACGACATGTGTTCCCGCCATCCAGTCTCTCAACGTCCAGCAGGAAACGAATGTTATAGCTCGACCACTTAGAAAAAAAACCTGGACTGCGCATGCGCGAAAAGTGGCGGAGGGGAAGGTTCCATCTCTGAGAAGTCCTTGAGTTCACCTGAGCTCCCCCTCGGGAGCAGTGGGGGATGGTTTCGCCACGCCTCCTGAGGGAAGCGACGCAGAGGCGTATCTACGGCATGGCAGACACGGCACGTGCCATGGGCGCCACTCAAAAGGGGCGATATTTAAAGTATACACGCTAACACAAATAACACCAACCTTAATTTCAAGTAATCAGTCAGGGGCGCCGATTCTATGCTTGCCACGGGCGCCGGATAACCTAGGTACGCCTCTGAAGCGCGCCATGATGTGTGTGTGGTTTTTTTTTTTTTTTCCTCCTCAAGTGGTCGAGCTATAACTCTGCGGGGTCCACGACTGGACGCGCGACGTCGAAGACTTCGCCCTTCAGCCCTGAAGTAAACCACGACAAGATGGCGGAAGCATTGGCCTCGCAACATTCGACAAGGGGTCACCGGGTCTTGGAAGAGCATTTGCAAGAATAAAGACGTCCAGGTCAATTTTGAAACTTTTACTCGAAAATATTTTCTTTAACTGCATGTCGCCAAAGGAGTCTCACTTGTTCTTCATCAAATAAAACCAAGAGTTTTTCACCCTCAAACCAATTTATTCTTCAAAGGTTCTCACCAAAAACTTAATTTTACAATCCAACTGGACAAGAACATGTATTTCCAGACTCTCATATAAGAACATCGTCTATCAACAACTCGGTCAGCGTCATACAACGTGTTTATCTCACATGAACATTTTTATCAATTTTGTTTTGCGCTCCAATCTTGGACTTTCTTAATCTATATAATTACTTATTTAAACTATTTTGAACGACTTATCAAAGAAGAAAGCGCCCTTTGCTAAGTCGCCAATTTCTAAAGAATCTCCGGGGTTCCTCAGTACCGAAATTAATAGATTATTATGGAAATCAATGGGGAGTCGAGTCGCCTTCTTAGCTAACCAAGGAGACGGTCTTCCCGGAAAATAGTACATTTGTGCTTCCGCTTATAGTAGTAAAATACGTTATGTGGAAGGAAACCGGCAACAGGACATAAGTCATAAGAGCACCTGGAAAGGGGGGAGCGGGACGGCGGGTCGTTGAGAGGGCCGTAAAAGGCTAAAAGGTGACCTAATAAAGTGAAGCAAATAAAAGAAACAGACACTAAAATATTACAGATCCATTAGGTCTCTATTCTTTGATGATTCCTTTCCCGTACTATCAACACGATTTTTCTTCCTCACCTCCGACCACTTTCTGGCGATTTTCTTATTTTTTTTTTCTGCCTCTTTTAAGACCTTTTCTAAATGTATTTTCCATTGTCCCTTTTTTTTCTTCCTTTTACCTTGCTTTCCGAATGTTTTAAACATTTTTATCCATACTGTTGATTACTTATTGCACAATATAGGATTCTGGACTACCCCGTCAAAAATGACACGGAATGAGACTCCCATATTAATAATTCGTATAATAAATACTAAAACAAAATGTAATTTACTTATTACTATTAAAGTTTTATTCCATTTCCAAATTTCCTTTATCATCAGTAATACGTTTTCAAACCGCGCGCCGTCCTGAAGGAAAGCGCAAAGCGACTTTTAGGGAGAGCTTAAATGCCCACCATCAAATGTGAATTTTAGGATATTTGCGATTCTTAACAATACTTGCCAAGCCCCAAGAAGGAATCGCATTTAGATCCTCTGTTATTTATTATAATCGTTCAACACATACATTGCGTTCTCAGAATGCAATGTTACCAGAAACCGCATATCCATGTGTTACGTTCCTATGTTACCAGAAACCGCATATCCATGTGCACAATCCGACCGTAAGGGCGTCTTCCAACAAGCCTCTACCACGGCGAGCTCGAGCGTAACTTTTCAGGGCGTATTTTTCCTCTGTTTGACGTATTTTTATTACTACATTTCCTCGTTTATTTGTTGTTTTTTAAGTGAACTATGACATAGGTTTCTCGTCATGGATTTGTATTTTTAGTTTATCTTATTAATTGACAGTGGATTAAGTTAAATCTGACAGTGCCTTGACAATTCAGCGCATGCAGTTTGTCCCTCAACGTCAACGTTGTACATCCCTAGCGCGCATAGCGACCAGAAACATGTGAACTTTCTGACTCCGCAGACCTCGAGTTCCGAAACGTGCGATTGTCCGGGCGCCAACTTCCTCAACGAACGCGCAAGAACGATTGCCTCCCCTTCCAACCCGTCACACAAACTGCAAAACCCAATTACATACCGCCAAAGCTAGGCCGACAGATGTCGCGCCAATAACACCAACTTTCATAGCCATCTGGTCGGTTTTTGTTTTCTTTTATTATGGAGAAGTCCCAACAGAAACATTATTTTAAACACAGCGAATCCTTAAACCGTAAGTAAGGCCTCACAGAACTTCTTTCCATATCTTTCCTGTCCTGTCCTTTGGATCCAAAGCCCGCTACGGGCCTGGGGCGACCAGCGGTGACCCAGCCGCTCGACCATGGAATAAGAGGTTCGTGTGATTAGCACGAAAACATCCCTTCACCGCCAAATCTTTCCTGCCTTTCCTATATCTCTCTTACTCTTGGCTTATACTGGAAGGCTACGTCTGGTAAATTGGAGTTATCCATTCTTTGTACATTATTTAGGTTCTTATTTCTGTAATCTGTCAATCAAATTATTCTATTCTTTTAATGTTTCCATTTTGGCTAGCTGGCCTTTAATTAATACAGCAATATCAATAAATCCATCTTTGGGAAATGTTTGCCATCTTTTATGTGATTAGGACGTAACCATCTCAATCAGGTTTTTGTCCAGTTTCCCTGATCCATTGAGCAAATGCTGAGATGACCCCTTGTTTTTCTTCTGGACGTAAATGTAGCTTCACTGTACGCACGTTTTGTTGAGCACTCCTTTTGTTAGTAGTTCATTTACCGTTGAAATTGATTTTCTATAACTCGGGAACAAACATTTTTCAAATATTTTTATTTTTCTAAAATAATTATTTTCTAAATTACTTTTTTCGTTTTCTATTTTTGTTTTTTTTTTATTACTATTATTTTTGGCCCTCAAGAAAATGTGCGCAGGTAAACCTTTTTCCCCACACGTCATATACAGTTTTTACTGTTTTTTGACAAATAAATAAATAAACCACGGTGACGACTGCCTACAATAGGGAGCGCCGGGAAGGGCGTGATGGGCGCGTCGTGTGCAGTGGAAGGAAGAGCCGACGCGGCACCAAGAATGCTAGGCGGTGGCGCTGCACTCGCCGATCGAATTGCATTCGCAGCACAAGCGACCGCCCCGCCCGCAGTAATCAGCTCGGCTCAGCTCCGCTCCCTTCGCCCGCCCCCGACCCGCACCCCGCCCTGACCCGACCCACCCACCTCACCCCGCCCCGTCCCGCCACACCATGCCACGCCACGCCCCGCCACGCCCCGCTCCGCTTGACTCCGTCCCGTCCCGTCCCGTCCCGTCCCGTCCCGTCCCGCCCCGCCCCGCCTCGCCCCACTTCGCCCCGCCACCTCCTGCCACACCAAGCCACGCCACACTCCGCCCCGTTCCGTCCCGCCCCCCTCACGCACCACGACCCGCCCCGCTCCGCCCGTCCCCACCCCTCCCTCCCCCCTGCCTGCCCCGCCCCGGGTATGTCGCACCCAATGATAATTTACCTGTGCTGTGCACTGCACTACACTACACTGCACTGCACTGCACTACACTGTACTGCAATGCAATGCAAGGTGGGGCACAACATGAAAGAGTTACCTTACATGAAAGGGTTACGCCATTCCATAAAAAATCTCTCCAATGTCGCTAGTACAGCTCAGGAACTCGTCTCTACGTCGTGAAGATCAGTGATCGTAAGGTCATGTATCACATGAGATTAGGCAGTTCTACCAATGGGGTTGGAGACAGATCACACGCTTTCGATGGTCCTGAACCGGCACTCGACCGCAACAGCGTGGCAGACACCGCGGAACCAATGAGAACAGAGTGCATCTACAAATCATCAGCGTCAACGAACAAATGGCACCTAGTGTTCCAGGTGATGTCCAAAATCCACAATTTATGTCTCGAATGAAAGAGCTTGGTCTGTGGAGTTTTAGCCACATAAACGTCCTAAAGCAGCGGGTCACTGAAGTTACGCCCTTCCTGCAAGATATCCAAAACATTGCTTCTATACGTATTTCAAAGGAAACCTAAGTAAAAGGCTTCCGAACAGATAGCGTCTAAAGTGAAGGACCATTTCAGAAACGTGTATCTCAACACAACCGTCTTGCGTTTCGCCCTGCTTGAACTTAACCATTCAATACCAATAGAAATGTAGAATGTTATCATAGAACTGACGTGCCGTTTGCTGGTCAGTTGTTCAATACATTAAATTTTCTATAGACCACCCCTAGTAAATCGTTGTTCGAAGGTTTCTATCTTAGATTGGCAGTTTTTAAATATGCCACCTAGATCATTTCTGAAGAATTTAAAAAATGTGAGGAGCCTCCAACTGCACATACAATTTTGATACACTGATAATCAAAATTTGTCACTGCGAAGTACAGACTTTATTTCGCTTTACCAAATAAGCAAATTACATATTTTCAATTGAAGAAAAAAGATTGTTGTACTACCCTGGAGTTATTCGGGTAGCCCGCACCACTGGTGGAATATTGATCCAATAAAGAAAGAGACAAAAATATTTGAGAAGTATTAAGTTCAATTTCTCAGGACTACAATTATAAAAAAAGTATTAGAAATAATAGCTGTATCACTGATTTTCCGTAGAGATCGAAAATTCCAAGAATAAATGTCCAAAAGGTTAGTTACATATTTTCCGAGTTTGAAACTACGACAAATGTTGCAGTTCTAACACTTCTCGAAACGTGTTTGATAAATTATTCAATTCGATTTTAAAATCACTTAATGATTTTTCTTTTAAAATGTGAATAAACAAAAATATTTTTTAAAAGTTCACAATGGGAAGTCTATTAAACAAAGACCGTGGATTCACAAGAATCTTGAAGAGTCTCTTAATTTTTAATTCATCATTCCTTAAATAAACTCGATTCTTTCACTTCTCCATTCGAAGTAAATGGCACAAAAGCATTTTGAAATATGAAAAATAAGGAAAGCATTTTGAAACACTTAGGAAAAATTAGGAATCGATGTAATATTTATCTTCACAAACAGCTCTTACTAGCCTGTAATCGCAATCTGTGGAATGCTGAGTGCTTCTAGCTGTATTTATTTGTAGAGTTCTTATTGCGTGATTTCAAAGGTAAGGAAATTGTCTAAATACCTGAAATAAAGGAAAAAAGTTTTCCATTTTTTTCAAAAATGTACATTTAAATCAATTCGTTTCTGTCCAACCACAAAAGTAGTCCGAAGTACGGAGATTTAAAGTACGAGTAATTTACATAAGAATCAAGAAATCCTACTTCTTGAGAACACTCATTCTCTTCAAGCAAACAGAAACATTCAGAAATAATACAAATAAAAATAACATTAATCATAACCTTTCAAATGAAATTTTGACAAACTATTCCAAAAATTCGAATGGGGACAATGATACCAAGGAAATAACAGGTGAAAAGCTGAGCCAACTCTACAATGTAAAAAGTAGTGCGTCTGGAGAGATCGCACTACTGCACTAGAAACACGAATGACCGGGACGAAAACGAAGATTTGAAATAACGTAATAACTTTCGAGACGCCAGCATATGCAAGAAACATTCGAAACCTTGAAGAGAGTGGGTGATTCAACGATTAAAGTGGTCAGGTAAACTTCACCGGCGGCACCAGATACTGAGGTCATACACCGTGTTCCAGAGCTTTCTTCTCGCCGCAAAGAGAAAACTACTATGGAGGCTACGAAAGCTGGCGAACGCTTACAGCAGACTGTGGTTTATCGTGCGACGCGCTGCTGATGGGATCTACGAAACAGGATTCCAAGCTGTTATCTCAAGGACCAAAAATAAAATTTCTCTGACATAAAATCCAAACAACTTCCAGTTGCTAAAACAAACGTGAACCAAGCGAAACTGCGTAAGCGACTAAAAACGGAATTCTTGGCAATAAATGAAATGAACTACCAAGGAATTCATAAAAACAATTTCAGTTTACTGCAACCCGACAAATACATGATGATTATGCTCATATTGATTACACGAATAATCATGACAGTGTTAGGGACGGTGCTATGGCAATCTACATATGCCAATGAATGTTGTTTGAAGTCATCAATTTTTAAAATGACACTCGATTCTCTAACCTATTATCGCCCTGTCAAGACCCAATTCAGACGGTCATACCGATCGAAAACCCCACTAACGATCGAATGACAGTACCCATACATACAAAAGCCGGCCAATGAAAAGTGACGAGCCAAGGCAACCCTTCAAAAACACCCGAAAATAGAATTCTCGCAGAAACCGACAAGTAAGGGAGTGAGTTGACAGGCCGCTCCTTTTTGACACTATCGCGTCGAGAACCTTCTCGACCCCCCTCCCGTGGGGGGAGGGGGAGGGGGGAGGGGGAGGAAGGGGAGGCGGAAGCGGCGACAGGCACGGCCGTCGCCCCCGGGCCGCAAAATCAATACCGCCTACGCCCTGCCATGCCGGCCCGCACCATCCCCCGAATATGGGTCACGCACGCCCTCGCCCAGCGCACGGGAATAGACGCGGCGCGGGAACCCAAACGCGCGTCCCGCACGCGGATTAGCGCCGCGCCGCACCGCACCGCACCGCGCCGGGCCGGCCATGACCACGCGAGGCGCTTGGAGGGGGTGGGCGGCCGGGCCGTCTGTCACCTCGAAACGTCTCGCCTCGCGCTGAGCCTCCACCCGGCTCCAAAGCACTCACTCACCTCTGCTACGTGGAGCGTTGCACCTCATGGGCCTCGCCGCTTCGCGCCGCGTCGCGTCGCACCCTGCAAAGGACGACTCCCCGTCGCTGCGGACACACGCTCGTTCCTGTCACCGCTTAACAGAACTTCATGCTCGCGCTCCTGCGCGGACTCGCCTGGACTCCACGCACCGCGGTCTGGAAACAAGATGGCTGACGCGCGGCCAAAGTAGCGCAGCCCCTCGCGAAGATATTCCACTCGACGCCCCGTGCGCGCGGGCTCGCCGCGCTGCGTTCGCTCGCTCGCTTGCTCGCCGCCGCCGCCGCCGCCGCCGCCACCGTCGCCTCGCTACCCCCACCCCGCGGGTCGCGCCCCGCCCGCCCCCCGCACCGCACCCCCACGCCGCGCCACGTTCTTCCACGCCACCCGCGAGTCCTGCGTGTCCTTTGCGGGACGATATACCGCCAGCGGCGACTCTAGGCGAGATCGCAAGTAGGAAAATTAAGTAACGCTACGCACGACACCGCAAAGTGCTAACGGGTGTTCCCGATCGCCTTCTCGGAGTGTCTTTGCGCGCGGAGCTCTCGGGCCCCCAGAGATCGCGCCTTCGATTTCCAGGCGACATTCGGCTGTCGCGCACAGAATCCGCGGCGCAGGTGTGGCGATACCGCCCGTAAATATTGTCCTTCTTTCTTTTTTATCGAGGCGCCCCTCTGTCCAGGCGCTCGAGGTCACGGGCGAGGATTCTATTAATAAAATGCAACGGAGGTCGCCCGGATGGTTACGGACGAGAAAGGGGGGCCCCGGTTGCCTGCGAGCGAATTAAAAAGGAGAGCAAGCCGCATTTCAGCACGGCGACGGGGCTGGGGGTAGGGGGGACGGGAAGGGGCGGAGCAGGTGCAAGGAGTGGAGTGGAGCGGAGCGGATCGGCGACGTTCAGCCTGCCCCACGCGCAGGTTATGTCAGTGTCGTGCTGTGCGGCGCGGGTCCGCAAGCACAAGGAATCACCTGCACGACCTTGGGCGGGCGAGGCGTGGCGGGCGTAGGAGCGGCGGGGCGGAGCGGGGAGCGGTGGGGCAGGGCGGGGAGCCGTGGGGCGGGGCGGGGAGTTCGCGGGCGAGCGAAGATAATGCTCGCGCTTGCTTCCTTCCTTCCGCTGCTCCGCGCCTCGACGCGCGCCCGCGATGCGACGAGCAGTCAAGGCCAGGCGCGCTGCTCTCCTGCGACGTCACCACACGATAGAAATATATTTGTGGCGGTGGTTTTTTCGTCGTACGTCGCTTCAAATACATATTTCTAAGATGCAAATGTCGGAAACTCTGCACCATTTCCTACCGTTCTACCAGATGTTCTTTGCTATTTATTTCGACTGCTAGTATCTCTTTTTCTACCATATCCAGGGGGGGGGGAGGACATTGGGCCATGCTCCCCCCCCAAAAGGCCTAGAGTTTGCTTTTGTTACCTTTTTATTTGGCAAAATTAATTTAAATATTTATTTGTATTAGAATTATTTAATTATTTAAAAAATAATATTGTATAGTATCGTATACACTTCAAAAAATATACAATATAATAAGAAATATTTATTATTTAACAAAAATATATGATGGTCCCGCCAAAACGATCAGCGGGATCCGTTCCTGACCTTATCTACCTTTTGTTCTATCCCTTCCGCCTCTTCTACCTGCTACAATTATTCTTCCATCTGCTCAACTTCTCTTCTCTTTCATCCCCCTCCTTTCGCCTCCACCGAATCTTCTGCATCATCAAGACCTTCTGTTTCTACTTGATCTTCACATATTATTGCTATTATACCTCGTCTTTTTTTCTGCATTTTCTTTTGCTTTTCCGTTCATTCTCAGACTTCCTTCAAGACATTTTTTATCTCGTCTGATTCTCAGTGACTGTAATAAAATATAATCGGCCTAATCCTATCTTCCTCGTGAAAAAGAGAATGAAGATGAAAGAGAAGACAAAATGAGAAGAAACAATACGAAATAATTCACTTAACCAATTATGAATTCCGCTCATTGTTATTTCTCGCTCAGTTCTCATAAAGCTTCTGCGCAGTGCAGAGCGACAGGCAGTCAGGTAAAGATATTTGCTCAGAGCTCAGCTGTCGATTCGCAATCGTCTGTAAATTCTTTTATTATGCTACTCGTTTGACATGTGCAATGGTTAACACGTTTTCGATTGATTGATTGGGGATTACGGGCGTGGCCATTGCGCCATGTCCCTCGCCCCAAAAGGCCTAGAGTCGTGATTTTTCTTCCTTTTTTTGGCAAAATTTATTTAAATTATTATTTTTGTTCGAAGTACGTAATTATTTAAAAAATTATTTTGTGTAGTACGAGGGCTAGTCAATAAATAAGTCGCAAAACGGAATTGAGGCAAATATAATCAAAGTAACTTTCTGACATTTATTTTATTTCTCCACATAATCACCCTGTAGATTCAGGCACTTTTCCCATCTCATTACAAGTCCTTGAAAGCCAGCAGCAAGGAAGTCATTTGGTTGAGATGGGAAAAGTACCTGAATCTACACGGTGATTATGTGGAAAAGTGAAATAAATGTAATAAATGTCAGAAAGATACTTTGATTATTTCTGCCTCAATTCCGTTTTGCGACTTAATTTATTGACTTGCCCTCTTATATCATATATCCAGTCTATATATAATGTGTAATATGATAACAAATGTGTTTATTATTTAACAAAAATCTACGTTGCCTTCCGCCCCACCCCCCCAATGATGGGCTTGACCCGCCCCTGTCCTACATGTGTGGTCGAGTAGTACGTAGAAGTGTACGTGTTTGTGGGCCGAGGAGGGGACAAGGATATGAATGAAAAGATTGCGAGTGATTCATGATCTGTTTATTAGAATACAGCTGCGGCATTTGCCTGGTCTTGATCGTTAAAACCAAGAAAAACTACCGATCAGAGCATCCGGCCGTTAGAATTCTACTCCACACATCATCTAAATTCGACCTACCTATATAGGTAGTTTCGTAAATTCACCACTACGGGAATAGAATTCTAGGATATCTGCAATGACAACAATTGTTCCCTGAGTCAACTCAGGGAGCAAAAAAAGTTTTGGGTTAGCCTATTTCTGAATTAACTTAATGAAACATGTTTTCTGCACTTCCGTATTTGTTTGTGTAATCCCGATAGCGCGACTGCCCCGCAGCAAATCAATCTAATACATAAAAATCAATTTTTTTTTGCTTCGTGATTAATGCGCTGCCGTGGCGTTTATCCGATTACGATAAAACTTTGGCAACTCATTGCTTGCACTTACGGGAAGAATAAAGGCTTATTATTGTAACTCCATTAGATGGCGCAGCAGCCCACGATGGCGCTTCAGTTAAATGCAATTCCCGATTCATTGTTGCTGGGCGCCGCCGTGTGACGCCGGGCGAGGTCGGGGAGGACAGGAGGAGCGGGCGGCGCAAGTTGATGAGAGGTGAGGGAAAAGGAGAAAAGGATGAAAAGAGAAGGAAAGAGAGATAAAAGAGAGAGGGAAAGAGAAAGAGGGGAAGAGAGAGATGAAAAAGAGAGACAAGGAAAAAGAGACACAGAGGGACAAGAGAGACAGAGGGAAAAGAGAGACATAGTGAAAAAGAGAGTCAGAGGGAAAAAGAGATACAGATGGGAAGAGATACGGGAAAAAAGGGAGGCAGAGGGGAAGAGAGACAGGGGGAAAAGAGAAAGTGGGGAACATTATAGAGGGGGAAAATGTCAGAGAGGAGGAAAGAGAGGGGAGAAAAAAGGGGGAAAGGGAGAGAGGGGGAGATTAATATTTCCACAATTATTTCTTCTGCGGCAGCAACGCGCCGGGTACTAGCTAGTGCTTAATAACGTCTTGAGAAAGGTGATTTACAATTATGCCATGCAATGCTGTCGCTTTATCCTGTCTGCTGATGATCCAATGCCATTAAAACTCTGTTATAGTACCTTGTAACTCGAGAAGTTATGAATTGGGTAGCTTCTGACTCAGGTTCTAAAGTTGAGAATTCAATACGAAAATCACTGGGGAATCCATTGTGTTATGACGTGACTTACGTACATAGTACGTAGGATCTTTACACGTGTGAAATGATATACATTTTGGTTAAAGCGTGTGGAACAACTGTAAAGACTTAATAATGTTGAGTAAATTCTCAACAATTGTGCGCTTCGATGCGTCAAAGTTAATTTGAACATAACGGGATTTGAATTTTATATTCTTATTAAAACAATTTTACATTTTATTTAAATAATAAATGAAATAATAATAATAATAATAATAATAATAATAATAATAATAATAATAATAATAATAATAATAATAATAAAAATGTGAGTATGATCAGGTTATATACATAAGTACATACTCACGGGTCGCACGAGTCTTGTTGGTAGAGGCAAATGAACTTGTCCAGAAATTTCGAAACTTGTTCGGTAAGTTGCGTTTTCAAGCATCCTGTTTCCTCAGCAGATAAAACACCACATGTTGCAGCAAAATATTTCCCCAACTGATAGAATATCTTTCTTGAAATAAATATAGCACATCCATACGTACAAACCTAACTGCATGCACATTATGGATGGCAGAAACATTAAACCAAGGACATCGTCTCTTTAAAATACCAGTTAACAATCTCCGAAGATAATTAAACTGAAGTTCAGACATATAACCATGTTCCCGGCTATTAAGCTTCACAAATACTGCAGAATCAAATCGTTAGTACCTTATTTATTGAGCAAAGGCAATTTACTTTGAAGTACTATCATACTGTGAGTATTCTGACAATTCAACATCTTTAGGTCAAAAGTCAGAAACTTTATAGTCTCCATTTATCCACTCTATATTTCGCACCAAGGCAGAATGATCGGTTATCTTCGTGTAACTTCCTAAAACGATGTCTGCCGCTGATGCGAGACAAGCCATTCTGCTGGCACATGCCCCAAACAACATTATGAATTCATTAACATGTACCAAAATATTACAAAACAAGACTCATAAAAGGTAATGAATGAACGTAAATCTATAAATATGTAGTGTCACAAAAGCATAATCAAGATTTACGAACAATAATTATTTATTACAAAAAGTTATTTACGTAAAGATTCATCCTTGGAGGAGATCATTTCTGCAAATGGGAGATTGGTAGGGATGCTACACAAATTACGGAAGAAGAGGAGAAGTCAGAGATTTTACTCATATACTTCAATAATAAACACAAACATTCGAGATTTTCATCACTTATGAGTCATCATTCAACTTTGAAGACAACTAGTATTCAAGTTAAAGAAATAGTTCGTACCTTCCAGTAATTTAAGTAGTACACATTTATCAAGGATACATTGTTGACGATACATGGTTGGCGGTTGAATTGTCATTGATGTTAATTTGACAATTAGAATGAATTAAGTGCATTTTTAAGGCAAAATATAATTTTTAATCTTCAATTTTGCGTTGTTTTGCGTTGCGTTTAAGTAGTACACTTTTATCAAGGATACAGTGTTGACGATACATGGTTGGCGGTTGAATTGTCATTGATGTTAATTTGACAATTAGAATGAATTAAGTGCATTTTTAAGGCAAAATATAATTTTTAATCTTCAATTCTGCGTTGTTTTTTGTTTTGTTTTCAAAATGAGACATTGAGGGATGGGTTCAAAATAAACTTGAAGTTAAAAAAAGAAATTGAAATGTAAAGTGTGCGAGAACGGAGCTGCATTTAGTACCGTGAGTTCAACCACAGTAGAAATGAATACGAAAAATTCAACTAATGTTCCATATATTAATTTCAACAGTTTAAGCAACTGCAACATAAATATTCATGGTACGTCGCAATAATTATGTTCAGTTAATATTTATTAATAAAATTTCCGGTTAGCGTGTTTGGCCCCATCACAATAGAGCCCGAGCTATTAACTCTGCTGTAACTTTAGTTCCTCGCAATGAAAGTGCCTCGTAAATACCAGAGGGAACTAAGGTGGTATTAAATAAAAAGAAAAGTATTATTGAAGATGCCCTTTAATAGTTTAAAAATCACTGTATCATTATTAGGGGGCGGATATTGATGATCTAAAACATTGGCAAAAATGATCAATAAAATGCTCTTAAAATGCCCTAAAAGCAAAGAAAAATGACGTAAAAAATTTGATAAAAACCACTTCAGATGAACAACTCAAACTGTTGGATATGTTACTGATGTAACCGAGGCTTCTCCCTTTTGTTCCAGTGACCTCAGCTTGCAAACTTTAGGCTTGGACTGTTCTGTAAAAGAAAATATCTGCCTTTATCGTGAAATCGGCCGAGGCGAAACGGCGACGACAGTCGTCACAGAAAACTTCGATTACACAGTACTTATAACGGCGGATATTACAATACATGAGGGGGGAAATGGAATAGGCTACTCAGGAATTCTGTTGTGAGCATTTGTTGAATTTTGTGAATGTTGTTTGAAGCATTAAAATGACATTCAATTTAATGAAAAATGCAAAAAGGAGGTAAAAAGGTAAAAACTAACTTCGTATTAGTCGAAATCGACGAAAGATGCAAAAAATGGGTCATTTACTTTTTTCATAACATCAAATGAATGTCTATACTAAAAAGCATTGTTGTAAAGTGAAAAGAAAGAAAATGACATTTCATAAAAATCCGCCCTCTAATCATTATTTCTCTGAATTTTACTTTCCTTGATTTTCTCATAATCGTAGGGTGTGTATTGTTCAAAGCTTTTACTTTATTCTTACAGTTACACTCAGGTAATATAAGATTTGTGTTCCATTGCACTAATGTTTGAAATTCAACAAGACCATCTCTCCCCCTCAGTCGCGGCTCGTGGTTTTATAAATGGGGAAGGCTGCAAATGCATTGCATTGCATTGCCTGCATTGTATTTCTATTAATAATAAGTTTGATACAGACGATTGAGAACGACGCGAAATACCGTGAGATATTCCATTCTGGAGCCCGTTCCACAAAGGTTGCAAGTTACTAGTACTAGTAATCACAAGTACTCGTAAGTTCTGTTTCACAAAGATTTTGCCGGGCCCCAGAAGACAAGACCTCATGCGCCAACAAAGAAAAACCCAAGTATAGCGCTCCTACCGCATACTGGGAAAACTAGCTGAAGCGCAATGCTACTCGCAGAGCTGCACAGTAATGCTATCTGGTGAGCCCGCCGTTCTTCAGACCCTAGGCTCCACCGAAGGCTGTCTCGCCGCAGCCTTCGTCCGCTGGTAAGCGTCTGCAGTGAATGCATGACGTCACGCCTCCTCGTTTTATACAGGCCTTATGGGAGAATAAAGTGGGAGCCCGGTTCTCTCTTCCCTGTCAACAGCTTTAAATGCGTTACGGACGGCCGTTGATGAACCGACAAAGAAAAATTTTGATATGATTGTAACATAATACAACTCAGAATTCCATTATTAATAAATAAATACATTTGTAAACATATTTTTAAATTTCTTTTAGACGGCGATTTCTCTAGGAGAGGCTCCGCCTTACAGCCTTTAATGACGAGCCGCGCCTGCTCCCCCTTTATCCTTATACAGTACTCGAATAAACGACGACCGTCATTACGTCCATCCATCACACTCTGTTAGACCCTTCCCGTCCACCAAATGAGACAAATTCGATGTCATTCGACGCGTCTCGGTCTCCTGGTGGGAAACTGATTTGTTTTCGCATTCATCCAGAAAATTGTAAGAAATTTCTCCACAAAGTTGTTGCGTTTTTTAGCGCCGCAATCTAGCGGTGGCCGCGCGAACCAGGTGTCCCAGGGCCACGGCAACCAGGAGATGAATAAGAGGTCGCTAGAGAAATGTATCGTCATGACGTCGATATTTACAGTTCTGAATGAAGTACAAGGCTTGGATCACTCGAATGTTAAAGATTAGTCGCCAGTTCCCGCCACGTAGGATAATTAACGTTTGAAATAATTTTGTTATGTTTCATATACGATAGTGCTAATGGGATTATCTCCTTTTTTAGGGTACTTTTAACTTCATAATTATATATAACCAATGGAACAAGAATGGGCTGCCGAGGTAGCCCCTAGGTCTATCTTGGTCCAGTACCGAACGGTTAAGGGAACAAATTCATTAACGTGCATTCCACAGCGCATACGTTACAGATAAAGGCAAGGGATATAGAAGGACTAAGGTTTTAGATATGACTCATGAGAGATTGGATATTCCAGTGTCCTAAATACAAGAGAAACCTTGAGCGGGATTCGAAATCACAGGCTTTTCTTCTCTGTTTCCACTCCACAGCACCCCTAAGGAGGCAGGAACTTATTTTCTTAATTGGTGTACATGTAGACTGCTGCCTTGCGGATTAAGCAGCTGAGAGTCTTATTGTCTTAACGATTAACTAAACTTAACTAAAACTAACTTGACTTTAGTTTGAGTCTAATTTACTGTACTAACGCAGTACTTTGGCATACCTAACTTAAACAAAAAATAGTTATTTTTTTCTTAATCCTATGTACTTTTTTTGTCCTGGATTCGTCTTGGTAAATTTTTCTTTTAATTTGTTTATTTTCATTCACGTATTATTCAGTCTTGTTTCATTATGTACATAGCCATTCATTCTACTGCATCACAAGCCTGGTGTCCACGTACTTGGGTGCACCTGTCACAATCCCCCGCGTTCTCATCCGTCGTCTGCCTTTTACTCAAACTGAAAATTATTACCAAAAGTTCGTAGCGTGTGATTCAGAGTAGTTTCTCAGTGCTTTCAAACTAAAGATTCAACAGTTTCTTGTTCAACGTAGTGACCGTCTAGTCACTCGACAAAAATACTTAAAAAACGTGTGATTCAAGAATGATTCAAAATTTCCTTCGTACTTCCGAATTTTATCTGAATAACAATATTATAACATGATAAGACATTTGTGATATCCTGTTCTTGAAATTGTAAACTTATTTTTTCAACAAATAGGCGCGTTCCATGGTGAATAAAATCGATTCAGATGGTCAGAGGCCATCAGCTATGTGCTACGAACGGGAAATCGACCGTACCAAAGCGATGATCCTGCGAAACGGAAGGGGTTAGCAATGTAACTACGCGACACACAATGTTTCATAATCCTGTCCACATCACCGTGCGTTAGGCACCTAAATTGTCAGAATTGCACCTAATGCAAACAGTATCGTGAGGGAACACAATTTCAGGGTGTTTTTGTACACAATTCTTTCCATCAAAAGTCAGTGTTCCATAAGCCTTTGATGCTTCGTATTGCCAGCATAATATTCCTTTATTAAGTTTCCAATTTTATGTTTCTTGACGTAGAAATTGGTCATCATCGAAAGCGAAAAGCACACACTCTTGGGTACGAGAGCAATTTTGAATCTTCCTTTCTAGAATACTTCCCTTAATTTTCTAGTGAATATTTGTCGGCATTCTAAGTTAGTGAGTTTCCGTCAGTAATCGGGAGTTAATAGTAAGGTCCGATTAAAAGAAGTTGGTGGTTGACAGTTGCGAATGGAAGGGAGCGACGTTGACATGTTCCGTACCACTGACCACGTGTTCCCGGAACACGACAATAAACACCTGAAATAAACACTTATTAAAGTAACCAAAGCATACACTCATATTGTGTGAAGCTACAGCTTCAGAAGCAAAACTGTCAATCACCAACTAATTTTAATCGGAGCATGGAATGAATGACAGATGAATGTTTGTATTGGAAGTGACCTTCCTTGCTCACGAGAGGCGGCCTTCCCTGCTGTTCCCAATCAGGTTATTGACCTCCTCTCCGCACTCATTAACGACCACTCCACCAAAACAAAATCATTTCGCTGGCACCCACGAGGCCGCGCCGGTACTTTTCCGCAGGAGCAGCATTTCTATGGCCACGGGATAAAAGTTCTTAAGTCAATTTTTGGCGAAATTGGGTTAAGTACTGAAACTGCAAGTTAGGTATCTATATTTTATTTTGGTAAAACGACGGAATTCAAATGTTGCCTCCTAAATGAGAAAAAAGCGTTGGGAAATAGCGTTGAGCGTAAGAAAAGGCTTTGGCTCAATAATCTAACCCTTGTGTTCTCCAAACTAAGATTTTTACCTAACCGTATGCGGTCCTCTGTCGCGCTTGGCGGGACGCAGCGTTTTCCTCGTTGCAGACCCTTTAAATCCCCAGGTAGCTGGTTGCACCGGTCCGGCGTGCCGTGGCGTTAGAAACTGCACTCAGGTTTCAAATTATTTTTCGTATTATTACAAACAAAATATTTTTAATTTATTTGCCTAATTCATAATACATAATTTTGTAACAATCTTTGGTGCGGAGAGCGTCACCTCATTACCAATAACGCCTGTATATTGCATTATATGAACGAAGTCCGAGTTATCATTACTGTCATTTTTTTCACACTCCTCAAAATAACTCGAGAAAATATTTTAAAATTCTTACTCTCCTGTAGATTGTTAACTCTGAGAATTGTTTACCGATTCACTCATTTCAAGCTGTGACAACCTCGAACGATTACTTCTCGATGCTATCATAAGATCAACTGCAGCCTCGTAAACAAACTGATTTGAAACAACATAAAATGGGCGAAGTCTGGTTACAATGAAGGAAAATACTGCCTACTGTCTTCTGAAGATAGTTGAGGCGGTTAGAACCAAAGGGGTGTAAGTGACAAAATTGAGAAATATAAGGTATCTCACTCACTTTGAAGCATGAAGTGGATTGTGTTTGGAGGCAAAAGCATGCAAGAGCATTCATTGATTTGGGCTGCGTTTTCATGGTGTTTCTGAAAACTACTTAACAAAACGTCGTAAGCATTTGGCGGCAAAGGGATACAAGTGCAGTTGCACCTCTTTAGCGCGAAGGAGCTTCACACTTTACGTTGCGTGTCTTTAGCTATATTACTTAAAGTGGTATTTTTGTACATTTACAATGGAAGTTACTGAATAGAAGATAATATGATGACTGTTACAGAAGGTAATATTACTTCATTTTGTACCCGAAAGAATCTGATTCTGAATGTAACCTTTCTCTTTTCCGGTCATGTATTATATGATTGTTCATGCTAAATGAGAAATTATTAGTGTTTTATTTTACATGTAGATTCAGCAGATGGTACTGACAAGGAGACTTGCAAGAAATAGAAAGAAGTAAAATAAATAAGGAATATCATTTGCGACAGGCAGAGAAAGCCAGAACAGCGAAAAGTAATGCTAAAAAACTGGCAAAAGAGAACCCTACAAGAGTTAAAGCAATATGTTTTGATTTGCAAAAAACATTGCCTACACCTATGTTAACAAGTAGGACAGTCTATTACCTTCGACAGTTATGGACGTACAATTTCGCCATTCATGACCTCGCTATCGACAGTACTACAATGTATATGTGGCTTGAAGGAGAGGCCTCAAGATGATCTCAAGAATTTGGGTCTTGTTTAGTTATGTGTTTACAGCAACGTCCTGCTTCTACAAATCATCTAGTCGCTTTTAGTGATAATGCTGCAGGACAAAAAATAAAAATATGTTCTGGATGTTCTTATTACAAAATACATCTCTACAAACTGTGGATAATAAGTTCCTGGTTTCTGGGCAAATCTATATGGAATGTGATCAAGACTTCGGCCAAATTGAAAAGGCTGAGAAATATCAGCAGTATGTGTTTATACCACAAGACTGGGTTAAGGTTGTGACAAGTTCCACCCGAAAGTTAAGTGCCAAACGTATGTCAACAGATGATTTTGTATCAATATGAATGAATGATCTTGTATGAATGAATGAATATGTGTGAATGATCTTGTCAAAGACAAAGTTACAGGGATGCGCTATATTCAATGGTTTCATCTAGAAAACGATCATCCATACACAATGTATTAGGAGAATACTCTAAACGAAGACATACAGTTTGAATCAGTCGACCTCAGGAAAACCAAGAAAGGACGACCACGTTCATTCAAACATTTACAGCTACTGTATGAATCATCGCTTGCAATAACAACTGCAAAATATAAGAATATACAGCAGTTGCTTCAGTTTATACCTCCTGTCCACCATCAGTTTTACAGGGATCTAAAACACACAATCCAGAAACAAAGTTCTTCAAGATGCCAAGAGGAGCCCAATACAGATAGTTGCGAAGACACAACATGGGAGTCAGAATGAATTACCACTAGTGACATTATTATTATTATTATTATTATTATTATTATTATTATTATTATTATTTATTGTCATTATACTGGTTCTGAATGTAAAAACGGTATTTTCAGTTCACTTCCAATCTAATAAGCCATAGAAAAACGGATAAGTGACACATTTGGTGGCAAATGGGTGTAAGTACACGTAAGCATTTTGAAAAAAGATCCTATTTCAATACGTATTAAACAAAATCCATAGAAATTGTAAATATAAGTTCGTTAATAACTAACAGAAAGAATAATTACTTCAGAAATGCTTCTGGAACACTTCAGAATTTTTAATTCGATCCAAACTTTAAGGCTCATTAACTCCAAACTACGTTTTTGTCACTTACACCCCTTTGGTTCTAACCGCCTCAATTAGTTGTAGAGGAAACCGGTGCCATTTACCTGAGTGAAATAACACAAGAGTTAAATATAGGTCCCGCCGCACGGGACAAAGGGCCAGAACCAGGAAAAAAGAAAGTCACGTGACGCGGGACACCGGACCGCCACACGAAGAAAACGGAAAAGTAGAAGGACCTCAAAGGGCTAAGAACTGTTACCCCGTGACCACAGATTCGGAGCGCCGCCGCCGGGCCCTCCATTCACGCGCCGCGCCGCGCCGCACCGCGCCGCGGCACGCGCCCTTCGCCGCCCTCCAAAGGGCTGTGGAGGGGGACCAACCACGCGCCGCCCTGCCTAGGAAAATTCCATTGATGCGCGCGCGCCAGAGGGCCGGGTAGGAGGGAGGGTGCGGTAGGGGGGAGGGGAAGGGGGATCAATCCCCCTCCGCCGCGGAAGTTTCCACTCGTCATCCTACGCCGAGGGCCCCCCGATCCCCTGCCGGACCGGTGTCCAACCTTCCTCAAAGGGCGACCTTGCCGAGGGGCGGTGAGGTATGGTCATTGCCACCTGAAATTGGGAACCCATTCACTAGACTTCTACGGCGACAGTGGTGCTACTGTAGAGTGCGATTTTTATACCAACTCTGCCCCACAAGCCCCTACGGCCACGATGGAATATGCCACGGTATTTGGCGTCTTTCTCCGTCACCCCGCTAGACGTCGCATGATTGCAAGCACTGCTTGTTGTGGTCGCGATCATGCGATATCTAGCGGCATGACTGAGGAAGATGCCAAATACCGTGACATATTCCATCGTGAAGACGAGCCTTGAAGAGCAACGTTAAAATCGCTGTATAATAGTTTTTGTCGTCATTAGGTAAATACCGAACGCGATTGAAGTCTTTGCAGCGAGCAGATGGCCGATGTTTATAACTAAGACCGTTTTTTTATGGTATCGATCTGGTGTCGTTCGATTTTTTTCGTTGTTCCACATTTTAAGCAGAAAAAATTTACAGTTAAACTTGCTCAATGCTTAACGTGTATAATGCGTATATAATTTTTCTAATTTCGAATGCACATTAATTACAATTTCGTGAATTAAGCAGTTGCATCATTTTCGTAATATCAAACTACCTTCTATAAAATATATGACAGATCATCCACAATATCTACTACTCAGTTTCTGGTTAAACGTATTTGATTAATGTGGAAATTTTATTGACAGTTTTCATTGTACCTCAAAATGGCAGGAAAAGCAGCTTACTTAACAGTTTGAAGTGTCTTCACTCTAAACAGACAATGGGCTTTCGAAACATTTGTTACCCAAAAGTAACATTTAAGGTTATTTTCATTCAAAGCTCTAAATCATCACGTAAATATGTGTTTTAAACATACAGTTTTAACGAGTGAAAATTTTTACAACTCTTTCCTGCAATGTACAAAAGGTATGGTCCTTCAAAGTTAACTTTTCATTTTTACACTTTAACAAATTTCACAAATTATCCAACACTTATTACAGCCAGAAAACTATCTACCCCTTTTAATACTTGTATGAAATGCACATTTTTCACCGAAAATAGATGTGTAGTTTTTTATCGTGATCAATAGAATAAATAATAATACAGAAAACCCTCATTAACACGAATTCCAGGGGTCCGAAATAATCTGAGTTCGTGTTATAAAACTTAGTGTTATTCGAGTATTATAAATGTCCGTATTACCGTAATCCCATGTTGGGACCGAAGTTTTGTTCGTTTTATGGGGAAATTCGTGTTAAGTGAGTTCGGGATAAAGGGGGTTCACTGTAATAATAATAATAATAATAATAATAATAATAATAATAATTTATCAATAATATATAATCAATATAATATAATCAATAATTTATTGAACGAACTGAAACGATCTTGTATGAAAATAATAAAAAATATTTTAAAAAAATTAGCTACTTTGGAGACGGGGGAAAAATGTTTGGCCGTTTACACACAATGCATGGTACAAGCATTTTCTTTTTATCCACCAAGTACATTGCTAATAACGTTGCGTTTCCCACTTTTATGTGGCAGTGACCGTACCCTTGTTCGTAGTGCTCAGAAGGGGGCTCCTTCCAGGAACGCTTGCTGGTAAACAAGTTGTCAGGTAGTGCGAAACAGGATTTGACCATCCTTATTATCATCCTCATACGTGATGAATTGACGTACTACGTTAAAGAGATTTATTAAGGCTTGTTATGACGTAATGAAAGAAATGATAAACGTAGGGAATACATTCCAATTTCAATAAGAGTTGTGTAGTCGACGAAGCGTCTTTCATATTTTTGTTTGTTTTGTTTTGTTATTTAAGGTCGCATCAACTTCTAGGTCTTTAGCGACCACTATTGGGTTTCAACATTATGGTATCTTTGAGGATGAAACGATATGGTGATGATAGGGGGTGAAAGGACGAACACATACAACCATGCCCGAGGCGACACTCGCATCCGCGACCCTTCGGTCGGAGATTACTACGGCACTACTGCTTTAGCGATCTCAACCACCGGGCCGGTTCGTCTTTCATTCTTTTCCTTTTTCACCAACGTATTCCAGTTGCATTCTAGTACGTTCCCATTGCACTACGAGAATGAAGAGAGATTACACTGTTCGAACGAAGAGTAAGGTAACTAGTGCACATAATGAATGTTTTATATACTATTGTACGCGTCCTTGAAAGGAGTTGATTCGTTTTGGTAAAAAAAATATCCGTTTATCTTTTCTAAAATTCCGAAAAATGTTAAACTTTTCGAAACCCAACATCTATGCACCATCCACATTCCCTAGAAGGGAAAAGGTGCCAAATTTGGGCTATCTCTTAAGTCGCCTGAACACGTATTTTCATGCAAAAGCATATTTGGATTACACAAGTTGGCTGTAATGGTTATGGAAGCTCCAATGGGGTAGTTAATCGATTTTCGTATTTTGATAGGCAGAATTAGTATTACAATGTTTTCATGGACTGACTTACAATTTTTTGCTGTGTATACATATCGTAGGCTATTCTGTGCAGAGGGAGTAAGTAACTGCAACTATCTTGCTACACGATGAATGCTTACTTCGTGGGCTTCCGAATACGCATAGGCAAACTAAGTGGGGAAATACGGTAGTTAGGCAACGTTATCTGTTTCACATATTTAGACGAGTTGCTTAAATTGAACAAAAGAAAGATGGGTTGATTGAATCGGTCAATTTTAGGAGGCAGGTAAGCATATTTTTTACTGCTGCTTCACATCAACAGAAAGTAATAAAATGACGTGTTTGTATACTGGATGATGTTGTGCACCCCCTGAGCCCTGGTAATTGGAGTAAAGAAGCAAACCTATACTTCGATTTTTCTACAGTGGCTGATGACATTAGGTCATTATTGCACCTCCTGCCTTATGAAATGAATTTGTTTCACAGTGGAAAGGACATTTCTGAGGCCTCGAACCCGGTGAGAAGGACGTTCCCGAATTAATTAAAAAGATTCATTTTATCAGGCAGAAGGTATGACAATGACTAAATGTCATCGGCCACTACAGAAAAATAGAAGTATAGACCTAGCATTATTGGGCAAAATGATACTGAAGAATCCTCTTCAGATTATTCTCTCTATAAACACAATGGCAATGAAATGTTTAAAAACGGTTGACGGTTGACGGTTGACAAGCTTTCCTAAAGCGTCCAAACATCCGAGATGTCGTATTTTGGCAGGTTTAAAGAACAGCCCAACCAAACAGAATAAGTATGACAATCGAATTGGCAAGGGAAGAGCTCTCAAGAGAATACTAACAGATAATTACATTGCTAGTCAGTGAACTCATTCAACTTTAGTGAAGTCTGAAAGGTGATCAAATCGCAGTAAATCTTGTGATTTGCCAAAGCATCCTGAAAGAAAGTTTGCAAACTTGGACTTCATAAGTACGAATAATATCAATATAACGATGACATAAAATTTCTTTCGCTTAAAACTATATGATAAGATGAAGTGATTCTAAAATAAATTTCCCATTTATGACACACATTTTACTCGTATTAAACAAGTTTCTTCAAAATGAAATGGGTTATCAACGTATCACTTGTCAAACAAGTGATACCCCAGAGGCGATACCACACATCACTCTACATTGTTAAATGCAAATCCCTATGTTCATGAAAAATATCTTCCTAAACGAGTTACGTAACTGTGGGTCTTCACTTTCTTTTTACGAGAACAATAACTACATGTTATAATGCTTGTTGTAACTGGGTTCTTGAACCAAGAGAATTATAATATAATCTTATCACAACTGTCACCTATCTGACAGAAAATCTCTTACAAATGATCAATGCTGTCTGGAATTGAGTGCTTGCTAATTTCACAAAATTAGACACAGCGCGCGGCGGCGTGACGGCGCGGTGGCGTCAGCAAGAAAGGCACGAAGTGTCGCTCAGGTCACACTCAAGTCACCGCTCTTGACTTCGAATCTCTGGGTTACTAATCCTGAGGCGCGCGTTGGGAAAGTGGCGCTTAAGACATTTACTGCACCAGCGCCTCCGCTTCACAAATTTTCGTCTGTTCACGAAAAACAAAAAAAAAGTTATTTAAATGATAACTAGCTAAATCCGTGAGATCGCATCGCACAGGAGGAAAGGTTGTTGAAAATGATTGATTCACTAGTGTTTCCGGGCGCGTCAACTGCTAGGGTCACTAGTCCTGTAAGTGTAGAGCATGCTGTAGAGGATCTGCCCCAGTCGGGACCAGCACTAAGCTCCCGACTTGTTCCTTGACATGTGTGGCAGTGTAGTGCACGTAAGTGTGTGTAAGTAAGGGGTGAGGAAGGAAAGATCGTGCGCGGTCTGTCGCTCGGTTGGTAGGATCCTGCTCCGGCGTTCGGCTGATGTTCGGAGAAACCACGGAAATTTACCGATCGGAGCAGCCGGCCGCTAGAATTCTTCACCAGACAGGACCTGAATTCGACTTAGCTATCTAGCTAGTGTAGAAAATCCTGCCACCAGCAGATCTCGAACCCTAGGACGTTCCGGTCAGAGGCTCTGCAGTGACATCATTTGATGCCCTGAGCCACTTAAGCCGGTAGAAAAAGTAGGAAAGTAAAACATGTGCGCCATATGGAAAATCGATTTCCCTTCCGAATACTGCTTGATACTTATTCTCTAAGATTAATGAAAACTGGAAGGTTGCAAATTCTGAAACAATACAATAACTATTCACTTTAAACTCGAGGTTAAATATTTTTCCGAAAATGTAATTCAAACGTTTTATATTTACCAAGATCTGGACTTGCAAGTTGTAGGGGTCTGTATCAGACATTCCTGCTGCAATTTAAAAACGTAATCATCATGTAAATAAATGATATTTTTTCTGGAAATATTGCAAACTATTGCTGGACATTACGTTCATAAACACTCACTTAACATTTGTATTTAAAAACACTCTTATCTTCAAACCGAAGAATCTCCGCGCTAGATCAAGATCGAAGGTCACGTCAGAACTAGGGATGCGACATCGATGTTGATGTTTTCAAACATCGATGTGTTTGATGAACAATTGATGTTTTAAACATCGATGTGTTAACGTCGAGTTTTTTTTAACATCGATGTTTTGTGATCCATGTTTTTACTTTCTCACACTTAAGAAGAAACTACTTTTATTTTCCTTTGTTTTGTTTCTGAAAGAAAAATTCTCATGATCGCAATAGTGTAAAAGTTAAAATATGAAATGGAAGTATAAGTGATGGTAACTTTTTCATGTGTTGAAACCAAAGGAACACTGTTTATACTATCTTCATGAACCGAACTCTCTCGCTCGAGATGACCTCCAAGCCCTTGTATTCCCTGTTTCTTCATATTCATTTCGCAAATTGAGAAGTGATCAACAAATATGCTGTGTTCGTAGGGTCCGCCCCTTCTCATATCCTTATTTAGTGAATTGATAAACATAATTACTGTCGAATTAAATTTCCTTGCAAGAATTTAATGTTAAAGGCGACTAAACCAGCCTGAAACATCAATGTTTTTTTATGTTATGATGTATTATTAACATGGATGTTTTAATTTTGAACATCGGTTTGCTAACAACGATCTTTTGTTATCGATGTCGCATCACTCGTGGCAACCAAACGATGCGTCGCGACGTGATGAACATCAAGTGCGCCTTATTTTAATTTCATTCATTCATAAATATTTAGTGTTTATACTACAAAACCAGGTATTAATAGCAAGAGATAGCACATATGGAGCCCACTCTCTTTCATTTAATGCCAAAATACCGAAACTTGGATAAGTGTAAATCTAAAATTTTAAATATAAAAGAATTTGCAAGGAAATCCTAGTTACTCTATTTGCCCCCCCTCACTACTTGTCAACTCTCTCTACTTCCCTCAATCTACCAAATACAATTCACTCTCAACGCCAGTCATGCAACGGTTTCATTTGACACCAACATTCTATTGATAACGATGCCATTACTTTTTACTGCACACACACCAGTCTGGCTCTGTTCAAATTCCAAATTTCATTCGTGCTGGAAGAAAGTTTCAGCAAAATCTGCATACCTCCTCCTCTATACTGCTGAAATGGAATTATAAAGGAACATTTTCCCTGCCAGTACAGACGTGCGTGCAGGCAGGAATTTACAATCACGAATACCTTACTATTAATAGAGACCGGACTTCAAGAGACTTTCCCTCTCTTAAACCAACATGGGGCAACAATAAACCAACTTTCCGTTAGATTACGTGACTAATGTGTCTCTTTTACCTCTTTCCTACAATTTGTAACACATTAGGTAGTGTATTGTAAAATGTCCAATAAAAGCAAAATATTGCAACACTCTACCTGAATATTCGTAGCAATGTTCGTAATGAAACCAGATTGGTCCTGAAGGAAGCGACAGATAAAAAGGGAACATATTGAGTTAAATTCTAAAAGTACGTAAGAAGAAGGATAAACGCTATTCTCAGTCAACAAATCAAATATTTGAGGCTCTTGTTGTGAGACTATAAGGCAAATTACGCGTACGGCTAAAAGAATCTAGATTCTAAAAAATAAATTTTATTTTTATATCGTTTGTGCATTATGCTCAAGAGTTGTGGGAATACCACGTGCAATTTTTATCATGATGGATTCTAATCTAATATTTCTTTTGGACAATAATGTCTCGTATTTGTTTTAATGGGCTCAACTGCATCGTAGTTGTACGATATAATATCAAGCTGTATGGAGGAGAATTCTAGCGACCGACTGCTCGGTAGTTTTTCATGCATTGCCCGATCAGCACCAAGCGAATACCGGAGCAGTTCCGTCACAAACGGGCCACGAACCGTGCGCGATGTCTCCTCCTTAGCCTCATCTCTTACTTACACACACACACACACACACACACACACACACACACACTCACTCACTAGCATGCTCCACACTACCACACATATTGAGAGACCACTTGGGAGTTTAGAGCTTGTCCTGGCTGGAGCGGTGTCTCGCTTGTGGGAGATACCTGGTTGTGAAAAACCCTGAGAGCCGAAATCCCACCTCCCGCGATAAAAACATGCACTACACATTCGGAACGAATGAACTTATCAATTGACCCGCCCGGAAACAATAATCAATCGATCAAGCAACGATCTTAAGTGTGTGTAAGTTTCCTGTATTTTGGAAAGATTTCTAAGTTCTGGAAGGACACTAGTGATACGCATCTTCCCTGTATATCAAGTTCGAAAAGGGCACTTGAGTAGCTGATTCTAAACTACTGTTAAACAGAGTAAAGGTTATAATTAAATCTGTAATTAAAGGACAACGGGTAATTAAAATGTTCTTGGAGAAGCGGAGGTAAATATCAATTATTGTGAGACTGAGCCGCTTTAGCTGATGGTCTGGCGTCTTGAAGTTGGGAAAGTTCTCACTCTGCACTTAATTCCCCAGAAGTTATGTGGCAGAGAGGAGTAGTCAAAATGTCGCAAGAGCGCCAATCGTAATCCACAAAGATTATCATGATACTTGTGAATTTTACGTGTTTCTCTTCTTGTTTATTACACGAATTAAAATGTAGGTGTTACTTTATTAACGTACAATAATACTGTATTGAAGATCTTACAGTTATTTTTCAAATTCAACGTTCGTCACAAGTGGTCCTGATGGCTCGGGAACCACAACAGTTAAATAGTTAAATTCCTGCGCATTCTCTCAGAGCTTCATCATCCGCTGTAGCCATTGACTTGAATTTCTTGTTCAAGGAACAACAGGAATTTGCAACAGGAATTTTGATGACAAGTTATAATTAGAACAATTCTCAACTCTGGCATGACAAGAACATCTGAAAGTACAGGGCATTTCTGCAACTCAGTCGTCAGAAGGGTGACGGCATAAGAAACCCATTCAAAACGCAATTCGTTTACGGTAATTTCGTTCAGTTAAAAATTCAGTTAGGTGCATGGAAACATCTTTAACATTGTCATGAAGACACTCCTGGAGTACACATTAGTCTATACCAAATTTCCTATTAACATTAAAAGCTACTTTCCTTTTTACTGGTGAAACCAATTTGCCCTAATTTCATATTAAATAAAAATAATGTTCATTAATCATTTTAGATGCAGTTATATAATTATCACAAATACTAACTGGTGAAGTCGCGTATAACCATTGTTCAGCATTGTATTGTTCATCAAAATTCCACTCACCTGCAATGAGACTCCTACAGACTGATGAGTTCTCTATCCGTAGTCGGTTCGCTAGAGAGCAGTACAGAGGAACAAAAGTCACGACTTACCTCTCGACTCTTCGCTGCTCTGTAGCGATACTAGAAGAAGAAACAAAGGAATCTCGAATCCACTCTAGAACTTCAATGATGCTCCAAGGGAATTACATTGGAATCAGCGAAACTCGGAAAGACGTCACCGGACAAGCATCCGCAAGGATCGTTTTGCGTCTCTGTATTTTCCACAGGAGAAGTCTCCTGCTCAGAAACCGTCGAGATAGCGAATAGTGTCTAACATTTTTCCTGTCATTTTCAAAATGCTGTGTTTAACCTAAAGTGGAAAAGGTGTCATTACCTTCTGAATGTGTAGAAAAATAGAACATGTAACCATTTTAAAAATACACCTTTTTAGTTCATTTTGTTCGAACGTTATATTTTTGGAAATAACTGAAATTGGCTACAAATTGGCTATGTTCCGTACATTCCATAATTATTTATCAAATCTCCGTGAATTTTAATTTAAACATTAAATTTATTGTCGAATTATATTAATATCTCTTTAAGGTAGGGAAAGGTATATTAAGTTTTATGTACTGATATATATTAAATCTACATTGATTTTAATTTTAACATTAATTTAAATGCACAAACACATTAATCTCGTTTTAACGTACACGGTACATTCACTTTCATTTACTGCAGTACATTAAATCTACATTGATTTTAATTTACACGTTAAAGTTATTGTATATTGAAATATACCATTCTCAACGTCTCATCAAAAGCGTGGCTGTAATCATGTCCTGTTCCAAATTTATTAAGATTTGGGCGCCAGAAACAGGTTACATGAATTACTATCAAAGTTTTTCTATCTGATTTAACAAAATTATCTAAACATCCAGCTAGCTTGGGTCGATGGGTCCGGATACAAATACTCGCTATCGCCTCGATAGCCGATTACCTGATCTGCCAACTATACAGTATGGCGTGGAATCTGAAATGTAATAATTATGCTTCCAACTAATTAACAATTATGATTGACAAATGAAAAACTCTTTTCTTTTCCAAAGAACAAAATTCAACAATTTATTTAACTTTAAATTAAACAATTAATCTGATGGTCATGACCCTTTTTGAAATAAATTGTCTCTTTTATACTGCAGTATTTTTTTACCGTTTGTGCATGCCAACGCTCCGTGGTCGCTTCTCACTTGGCCGTTGTTAATTCCAATTTCCGCTTCTTTCTTCGTTCTTGCGCCGCTGCTGACACGTCCAGTCCACACTGCCTAAACTATTTGTTAGTTCTTATCCGACGCTCCCCGGTTCCTAGTCTCTCCCACTGGTTATGTAAACTATTGAAGTCCAACTGCAATGTCCGAAAATCGGAACAAGTCCGCCGCGAAATCACTTCTGGTAAATTATTTTCAAAGTCCGGAAACAAACTATCACTTCTCGCATAAGAAAACTATACAAGTCTCACTTTCCCACTATATTGTCTACAACGATCTTTACGCTACGGCACCCAGAGAGAGAATGTTCGATCTACACTCCACGACACCCAGAGACGGAATATACGATCTTCACTCCACGACACCCCGAGTCAGAATGTACTGTTTAATGCATTTTTAAACCCTTTATGGCTCGGTAGGCGTCCATCCTTCTATTATTTCAAAACACGGCGGCAACATTAGACTATCTGATCTTTTATAGCCAACCCGTGCGTCTCTTACAAATCCGAGTAGCCGCGACTTCCGTCATTCATTCGTTTTTGCACCAATTACATCTTATGTTCTTCAGCCATCTAGCCGGCGTCCTGACGTCATCAAGGCCCGTGAATAGTTTGTTGACCTTGCCAACCTCTGCGCTGTCGTTGCTAAGTCCATATACCGCCATATTGTATCCCCATTTATCTACCCCATATATAGCTAACATCATTAAATCAAAATCTATCATATTCTGGTATATCACAATATGTACATTAATATCGTTTTAATGTACATGGTACATTGCGTTTAATGTAAAATAGTGCATTAAACTACATTAAATGTAATGTAATTCCTGAAGTGTACGCTTCGAACTTACGTTTGAGTCTTTACAGTATTGACGCTTCCTACTTTTTAAATTAAAAATTCATAAAATTGTTTTACGAGTTATGTTATTAATTCAAAAAAAATTCTATAAGAAATATTTTCGAAATGTATGTCACTTACGTACCACTGAAGTGTTAGCGTATAAATCTTAGAACCAACTTTTTAGGTGTGTCACAGTCTGAAAATAAGCAATTTTACATTGCTTTGTGTTCTGACTTTTACCATGTCCACATCACAAGGATTTGCAGGAAGTTCAATACCGCTACTCATGGTTTTAATCTCCCTAAGCTCTCTAATAATCAGCAAGATCAGTTGAACAGAAGTCTCAAACGAACTTCTTGAAAAAAACATAATTAAATCCGATCCAGAGGTCGTGGTCCATCTAGGTCGTCTAGAACGAGAGTCAATGTCTCATCTCCTTCGGAGCACGAAGCAGGAGCGTCAACCGTTTACGAGCCCCAAATTCGTTCGTCTGGGATCGCGGGGGCCGTTGGGCAGTTGCGCTGAAGCTGCAGCCCGCCAGCCATCAATCCTGCCGCCGCCGCTCGTAAAGCCGTCGGTTCGCTGCGCGGCGGCTGGGAGCCTTGAACTGCGCAGCGCAGCGCCGCAGACTGCGCGTGGGAGCTTCTGCGCAGCGGTCGCGCTCCGCCTCCGCGCGGGTAAGTTGGATCGTTTTGAAAAAACACATACAGCGAGTGGAGAAATGGAACGCCTTTGTGTAGATGGCGGGAATTGAGAACGATGAACGTATGTACGGAGGTTGCACTTTGATAGGGAAGTCGGCAACTTCGTTTGCTTTACTGGTACATTGGAACAATTTCAAGTTCAGGGACGGATTTTCATCCTTCTTGATTAACATCAAACATGCGGTACTAGAGTCAACGCAAAATTTCAAACACATTTCAGTCGATGTAGTATTACATCTTAGCTACCGAAGTTTACATTTCTACTTACTCAAAAAAAATGGAAACTAACCTCCTCACATTCATTGACTTATAAATAATTTTATTCACTCACCTCTGAAGCTATATTTTACTGAATTTCATTTAACTGATATTTTACAGACATATGAATAACATCAGGAGTTCACTTCAGTACGTAACTTTATAGAGAAGACAATTTATTAATGTGGATCGCTTCCTCTCTTTACGGACTCAACTCGGTGTTGACGGTTTTTCCTTCTCTTATGAGCTGAATGAAGGTTGGGTGATAATCTCTAGTGTACAGAAAAGGGGAGAAGACGAAGAACGCAAGAGTGAGAAGCTAGGACATCTCCAAAATGCCACCTTTATGTATTGGCCCTACTTCATTAATACTTGCACGTTGCAACTCGCTCAGGCGGCTCAAGGATCAACGGATGCCACTGCAGTTCCTCTGACCGGAGAGACCTAAAGTTCGAGTTCCGACCGCGGCACGATTTTCGACATCAGCGAGGTCGAATTCAGCTTCTGTCTGGAGAAGAATTCTAGCGGCCGCCTGCTCTGATCGGTAGTTTTCTGTGGTTCCTACAGTCAACGTCAGACGAATTCCGAAGCAGTACCCTAACAAACCGGTCATGGATCGCGCCTTCCTCTTCTTTGTCCTATCCTCAAACCTTACTTACACTTACATGTATGAAATTATCACACATGTCCGGAGAACAGCCGGGAGCTTACAGCTTGTCCCGGCTGGGGCGGTACGCCGCTGGTGGGAGATACCTGGTTGGGGAAAACCCCAGCCAGTCGACATCTAGGTCGGCGCCAGGTCTCATCATCCAGCAGGGAAAGATCACAGCCAACTCAACGGAAAACATGCACCACGCTTATGGGACCAATGACATTAGCAAATGACGCGTCCGGAAACACGAAGTAATTAATAAATCAATCCACGTTGCAACTTTTCCCATCACGGCCATGTATTCACAACAGTCCATGTGCTTCAGCCGTTGTCAAACTCTCGCCCGAGAACGAAGAATACTGCCTTTGCAACAGCTGCAAATATGGAGAGAAAGCCGTAACGTGTCCCTGCCTCCAACACAATATCCAAAAGGCCGTCTTCAATTCACGTTCAATGGAATTCGAACAAATACATTCTAAATATAGTAATCGGATAACCCCCGTGGTCCCGGGCTTGTGTGTTCGTGTATTAATTCGTTACTCACGGTTCTCTTCCGGTTCACCATTCGTGGCTAATGAGTAATGAGTCATGCGAAGCGTCTCGGTTTACTAGGCGATACTAGATGAACTGATAATGGTTTTCGAATCCTTTCACAGTATAGTTGTAATAGGTTCCTGGTTTCATTGAGGCAGGGTTGTCTCCGCCGACCAATAGGCTGGATCGGTCAATGCCGAAATGCAAGGAGCGAAATGTCAAGGATACGCCTCCCTAAAGAGTCGGATGTCCCTTGCTGGAAATGTATCAATTCCTCCTTTTCAGATGCACGATTGACTGGATCGGCTCTAGATAGTACTACGCCACGACAAATTCTTTCTAAGAAATAAGTCCTCGCCCCAGAGTAATTCCTCGTCACAGAGTAAAGAAGAAATATCTTCCTAGCACAAGATCATTTTTGACACCAGGAGCGTAAAACTCGAATAAAATGTCGAGTAAAATCGATATGGTATGTTAGAATAATTTTATTAATTTTGAGAGAAATGTGTCACAGGACTACTTACAGCCAAACCCCTCAATTATAGTATTGGATGCCTCACATATTATTTTCACATTCTCAAATGTTCAAGTGAAGGAATTATAATTAAGTAAATTGGGAAAGAAAACATAACCCTGAGCATTACTCGAATTCATCCGGTCTGTGTTTCGTGGGCAAAGGTCCCAAACCCAAGTGTTCGTTACGCTCATAAATTCTTTGACTCGTCTCCTCCTAGAATGTCGAACATCCGCCTCTCGAGGAAATAGCTAATGTACACTATGTACACTGTCAGAAAGAGAGCTTTCCAGTGACTGGCTACTCTTCTCGAGGGGTTTCCTTCCATCATGTCCACAAAAATGTCGAAGCAGTACCTTAAAAACTAGTAGTGACACAACAGCATATATATATATATATATATATATATATATATATATATATATATATATTCTCGCATTATATCTAAATTTGTAATTTTCAGAAATCCAGAGAATTCAACGAAAATATAAAGACAAAATTTGGAACCATTTCTGAGAAAAAAAATTAAACTTTGCTTATACCTTATTTCAAAATCTATCTTTAAAACACAGATTTTATTAAGGAAAAATCTATGTTCAATATTGTAGTTGTAGGAAGACGCAAAAAAATTGACCTTTTGCAATTTTCGAAAAATCATACGCCAAATAATATCCGAGGACGAAGTTTAATTCAAACTATTGTAGGCATTTTCCATAAGAGTTTTTCTGTCACAAATTCGCCGTTTTCTGGCGCACGATTACAATATTTTCTCTTCTTACGAAGTAATGGCGAGAAAGCCAAAGGAGCCGTTGCTCGCATACAATCCTTCCTTTCCCCCGGCCACTCCCATCGTTAGGTCGGGAAACTGCCTTACCGTCCCCAAACAGTCCATTCATCTTGATTTAGAAATTCTCCCAAAGGCGTCGGAGATGCAGCGTGGGGCGTTAAGCTGTCAAATGCCGTCACAAAATAATACTTCTTCGAAGGAGTTTCAGGACCATCTGTGGCTGCTGGTGCATGTTTCTAAAGAGGAAATTAGTCCATTCCCTGAACTACTCCTTGCATCACACACAACAAATCCGATTACATGCGTCGACTAGCGATCGGAAAAGAGAGAGAATAGAGAATGTAGAACTGCTGAATTAGGATATTGTAACGAGTTTGTAAAAAATATAAAAATTTAGTAGCTAATTATTTCAAAGGTTACACAAATGTAGTGATATCATACAGAGTATACACTTGAACAGAGGCACAGAAAGGTTCAGAATCTGGAGGAGTCGGGGGGAGCTAGTGTGCATAGTGTCAACTCGGCGAACGGCTTACAAGCTCCCTCCAACTCCCGGCAATTTCCCCAACAATATATAAAACTGAAGAATATTCCTTGTTTTTTCTCCACTTTTCGCTAAAAAATACCCAACGACAGCACCCCTAATTAAAAACCTTGTATTTATTTTCCCATCATCTGTACTCATGAAAATATGAATAAAGACCGGATTTTCGTGCAGTAAAAGTCTCTAAATCGTGCAGTAAAAAGCACCAAAACCTGAAAAAAATGCAAAACTGTTATGTAGTCTAAATATCTATTTAGTCCACTTATCAATTTATTTTATATTTTCAATTCGAAATTTACGGTAAATGAAATAGGATTTTAGTGTTTATATTATAATTAGTTTGTATATATTGTTTAAACAAATGATATAATTGATATTTTAAATATTATTTCTATACAAAATTAAATTAGCATAAAAATATAAAAAACTAAAAACAAAAATTGAAAAATACAAATATTCCTTCAGAAGTTATGAACCATGAGATGTTGGTTGGGTCGCGGGACGAGTGAACCGGCTAATCGCTATAGTCCATTGACCCAGCTGCGGACTAAGGTGTCAATTATGCTTTTTACAATTTAGGTCAACTTATCGATTTTTAGGATTAAAAACTGGTGGTTTCTCCATAGTGTTCTCTTGGGAACTGCACCAACAGCTGTTATTCCTAGGCTGTCGGCAAAGTTACCGCTGAAACGTGTCTACTATTCCCGAGTAATGCGTGACAAACACACACACTCACACACAGAACCGTCTTCAAAAAGCATATCTGTAAAATTATATTATTCGGCTCAGAAGCGCTCACAACGGATCACCAAAACCGTAACCTCGGACCAATTCCAACACTTTCCCTCTACACCCCGTATACACTTCAGGGAAAGTCAACATTATTATTTCAAAAATATTTATGCGAGGGTCGCGGGTCCGAACTGAAATCCCCCCCGCCCCGAAATGCCGGATGCTGGATCCGCCCCCGAGCCTGTTTTATGAACGAAGGGCCGTCCGCTGCCGTGACTGGCAGCCGAGCGCCGCGCGGGACGACGTTGTTTTCGAACGTGGCGACACGACGGCCGGCGCTTGGAAAAGGAATCGGTGAATCCGTTCAACAAGTGGGTATTTAACCCTTGACTCTCATTCTTTATGGACTCAACAACGATTTCTCCCGCTTCGGATCCAGGAAGTGCCCATGTTGTGTACGACGCAGACATGCAGTGGGACGAAGCCATGCAATCAGAGGGGCAAATCCTGAGACTTCTTTTAAAATACTATGGTACATACGCTTTTTTAGATGTATTAGCGTAGCTTTTTCGCAAATTAATTAAATTAAAAGCAAATTGATTCTATTAAATGTGGTAGCAAATAATACGAAATAACAAAAGCACATCGTAACAAGAGAAGGAAACCTCTAGAATTTATTTTTAAAAAATCCTTATTTTGAGAAACCATCAAGAAAAGGTAAATATATATTCTTCGTACCTGAATTTACCTTCTTCGTCACCTGAATTTACATAACTTAAACTTAAATCGTACATTACTGAAATTCTTAGCAAAACTTTATCCTATCACTAGTGGGACTCAAACTCAGGACCCCAGTTGTGGACCCCAATACCCAACAGTCAATGAAGGGCTTAAGGGCTCACTTGTGTATGCTAAACAAGTTATTCAAAACTATCAACCAAGATGCTATTATTGCTGCGAAAAGGAATTTTGAAATCTCCGTTGTTTTGAAATTTTGAAGGAAAGATTATACCAGCAATACAAAGAGTCAGAGGCCTCATTAACTTGCTGAGATTTAATGCTGTACGACAATGTGGGCTACATGTCTACAGTGCCATGCTTGAAACACCACGCAGGAAAAATTATGAAACAGTGTTTGACGTGCAGCCGTTATCAAACGTGTCACCTTCGCGTTTTCACCACGGTCATCGATTGAGTGCGAAACGTTCTCTTCTTTGTAGAGCCGAGCTGGCGCTCTCTGACAGGGTTCATCAAAAGTTTTGCCAACTTCGGGCGCATTTCTTCTTCGCTAGCAAGAACACGCTCTTACGAAGAGAATATCACACACCATTTGTATCGCGAGGCAGCTGTCATTGTACATCGGAGGGCAATCCTGAATCATCACATGTAATGAATGTTCTTTAAATTACATTAATCAATCCTTTTTGTAAATATTCGTACGCAGTCACTTTCGTTGAATGGTGCAAGGTTCACAATCGTTGAAATCCCTGATTTTTCGAATATCACAAATATTCTATTTTATTCGGAGTCTTCATAAAACTACAATTATGAAGATACATTTCTTTCTTAATGAAATATGTTCAGCAGAAACAGATCTTAAGGTCATGTTCAATTTTTTGAAAATGTGAGTATTTTTTGCGCAATTGGAGTCAAACTTAGCCACTTTTAAAATTTAAATAATTATGTTATTGGAATCGCATCGGAAGATGAAAAAACATGCACTACACTTAGGGCTTAATTACCCTAGTAGTTGACGCGCCCGGAATCACTACCAATCAATCAACCAGTCCACGGTGCAGCGCCAACGATTGCTGCCTTTGTCCCATATGAGCGCGTCCGGAAGATCGGCCCTCGTGCGGTGCGGGCGGGCGCACAGGCGGCGGCACCCACGGAAGCAGCGGGCGCCTCTCGCCGGACGGGGCGGCCAGGCGCCGCGCCCATCGATCCACGCCCCCGCCCTCGCCCCGCCCCCACTCCGCCCAGACTCCGCGCGCCTCCCACTTTCGCACTGGCACACGGCGTGTCCCCGCCCCGCTCCCGCCTCGCACCCCACCCTGCTGTGGCCCGCCCCACCCTGCTCCTCCCCCGCCCTGCCCCGCCCACTGCTCACGCTTACCTCCCGCCGACTTTCGCACTGGCACATGGCTCGTCCCCGACCCACCTCTTCATCGCCCCGCCCCGCCCCTGCTCCCGCCCACCTCCCGCTTTCCCACCCCGCGCGCCGACTTTCGCAGTGGCGCACGGCTCGCCCCCGCCCCCGCCCCCGCCGGCGCCCGCTCGCTGCGCTGGCGACATTCGCCACGCGGTCTGGCCGGCGGCCACTGCGCGTCGCCACTGCGCTCCGATTGGACAGTTGAATATCGGCCGGTTTTAACCCTCAAAATGAACATTTAGCGACACACCACTTTCCTCCTACATTGTTACAACGTTTCCGTGCGACTCGTGGTGACATTAAAAAAAGAAAAAAAATGGAGCTTCATGTTCGGGTTTGCCAACATAGTTTCCTACATGCCTCACTCAGACTACATTCGACCTTCATGCCAGGAAACACAGCATTCCAGAAAAGTGAGGGTTTCGTTTTTGCTGGCAGGCATTCAATTGTACTACTGAAGCTGTCGCTTCATACAATATGAGTAAATGATTTCGTTACTTTTATAAAAATTTATTTCAAATCGCTATTTCCGTGTCTCGGGAACATGTGGTCGGAGGTGTCAACGTCGCTCCTTTTCACTCGCAAACGTCAATCACCAACTTCTTGTAATCGGACCGCACTCACAACTCCTCGCCCCCCAGTAACCTTCTCTTTGACTGTTGATTGTTGTAACACCAGCGGGAACGCGGGGGTATATTTGCAACCGTTTACACAGCTTATTATTACAGAGAATTATAGATGCGAATCTCCAAGAATATTTCCTTAACTGATATTGTGGTGTAAGTGATTAAAAATGAATACCCAACGAGACCGATTGGGACACCACAATATCAATTATGTAAATATTGAATACAGAGGCCAATAGAAATTTCATTCAGAATATTTCAGGAAAGGCACTTTCACCTACGTCAAGAAACTCTTGATATTACCATTCCACCTACACATACTAGTTTCCCTGCATGTCAAGTCTATGTTTCATTAGGTCACGTTAGGTTTCATTCAATATCTTTAACTAATAACAGACTTTGGTATATCCCAATATGTGATCAATATAGTTGTTAGAAACCAACTCAATAATATGGAATTCAGCTTTAATGAAGAAATATTCTGCCAATTACATAGGACGTTCCCTGAGTTCTCTCATTTCTGAAATATTTGTGCGAAGACTTGAAAATACATTGGTACCTCAATTAGAATTCAAATTTTACAAACGATATGTAGTCGATATCTTTATTACAGCAGAAAAAGACACTTCAGTTCACTACTAACATGTGCAATTTTTATTCATTTAACTTTAAATTTACTAATGAAGTTGGATTGAATGATTGGAGATTGAAATGAAGTTTACAATTGTGTTAATTTTCTGCATATTAATATCATAAATAAACAAGGACCAAGGCAAGGACCATTTGTAAGGCAAAAATGTAACCAAAATCCAATACAATTAATAATAAAAAATGAATCCTCCCTTGTTTCTTGTTCTCCAATTACTGGCTCCATCCACCAGCTCACATAAAATGTTTATCGTTCGTTCGATAGGATTCTTTGAAAAGTAGTTAAGTCTACGTCCCGTGGCAATTTCCTTGGTACAGTAATTAGTGGAGATTGTTGGTCCTTGTTGCTTTATGGATCGCAACCTTCCAACTTCCCCTCTCTGACCCCACTTTGTTTTCCTTATTGTCTGATGGCATAACCTTCTCAGTCACATGTAATTCCAACATGTGACTGAGAACACGTAACCCAACATGTTCAGCTGAGTTCTGTGTGATGGGATTTTGAAGTGCAAAATAATATCATCATTGGCGAGTTTACAATGTCTTCTCCTTTTTTAATTAATGTTTGAAACCTTTTTGATGTGTTATATGAGAAATTTTTCATAAAACCAATTTAATTGCATTGAATTTTAATTCATTTTAAAGTGAGGCCAGTACACTAATATTAAGAACACTATATGTTTACCACGAAAAAACAACGAATTCCAATGCTTAATGCCAATATACGCATTATTGTGCTGGTAGCTGGCTGATGATGGAGCTAATCTAGCCCTGATGTCTCGCGAGGAAAACCAATTGAAATACTTTCAATTGTATAAAAAATATAATTGATTGTCTATAATATAAGAAGCTCTATACTTCTACCAAATTCCAAATACACAACCACAATTTTCAAAAATGGATTCGTATATGTTGAACAATGCTAGTTTTTGAGAGGGAGGGGATTCTTGGTGTAGTCAGACAGAAATTCATAGATTTTGGGTTTGAATTATGATTCTTAACAGATATAGTGTTATTAAGTGCACTCTTCCCTATTCCCAAGTAATTAATTAAAAGGGAAAAAATTAAAATTTTTTGAGAAATCTAGAAAATGGAATATAGATATTAGATAATCTACTGTTATTAAAATTCGTGAGATGTCATGTTAAAAATGTGGATCGCAAATAATCAATTTTTGAAAAACATTTCTATTTCTACTAATTTACGTTCAAATAAATCCCCCCTTCAGCAATGTGTCCAAAAACGAATTTAGTACCAACGAGACTAGGCGAAAATCCGCGAACTTTACGCTTTAATATCGACCACACGTAGGAGCAAAGCTTTAGCAATTTGTAACTATGTGTGGGTAATAAAATTAGGCGACTCAAAGTCACGAGGAATGTACTCACTACTAGCTCGCGCGTTGCTTTATCCTCTGATCCCTTTTCCACCAATATCCACTGCCTAACATTTATGTACCACTGTTTGCATACTGGAACATGCGCGGCGGCGGACTAGTCGCGAAATGAAGCTAGTTAGTTAGTTAAGGACTTATTGGATGTGGCGAGACTTGGGCCATCAGGACCGCTCTTCCGTCTGACCACGCAAATTTCACTAAGCTTCTTTCACCATCTACCAGAGAAAGACGGTATTATCTCGGGCGACGAAACAGGCGATTCCAATTTAGCTCAAAAGCTTCATTTAGGCTCGATCTTTTACATGCAGTAAATCTACTATATGGGACAGTCGGCTTTACTTCCCCTCCGAAGGAAGGCATACGAACGATTTTTCGCCCTTAAAAATCCACTTTTAACCCGCAATCTTGGGAACAATAGACCAATACGCTGACACTTATACCACCGAATCCGTTACAGAGAGACCAGACTTCAGAGAGAAGTAAAGGGCGTAAATAATTTATCTAGATTATATTATACCGGTATCCTCTAATCCTTGGAAAGATCACTAAAGATATATTTTTCTGTAGAATTACCCTCTAATAATCAGAGAATTAAAAACAACCCTGGCAAGTGCTCCACAAAATCAAATTCTCCGACAACATTCACCCACATCAGTTCCCATCCTTCCCCAATGAGGGAACGACGCAAGTGAAGGATAAATCAGACTGACCGCTGTTGTGTGGAACCCTGGTGACGAATACGGGAGTCAACTTTAATAGGTATCGCTGGGGTCCAATCCTTATGGTGCCAGCAAAAGACTCCACGTCGGGAGAATCAGAAATATCCAGAGTAGATTAATGCACAAGCAAACAAAACACCTGCCCAGGGACCTCGCTGATCAGGTAACTCCATTGTTTAAAGTTTTATATTCGTAAAAACAATTGTAAACCTATTTTAATATTAAACTGTTGAATTTCAAAGGCTGAAGTTTATTATAATTTTCATTTTGATTACATATGTTCAGCATCATCATCGGGTACTACAGGGAGGTCCAGCTTAAGACATTCATCGCGCCCTGCAAGTATCTCAGACGTCTAATCACTAAAGAAACAGGCGTTATGGCAAAAAATTATTATTACGAGCTATTTATTAGACAACCTACTTAAGAATATGTATACGTGCATGCCGTATGGCCTTTACCTGCACCCCCCTCAGGGGTACAAGTACCCCTTCGGGCCGATATCCGGATCCCGCCGGAACGCAGTTTGCCCTCCCGGCAACCTCCGCATACAATGCGTGGGCCTAGGGCCGCCCTGCCAGCTCAAAGCTACTAGCTATTCGGGCTAGTGCCGGAGTCAATGTCGCCTGTATGACAACGCGCCACTCGCATGGGCCGGGACGCCACGTCCCTCCTCAATGCCCAGAGTATCGGGCCTACTTAAGAATAGTGAAGAATAGATTATTGAAATTGATGTAAATTCTTCCTGTTGATTCTGGTATAATTGGAGGTGTAGATGATACGAATAAATATATATTTTGACCATAAAGGATCAATCAAATTGACTTCAGGAATTAAAACTTCAAAAACATTTATTTATGGCTCAACGTTTCGCACGTTTAGTACGTGCCTTGTCAAGAGCAATAATAACAATTTGACAAGGCACGTACTAAACGTGCGAAACGTTGAGCCATAAATAAATGTTTTTGAAGTTTTAATTCCTGAAGTTAATTTGATTGATCCTTTATCGTCAAAATATATATTTATTCGTACCATCTACACCTCCGAAGAATAGAATACCTACTTCAGAATAGTGCAAACAATACCAGTACGTGCAGGCAGCCTTTCTTCCCTGAAGGAAGGGCGTCGGCTCGCAGGGCGGAGCGGCGGTGTGCGCCGCAGGGCGCGGCGGCCGCAGCCTTGACCCTTCCCAACGGCGGCGCTAATACGCGCGAGGGGAGGCGCCAGCGAAAACACGCGCGGGCGGAGCGATGAATGCGGCGGCGGCGGCGCGGTTGACACACGGGGCGGGGCGCGCGCCTGTCAACGCCCCCCCCCCCGCCCGCCTTCCGCCGCCGCGGGCGACAGCGCTTCATCAGCCCGCGCGGCCCCGGGGGGCCACCGATGGCCGATCGCCCACGCCCGCCCCGCCCTGCCCCTCAATATCCAATCCACCACACCCTCTATCGCTCCGACTCGTTTGGCACCGCTGTTCCCTGTTAGGCCCTGTCCCGCCCCGCCCCCTCCTACGCAGCGTCCCACTCCTGCCCAACCTGTAATATTCCTCTGTACCACATCCTACATCGCCCCATCCCGCTCCGTCCCATCCCAATTTGCCCAGCTATTTCCTGCTCTGCCCCACCCCTCCCCGCCACGCCACCTTTTAGACACCATCCCGCTCCTCCCTGCCACGCAATAACCCGCTCCACCACACCTCTACCGCACCGTCCCACCCCGCCCTTCTCTGCCACGCACAGATCCTCTCCAACCAACGCAATATTCCACTCTATCACACACCCCACTGTCCCCACCCGCACTTCCCAGCACTTCCTCACTTAGTCCAGCTATTCACCCCCTTTCTACGCACCGCCTCGCTCCTGCCCACCCTGCAATATTCCTCCCCGCTACACCCAATACCATCCCACCCCGCTCCGTCCCTTCCCAATTTGCCCAGCTATTCCCTGCTCTGCCTCCCCGCCCCGCCGCCTTCTAGACACCATCCCACTCCACCACACCGTCCATTGACCCATCCCGCTCCGCCCAGCTTTTTCCCACCCTGCTCCGCCCCGTCCCACCTCGCTCGATCCCGTCGCTCGTGAATTTATAGACTGAGGGGAAACGGGACAATATTTTCCGTAGGGGGCGTGTAGGCGGACGTCATGACCTGGGGATCACTTTCTGCGACTGGCCTCTTCCAACGAATTTGTTTGTTCAGTATTTTACTTTCTCTCTCCCTCCGTTGACACATCAGCCCAGGTCGTGACGTTGGCATATTCCCAGAACCTCAGGAGTTTTTTGAAATAAAAAAATCATTCATTTTTAGGAAGTATGGAGTTCGTACAAATATGACGAAAAACGATCAGTAGTAAAAAAACAAAATGTAGTGAACACATTTCGTCGGTTGCCCTAAAGTGGATGAGATCAGTCCATCGCGGGTCCCTACGAACGGTGGTTGGGACACGATGAAATTTCATTGGGTGGAAAACAAACAACAGGAGTGCCTTCTGGAACTTTTTAAGCAACTACAGTTCATTATTAATATTTTTAAAACATTGCACATTACAACATTTTTACTTTCCCGTATACGTACGTATACACGGAGTGATATACGTAGTATAGGGAAAGTTATGTAATGCTGCGCGAAAAAATGACCAATTTTCGGCGGAAAAAAAATTAATTACCGGGCCGTGAAAACGAATAAGTGGATAAAACCAGTTGCTAAATTAAGAAAAAAAATCCTCTATCTCGTGGTGTGGTCAAAATCCATGATTTGTTGCTTCTTTATACTTAAAAATCGATTGATGGCATTCCGTCCGTCTGTCCGTCTGTGGTCAACGCTAGCGCCTAAACCGTTCGGTCGATTTTCTTCAAAATTGATATTCCCCAGTCGATCTGATTCTAGTCGAAACTTTGTGATTTTGAAAAAGATTCTTTAAAATTTGGGGGTACTTTATATGAAGCCCCCCGGGGATTTTCAACATTTTCTCAAAAACGGCTCCAAATTTTTTCTTTAAATTTCTTGTATGAATAGAGGAAAATACACTTTTTAACATGGCATAGCTCTGATTTTCACGTACAGCTCTGAATTTTCGAAAATTGTGAAAGTTTGAATTTTTTTCGGCGTCTTTCTCCAACTACAAAATTGAAGATAGAGATTTTTTCTTCAAATAAAATTTGTTCTGCATATTGAGTTCTTTAATAAAGGTCATGTAAATGTTTTTCACAATTTTGGTAGTTTTCGTGCAATATTGCGTGCAATATGTGCAATTTTAAAAAATTACAAAAACAAAATTTTCTCAAAAACGGCTCCAAATTTTTACTTTAAACTTTTGGTAGGGATAGTGGTAAATGTACTCTATCAATGCCATAAAAGCCATTTGGTCTATCGGTTGGTTTTTTCAAAAACTACAAAAATGTAAAGTTTTTTACTTGTCTCTCACGTCGTTAATATTTACATTATCGGCGATTTTTTTACATTATTATATTTACGAGTATATATGCTTTAAATAATGTCAAGTAACGTTTCTCGAAAACACTACCGTTTTCTGTGAAAAGTAGCTCAAATTTCGGCATTTTCAGAAATGCTCAAACGTCATTTTCTCGTATATGGCTGCAATTTTTTTCTTGAAACTTTTGTAACGGATAGTGCTAATTACACTCATTAGTATAGCATGAAGTTTATTTTGAGTTTTTTTGTTTTTTTCAAAAATTATATAAATGTAAATTTTTTGAAAGATCTCTCACATCTTTAATATGCACATTATCCTCAATTTGTAAAGATTATTATATTTGTGAGTGTAAGTGCTTCAAATAAAGTATTTTGAAAACTCAAAAATTTTCTGTGAAAATGAGCTTCAAATTTCGCATTTTTAGTAGTGCAAAAACGCCATTTTCTCTTAAACGGCACATAATTTTTGAAAGAAAATTGCCATTTACGGCTAGGTTTTTGTGTTCTTTAATATTCTAAAATTAATGCTTCTATTCTACCAATAGGAAACCGAAAAATTAAGAAAATGACAAAAAAATGTACTTTTGGCGATGATAGATGGTAGCTGGCAAGAAAGAGTATGTGGCAATTCCGAATAGCTAGCGAAGACCCAGGAAAATAGAAAACTAATACGGGAAAGTTTGTGCCATTCTGTTTCTGTTTTTTGACAAATAAATAAATAAAATAAATACGGTCATGCTTAATTTTTTCAAAATACGAGTAGTTTTTCTTTAATTTTGTGACAAACCGTAATAGGCCGCTGTAAATTTACTGCGCTTCGGACAGCTGGATGCGTCGTAAATTAGAATGTGCAATTTTGAATATTATTTCTTTCTTCGTTTCTTACATTCGAACTTTGTTATAGACTTACACATTAATATTTTAGAAATTGTTTATTTTGAAATATTTGAAATAAGTAAAAAGAATTAATAGCTCTCAGAATAGCGAAAATGCAGGGTCTGCAACAATGGAATTCACTTTGCGATCGTGAATATCTGTGAATTAGTGTCATTGTTGTGACCTAATGGAGCTTTATGAAAAGGAGTTATAATTGTCTAATTTATGTTGATATTTGCAGGCAAATATTTAGTTTTGCACCAAATGCTGTACCATTTGTAGTGAGTAGAGAATTTGTTGCATGGTTTTAAAATACTCTTCCCTAATCATGGCCCAATGGAAGGCATTTCTATATTTCCAGGGTATCAGGCTTCTTTTTCCAATACAGGGTTACAAAACTTTTGCATTCTATTTTTGTGAAGTTGTAGAATTCACATAGTTCTGACAACACTGCAATGGAAATAGTGAGTTCCAAGCGAAGATGTTAGTAGCGCATAAAGTGCAATATTACAGTACTACTTAGCTGTTTCCTCTAATACGGGAAAGTAAGTGCTGTTGTAGCACCATTAGTTTAAAAGATGTGTTCTTGCATTTATAATGAACAAATAGACAAGTTTTGTTAATATAATAAGTTTTACCATCAAAACAATTTTGACACAAAATTATTCGACTGAAATGCAGTTCGTGATACGATTCATTCCCGCGTGACTTTGTACCCGGAGGAAAAAGTGATAGGGCAAACAGGAGGTAAGAAAATGGGGGCTTCCTTGGGTGATAGATTGATTCGTGTTTCAGGGTGCGTCAACAATTTAGGTCATTAGTCCCGTAAGTCTAGTGCGTGTTTTTCTCGAGAGGTGGCGATGATCTTTTCCCCGCTGGATGACGAGATCTGGCGCCGACCTACCGTCGACTAGCGGGGTTTTCCTCTCAACCAGGTATCTCCCACCAGCGGGGCACCGCCCCAGCCGGGACTAGCTGTAAGATCCCGACCGTTCTCCAGCCATGTGTGGTAGTGTAGTGCATGTTAGTGTAAGTGTGTGTGTACGAGGAGAGGATAGGACAAAGAAGAGGAAGGAAAGATCGCGCTCGGTTCGTGGCCCGTTTGTTAGGGTACTGCTGCTCCGGCATTCGCCTGGTGTTGATGGGAGAAACCACAGAAAACCACCGATCAGAGCAGCCGGCCGCTAGAATTCTCCTCCAGACAGCAATTGAATTGAATTCGACCTAGCTGACAAGCTAGTGTCAAAAATCCTGCCACCGCCGGGACTCGAACCCAGGACCTCCCAGTCAGAGGAACTGCAGTGACATCAGGTTGATGCACTGAGAGGCTTCCTTGGAAAACATTACGAAAATATACATGGCAAATTATTTTTTAGGTTTATTCTAATAAAATGCGTTGGGCAGACTCAAGGACGCTTTATGTTCACGCGAGGGCAGAAGGCCCGCGTCTTGTTCTCTACTTGGAGCTGCGTGGCGAAGCGTTACTTTCCGCTGGGAAGAGCGTTGGCCGCGCACCCTGTGGCCGCGCCGGGAGCGACTCTTTCAGGAATCGACAGCACGCGTCAACGAATCGCATCACAAACTGCATTTCTACCAATTCTTCTCTTCCAGACAGAAGCCCTTGGGATTAGTTTCTTATCTGATATCGAAAATACGCCAGCTTGGAGCCTAGTACTTGGGATCTCTCAGGCTATGAAGCTTGAGAATGCTCTAAAGTGTATTTAAAAATGTATCTTCATTCACAGATAAAATTCGACCAATTGTTTTCTCTCATATTGTCCGCATCAAATCTTTGCGTTGAAGAGAATTGAACTTCGGTTATTTTCTTTGTTAATATTAGAATAGTTTTTGTGGGTCGATAGCTTGAATGCCTATTTCCCTCCTTGCAGATCCATGTCAAAGAAACCCTGGAGAGTTGTTTGTGGTAAAGAGTCGTACGATATTTGTGAACGAGGGAGAAGCTTCTAAAATTCCTCGAATGTCAACGATTAATGGGTAGCAATTGAAGTTGCGGGGTAAACCGTGCTGCCCTTTCCTGTACAAAACACATGTTTTGGCTTCATCAGTATTCCGTAAAAGCGATGCGATGTTTAATGCAAATAAATTCCTGGCCCCTTTGTGAGATCGAATCCACGACCTACCGTTATGCAACCTGAAGATCAAATACATCTTGTGTTTATAATAGATCTTGTGGAAATCTTCAGCAACTAGAATCAACAATGAATTATAAATTAATCTTATACTTAACTTGAATTTTCTCTTTTTCAAATTCTTTTGAGAATTATGGAATAGCTTCATGAGAGATTTAACAAACTTTTCGCAAGAAAAAAAAAGATCCCTCCCTCTACAGTAACTTTCCGTTTGTACTTTCTCTTATACTGCAACATGGAGAAAAGTGCTGCGAGGCTGCAACGAGAAGTGCTGATTTTTTCGACCGAAATCTTGTCTTTGGGTCCAAGTGTGGGTTCTGATATAAAAAAGTTGAGTTTTCTTGTTCCCGAGTCTCGAAAATTACTTTCTCTAATGTGTTTGGTACTCAGAATTCACATTTTGGGTGACGTTGATTCCGAAAAGGTGGTTTGCGCCAAAACCTCTGTCCGTCCCTCTGTCGGTCTGCCTACGAACAACGCTAGCTCCTAAATCGTACCTAGGATTTTCATAAAATTTTATATTGTCCGATAAATACGGCTGATGTCCTGTCCTTTCAATTTGAAACAGAGTTTTCGAGTCACTCTGACAGCACAGAGGATACAGTTTGGGAGAACAGTGATTACGGATTCAATAAGTTTATTAGACAAAAATAGTTTATCTTAAAGAGTAAGCATGTAAGTTTACTCTTTAGACTTCTGAAAACACAGAAACTTGTAAGTTTTACGGTTGTTTTGTGACATTTATTTCTGTACTTTCTTTCAATTATTTTGCTAAAAGAACAGAATCCTACTTTATTTTCTGTTGTGGAAGAAGCTTGTAAGAACTTCCATACAATATTTACGTATATGAAAAAGGCCATTATCAAATGAAATGTGCATTAGTAAATTTCTTTACAGACAAGGCAGTGAATTTTTCCATCACACGATGAGAAGGTTCTTGAACAAGGTCAGTATTTCTTGCACTCCTAATGAAAGAAAACTCAAAAATGAAGAATTTCCATTGAAATTGTATGACAAGTGAAACGTGATATAATACAAATAGTCAAATTCCAAAAAAGGCAATGATGTACCTAGCCTTGGTTTTACTTTCTCGTTTTGGAGTATAGAGAAAGTTGTGTAATGCTGAGCGCAAAAATGGCGAATTTTCAGGCGAACAGAAAAACTCATATTGTGGCGTCATACGGGTGTAATCAGAACGTAGACGAGAGTGGGTTGTAAGAACAGTAAGTTTATTCATAAACAAGACCGTAGTCACAAATAAAAATTTTCACTGCTTATAATTAGCTAACTAAATAGATACCACTACTAGGAGAGATTTAATCGAACGGCTACCACACCGCTCTACATCTGAGACCTAATGCATGTCTCGCTCGTCACGACAATGAATTGCCGGCCCCTTTGCCCACGTGCGCCGCTAGCACAACTTACGCGCAACCACTCGCCGACGTTGCAGAGAAACAAGAAGAAGGAGGCATTGTCCTCATGCCTTCATATAGGCCCTTCAGCGCTACCGACCGCCCCCATTGCCTCCATCGAACCACGCCGTACCCGCGCTGGGCAGAATTTCCCATGCGTCATCTTCTGCGCCCTTTGTTTAACATCCGGCCATCTGTCATGTGTTGTCACCGTTTTAGTGCGCCACGACGCTACAATATTACAGGACCCTGGTAACAAAAAAGTTGCTAAATTTACAAAACCAACAAACAAACAACAACTCTAACACGTGGTGTAGCCATCATCTACGTTTTGTGGTCCTTGATACCAAAAAATCGAATGACGGCAAAATGTCCGTCTGTCTGTCCGTCTGTGAACACCGATAGAGAGTAAACCGTTCTGCCGATTTTGTCCAAAATTGATATTCCACAATCGATCTTGATGTCGCGTCCCCTTGAATCTGAAACCGGTATTGTAATTTTGGGGGAACGTTACATGAAGCCCCTAGGACATTTTCCAAATTTTCGAAAACAAATGGCTCCATCTTTTTTTATTAAATTTTGTTGTTAGTATGAAGGAGGTTTAAGAGAATGATCTAGGTTTCATGTTGAAAACTCTAATTTTTCGTAAATTGCAAACTTTTTTCGGCATCTTCCTACAACTACAATTATGAAGATAGACATTTTTTTTAATGAAACCTGGTCCTTAAAGATAAATTTTGAAATAAGGTTATGTACAATTTTTCTAAAATTTGCGTAATTTGAGTGACAACTCGGGGGAGAAAAAACGTGCTGGACGTACAGTTTATTCCGAAGTCCGCTGTCGACAGTCCCCTCTCCCACGTAGAATCCTCAGGATACAGGAATATAATATAGGATCAGAACAAATTATCTATTAAAAATACCTTAGTTTTGACAAAATTTTAGACTGCTTTTCTCAGAAGAAAGCACAGATGAATATGTAAGCATCAAAATTTAAATGAAAATTATTTCCGAATGTATTTTTTCGTATTTTGAAGTACAGTCAATTCCGATTAGAGTGAACTCGGCTATACTGAACGCTGTTGTAGTGAACTTAAGGAGCTGGTCCTGATTCACTTACATTACAAATAAGAATATAAAGATTCGATTATAATGAACCTGAACCTGGGCTATAGTGACCGTAGAAGGAAAGTCCTGGAAATTAGTTGGATCTCTTTTGTTATTAAGCGAGTAAAAGAGCCTTTGGAGAATGGGACGGTGTTCCAACAGTGCAAGGGACATTGAAAGGTGTCAAGACTGCAGTACGGTTCTTAGAGACAGAGGACAATGCAAAATAAAGTATCGAAAGAGCACGAACTCTGGAGGAGGATCTAGAGAAATTACTAATGAAAAATGTACGAAGTAAACAATTGAAAATAATTGATTCTTTAATGGGAAATAAAAATATTGAAATTTTCAGTTCGTACAGTTAATGGATTTTGCCGTATCTCTCTATATTAATAAAATCAATAATTGAGGAGAAATTCCAATTAATTTTCACATCGGATATAGTGAACCTCCGATATAGTGAACCAAACATGTTAGTCCTCAGAAGTTTCCTACAACCAGAGTCGACTGTACATCGTTATAAGTTAAGTTCAAAAATATTCTTTAGCTTTTACAAAGTAAAGGAATGTGTAACTATACATAAACAGTAGTTAATGTGTAATGAACTCAAAGAACATACACTTTCATAAATAAATATGTATAAAGGGGCATTTTGATGTGCGTAGAGTCTCCGATTACCTTTTGCCCCATCACTCATCTTTTCGCTCGATCTCTCTGTAAATTTCAGCATTCCACTTTCCGCCACAGTCTCTTCTTTGGTATCTAATCTACTTGATGTTGATTTTTGCTGTAAGCAAGTCGCCCATTCACGAGCATCAGCACAGCGAGCAACAGCGAAGAGCGAACCAGGGTGACCTGACTGGCCGGCGACCGCACGTGACGGAGTCGACCGCCGACAGCGCACATCTCCCGCTGACACAGGCGCCGCCAAGCGCAAATTCCCAGAACGCGCTTACACAAACTCCAGGAACTGCAGTCAGCAAATATGAACCTCCGAGCTAATTTTGGCCTCGCGTTAATTGCAAAGTCGTGTTGGGAGTGGGCGCGCCCGATGATAATCGCTCCATTATATGTAAAGTTGTCCTGAATAAAACTTATATGACATCTCGTACGGCGCTCTTACACAATCCCTTACGTAAGTCTCTCGTTGGGCGGAAAAGAATGTAACAGAATTAGACGTTATGATGGCTCCCGAATTGCTTGTGAACTCCGTTCCTCGAGGGAAAAAAGTCTGGACTGTGCGTTGCGTCACCTCCATCTTGTTGTCGGGGTAATGCGGGCAATTCGCTTCTTCAATAAATTTCCAGCCGTACTCTTCACGCAACGGACTCCCTCGTGCGTCACTGTGAGAATCAAATTGAATGTCAAGGGAACAATTGGTTGGGATGTAGAACAGGAACACAAACAACAAGATTGCACATCGTCCTTTTTTTTTGTTCGTTTATCAAGCGATACGCCACGTATGTCTACTATTCAAAACAATCCGACTGAATTAGATTAGAGATGTACATGGTTACAAGCAAATTCATGAGACATATGTAACCTCTGTGGTTTTGTGGATATGCATCCCCTGCTCCGTTTGTTGGGTAAGACATGTAGTTTATTCGCTACATTCGTACGAATTTATTACTTGAATAAATGTTCCTTTTTCCCTAATACTCGTAAGATTGCTGTGAATGGTATTGGATTAACTAGTAATTGAAGGACGATATATTATCTACAAGACGTCTACAAAGATGTAGGAATTTTGACAACGGATCGACAGTAAATACATTAAGAGAATGTTGAATTCTAAATGTTCAAAGAGTGAAAAATGTGGTAGCGGCATTCAAGAATCTATGGAGCTACAGGAAACGTTTTGGAAAGAGTCGCATTCAACTGCCTTTGTTCTTACAGAATTATACCAAATAAGAAGAGGAAATCTTTTTTATTAAAAACAGACGTCGTGAAATTTAGTACATATAATTGTTAAAAAAAATGCAATTTACATTGAAAATTCAGTTGCGTTCCAGAGGAAGTAAAACTGAACAAGTGTTGCTTAGGAAAAAGATGCTGTGCCACTTGTATGCTTTGTAGGAAAAGGTTGTGATGTATAACACATTTTGCAAGAAATACAATTAATGTTATAAATACATTATTTGAATGTTTTGTTGTTGTTTTTTTAGAAAAAAATTAAGACTCTTTTGTGATATATTGACTTCTAAGAGTAGTGCACTTCTACTGTATATACAGGTAGATTCAGGCAAGATCTAGCATAAATCAAGGAACTCTCGAAAGTGTTTGGGAGAGAATTTCTAGAGAGATTGACACTCTTTGTGATATACAGCGGTATCATGAGTTTTTTGTCTCAACTGAAAATTTATGTTCACTGACATATGTTGTTTACGAAAAAGGCCATTCATTTAAAAACGAATGACTTTTTATTATCCTTTACTCTTCTTTCAAGAGAAATTTATGTGCATTTCTCCGTTGTTTAGTTAACTCTCTATTTCTTTCCACCGCAGTTATATTGATCATTTTTAATTTAGAAACTTTCATTTCCATTACAGTACCACTATTTTGAATACACAGAAGTGGTGTCGAGATGGACACGAACAATTTAGTTGGATGGATATAAGAAGGAAAAGAACAGTTATTAGCATTACAGTCTCGGCGCAAAGTAATTTCTATTCCTTGGTTTCCATAATATCGAAATTTTAATTACAAATGTAAGTGTGAAGTTAAAATACTATTTTCCCAGGAGAAATCCAAAATGTGACCTGCCATTAAGCAAACAGAACAAGCGAAACACATCGTCAGATTCCGCGAGCAACGTGGCGGGAAGAGACAACTCTGTAACAGTTCCTCGCAGGGGAGATCGGGGCCAGGTTGCCTTGATTGAACGGATCGATAGTGTGTGTCGATACATCAGCTGGCGCACAGTGATTACACGCGATGACGCAGAAGGGCAGTTCACGTGCAAAAATTGCGTTGGATTTGAAGACATTCAAAGGACGGGTGGCGCTAGAAAGAGCAAATCCACCCCATCTTGCCACCACGATAAAATATTACAATATCACAATTTTGTAATAAAACCTAAAAACTAAATCAATACTAAATCGATATGAGGAAGAATGTCCACAATCTACACATTTAATTGTAATCGTGGATGTGAAATGCATATTGTTTTATTGAATTTTTATCTGCCTTCAAGTTCTTCTAAATAAAAAATACTAGCTATATTACGAATTTTTAATACATTCATGTAGGACGTAGTAATTCAACAGTAATCTCTAACGGCACAAACATCAAACATCAAACACAGCCATTTTCTTAGAGCGCTGACTCAAAATTCTTGATAAATAGTCCGTAAAATACTTGCTTTGTAATCCGTAAAATATATGCTTTGAAAAGATCGTGGTTCCACGGTAAAGGACACTGAGGAAAATAGTTTTTACTTTGCCGTATACGTACGTATATACGGAGTGATATACGTAGTATAAGGAAAGTTATGTAATGCTGCGCGAAAACACGGCGTATTTTCGGCAGAAAAAATTTCATTGCCGGGCCCTGATAACGAAAAAGTGGATAAACCCAGTTGCTAAATTAAGAAGAAAAAAATCCCCTAACACGTGGTGTAGCCATAATTCCTGTTTTGTACGTCCTTCATACTAAAAATACAATTGAAAGCAAAACGTCCGTCCGCCCGTCCCGTGTCTGTGAACAACACTAGCGCCTAAATCATACGTACGATTTATTCCAAAATGAATAATCCCCGGACGATTTAGTTCCACTCGAAGCGCCGCGCCGCGACTTCGAAAAACCTTCTTCAAAATTTGGAGATACTTTACATGCAGCAACCACGATATTTTCAAAATTTTCTCAGGCAACGGCTCCAAATTTTTTTTAAAGTTTATTGTAAGAATAGAGTAAAAGACACTTATTTAGGTGGTATAGGTCCGATTTTCACGTGTTTTTTTAAACAAATTTTACAGAATCTTTTTCAAAATCTCAAAGCTTTGACTCGAGCCAGATCGACAGGGGTTTCTGCAATTTGAAAAAAATCCTACGCATGGTTTAGGCGCTAGTAGTGTTCATAGACGGACGGACAGACCTTTTGCTTTCAATAGTTTTTTCGGTATCCACAAGGACCCACAAAACGGGGATTCTGGCTACATCACGTGCTAGGGGATTCTTTCGCTTATTTAGTAATTGGATATATCCACGTTTTCGTTATCAGGGCGTTTTGTCGCGCAGCATTACATAATTTTCCCTAAACTACGTATATTACTCCATATATACGTACGTATACGGGAAAGTAAAATACTTACTCTAACACGTGATGTCATAATCCATTAATGTGTGTCCTTGACACCGAAAAGTTGGGAGACGGCAAAACGTTCGTCCGTCCATGTGTATGTCTGTCCTGTGTGAAAGCTAAAACCTAAACCGTTTGGACGACTTTCTTAAAAACCGAAATTTGCTCATTGATATGACCGAACTCGAGACCTGGCGAATTTCAAACGAATGTTTCGGTTTTTGAGGGTACTTTACAACATGAAGCCTTAAGAACTTTTTCAATATTTTCACAAAAATGGCTCGAATTTCATTTAATTCTTTTTTCCTGGGACAAAGCAAATATATAAAAAAGGCCTTACGTCGCATTTTCATTGAACTTCCTGAATTTTCGAAAATTGCAGTAGTTCGAACATTTTCGTCGTCTTCCTACAACTACAATACTGGAGTTAGAGATTTCTTTCTCAATTGTAGTACTTCAGAAAGAGACCTTTAAATAAGATCATATACAATTTAAAAAAGAATGTGAGTAGTTTTTCCGTAATTTCGCATGAAATACACGTAATTTTAGAAATAAGATTTTGTCAAAAATGGCACCAAATTTTTCTTGAATTATTAGGCTTATAAAAATGTCTCAACGCTCATTTTCGATGAACTCTACTAGTTTCAAATGGATATTTTATTTTTTTTGGGGGGGGGGGGGAATAAGTTATTGAAGGCAGATTTTCAAACTATGTCATCTATAATTTTGTGAAAAATTTAAGTTTTCGTTTAATTTTGCGTAATATATAAGCAATTTTTTGACCATTATTTATCAACATCAGTTCCAAATGTTTTAAAATTTTTTTCTCGTATGGAGCAAAGATTGTTAAAAAATGTATGATTATGTATTTGCTAAAATAATTCGTACAAATAATTCTATTGTGTTCCATATATATTTCACATATTTAAAGAATAAACGGCTATAGATTTGTACCCTTATTTTTATGCATTCATAAGGTGATAGTTGGATGGCGTTCAGCTCTACTAGATGTTTAATTTATAGATTACTTTTACTTGAAAATGGCCTGATTGCTGAGTACAGTATAATCTTTCAATAATTGGATGCTCACTTCAATGTAGGCTACCTTATGTGAAATAGTCTTGTCTGTAAAACGTATTGCGAAGACTGCAACAGTTGGCATTTATTGTCTCCTTCTTTTATAGAAGTAAGAAATTACTTCTGTTTCTGGCTGTTGAAATAATTGCAGATTTGCACCACAGGTGCTTCGTTTGAATTTTGGATTAAACGTCTTCAAGTGACGGCTGAAGTGTTAAAAATAATAAGACATAAATTCCAATGTAATATAATTGATCCGTTACCAATAATGCGAGAAAGTGTGTGCCGTTGTAGCACCACTAGTTCGATAACCGTATGACTTATTCGAGCAAGAGGTGATTTCTTTGGATGTCAGCCCCAGGACCTCTAGCTTTCTTGTTACGCCACTGAATGCGGTCGACATGCGATAAATTACAAATATCTACTTCTTCCGCAAATATCAAACTGATAGTGTAATGGGAACCTCTCGACCAGAGAGGATTATAAGAAGTGCATACATGATCTTCTGCGATAAACATTTTATTGGCCTTTCGACTGTTTTGTTTATTGGGAGGTCCACTTGACGTTTGTGAAGGTCATCCAAATAACAATGCTATTCAAGGGCCATTGTTCAATTGCGTTCAAAGTGCGCTTTTGGGAATACTTTGTTAAGGTGTGGAGGACCAACAGATTGGAAGACTAATTCCGAAACAAGAAATTTATCGTATCTCTATCTCGTTTTCATCAAGGCCAATTACAGCTTGACACACGGTTGGCTAAAGTAGAGAAGTTTACATAATAACAAGTTGTTATGGTCCGACACATATCAATCCATTTGTTAAACGAAACAGAATGTTGACAAAATAGTCATAACTAATACAGTGAGGCACCTCCAGCGGGTACTTTCATGTCAAAAAGATTTGTTTTCTAAAATTTCATAATAAAAATACATTTTAAACATTACACAGGTGTCTGGCCCATTCATCCTCGAGTATAGAAGTACTGATAAAAATACTTTTTATAGGTTTTTGTGTTCCTTTACAAAACTAGGATCTATCATCGACAATAGGATGAACCATTGTAATGAGTTATTTTATGCCGGAAAAGTAGTATGGTAATTTAGATAGCTTCACTTCTTCAGAGGCCTTGAAACTCCCCAACAAAGGGTTACTAAGAACCCAGAATGTTCTAGAGGGGAATCCCAATCAATTCGCATTGTCGACAGAAATTGAAAGAACTATTGATCACATTTGTAGACACATTAAAATCCCTCAGAACGAGTTTTAAGGCCTTAAACTCTTCAAAAATCGTTCTCCGAGAATTCTTGAAAGAAGGCACGGAACATTATATTGAGACCGAAGATGAGGAAATGAAAAAATATTTCACATTATGATCTAATTATAAATATCACGTGAGTTTTTGGCATTCCCATACAAAAAACTATTAATAAATCAGTCCAGAGTGCCTTATTCTTAGAAGTAAAAGATTATTCAACTACATTTATATATGGGATACAGAATCTTCTCGACATCTTCAAATCTTAAAGGTGTAGTTATTCTTGAATCTCTGCAGCACAGATTTAATTTTTATTTAAAACATTTCGTATTTCGCGAAATATTTCGATGCTTTACTTTAAAAGGATCACCTAAAGCAGCCAAAACTCCTATTCCCAAGTAAGCATTACATGGCAATACATTTTGTTAATCCAAACGCAAATGACAGTCAGTAACAAATCACAAAATTTAATGATGAAACGAATGCCAGAAAGAATAAACAACCATGAATATTCTCCTCATGAGATACTAAATTAGATTCTCTGATTCACTCTTTTGGAGAATACAACATCAAATAGGATTTCCGTATACGAGCTGACGTGTAAGGCGTATTTTTTATATTGTTTACAGTCGTGAGTCTGGACGCAACTGTAATTGGACAGCAAAACGAATGAATCCATATCACGATTTATAGCTTTCTGCATTCAATCAAATACGAGAATTAATTTCAATACCGAAGAAGCAAAGTAGAATAGCCTCTACGATGCCATTCATATACATACCGACCAAATACAGATAAAATGGGAAACTCGATAAATGAAACTACTTCATTTATGGTACATAAGTCTGAACTTCTTCCTCTTGAAAACTAGCAGAGAATAAAATTCACGAATTTTATTTCATTTGCAGAAATCAGAAAGACGCATAATGTATGGGTAGGTTAAATAAAGTATCAGGAAGAACATTTTAAGCGAAAGAAAATAATGGGGATAGAAGTTGAGAGAAGAGATTTAATTAAATATTGAACGATTGTGTCATATTCTTCACCTTTTTTCATTTGCAGTATGCCTGTAAACTTGTGGTTTGATTTATATTTGTCAAAAAACTGTAGAAACTCTATGAGAAACGTCTCATAGAGTATATTCTGCGAAAGAGAGAGAAGTATATTCTGCGAAACCGAATATGTTAATCCAGAATCCCTTCCTCATCCTTTTCATACACATAGTTGAATGGTGAATAATAGGACTAAGAACAGGAAGCTACCGACATATTAAAACTTGAAATTTTCACTCCCGAATTATAGAAAACTTATTTGCAACGAAGTTTAGCGACGTTAGTCAGTACAATGCAGCGCCCATCTTTTTGCAAATTTGCGGGACACAAGTATTTGAGAATTCTTTCTATTTCTAATTTATTTTCATCATCTATGTAGCTCCCAGCTAGGAATAGTCTATGAAAAGTGTTGTCATAATTTATCTGTAAGTTTGTTTATAGAAACGAATCTGATTACCAATGAACAGTGACACACATGAGTGAGATTTTGCACAGAAAAAAAATAGCGTTTCTCTAAGTACTGACTTGGGAGTCTTGTGCTGCATGCGAGAGTTCTGTAACGTTTCGATATGGAAATATCGAATTACAATAATCCCTCTGGCTTATCGAATTCTTGTGCATGTATGCTAAGCGTACCGTAAAGAAAGTCATTCCAGTGTCTGCTTGGTATCATAAAACTTTTCGCAACCAATAAAAACAAAACTGGAAGTGAGAATCAATAAGATGCGTCATTCACGGAAAATGACGAAAGCAGTCTACACTCTTCCACTATGATTAGGAACCACTTCAAATACCGTAATATCTCAGAGATAAAATGCTCTAAATGCAATCAAAATATGAAACATGAAAATGTCACATGGTTCCGCTGAAAACACCATCTAGTTTCACACTGAGCAAAATATTAAATTTATCGCTTTACGACATCTTAAAAAACAAGTTACTAGAGATTCTTGTTTCTACAACTTAAATAATACGTGTTAGTCCCACACGAGCTTCGAAGCGTGATCGATGAATCCTCCACCAGCACTATCACCAGCGCGGGCCCCAACAAACTACAACAGGCGTTGTAGCGTTGTAGTTGTAGCGGTATAATTAGCCCCAGCTGCCCAGTCACGACTGTGGAACTCTCTGTCAACTACAAGGGCACAAATAAAGATCGGAAGCCGCGACATGAAATACAAATTTACAGCCCCATAAAGCGTGCAGGGACGTGGGAGGCGGCGGCGGCCGCGAGCGGACAACGAGCAGCCTTACCTCATCGCACACGGCGGAGTTTGACGCCGACACGGGGGAGGAACACTAGCCACTGCGCGAAACCCATACGCCAAACGAAGCAAAATCACACATGCGGTTCTTAAAGGATTTTATAAGAACTTTAAAAATAGTACATTATGAAACGATGTAATCATGAGTATTAATACACGAGTGTGATATTACGATACGAGCGAGTATCGTAAACTTCACACGAGAGTAAAATACGTCGATGGCAAGTCGACAGTTCTCCAGACAGACTTAGTGAAATGAAACTCAGAGAGTGAGAACACACCGAGTTTTATTACAGAAGTGAATAAAATACAGGTTATACAAATTTCTATTACAAAGTCGAAAATGGTTGTGAACCCTTTACAATATCTCCTTAGAAACTATATAGCCTACATCCCCACTCCTGTTTGTAAGTACATGGTGGAGGGGGAGATACTTATTATGGTCAGAGGCGCAAATGCGCTCTGTGTGGCCCTTATCACGGGCGGAGGGGGAGCTCCGAAGCGAGGATCTTGGTATCGCGAGGACTGTGCCCCGAAGTGACCTTTCATGATTACATGGAGGTTAAGGGGCAGGCGTTAGTTATTGGAGCCTTCGACGTCTAATCTGAGCGCAGGGCGCAGCTGCGATGAAATTCATTAATATTTATTAGGTGCTTAAGATAGAAGTTCGTTAAAATTATCGGGGACACGAAAAGGCGCCTCCTTTCTGGATCCAAGATATTGGTTATCGGGACTTGTGCTTTAATTAAATTCGTAAGCCCTGCTTTGCTCCGGAGTACATTGCGTAATGCTATGTACAGGCTGTACGCTCTGTACGTGGGGATATAAGTCCTCCCCCACCAGATCCGCTTCCCCGTCCTCGGGGATTTGTTTTTTCTCCCGACGTACCACCAATTTAAGAAGTACCTTGTACAACATTTTTCTACACACATAACATACAAAACATAAAATAAACAATACGAAACCAATATCAACTACATTAAATTGTTTCCACAAAATAGGAGTGGGTGTGATGGGAATTAAGTCTAATTTTAGTTTATTTACATCGAGGTGGGATGGATGAAATTGAATTTTCAGTTTTACATCATGTTCATTATACACATATACAAGTGGAAACGTCATGACATGAGTGGTTGACTTTGGTTCTAATGTGGTACTCATTGCTGATATAGGACAATTTACATTACTATAGATTAGATATGAACCTTGTAGTTCTACCGAAGTTTGGTTATTATTGCAAGTTTGTATTACAATTTCTTTAAGAGATGAGAAAAATAGGATGTCATTTTGTTAAGAAGTTGAAACAGCTTTACATCATTAGTTACCTGTGCGAAATCACATCCTGTTGTTTTCGTCAGATTACAACTGGTAACTCTCACATTGTAATTAGCACAAACATATGTTAATGTACCTTTTATGCAATCTTCCGTGGACCATTTAGAGGTAGGGCCCTGGAGATAATTCCTCTCGGAAGGAATTAACACGACGTTATTAATAGTAGGCACAGGTGTGATTGCGTACAAGTGATAATTATTACCATCAGTAGTTGGTACTGATAATATTACGACCAATCCTTGGTCTATTATGACAACCTGGCTCTTTGTGAATTTGAGGTTCTCAAAAACATGGTAAGGGTCACTATGAACAATAGATTTGACAGGATAAACCGCATACAGATGGTTCATTACATTGGTAACATCTTCATTGGAGAACAACTGAACGTTCGTGATATCATGGAAAGACAAACTTATGGTATTTTCTAGAGTTCGTAGAATCTTCAAGAATCTTCTTAAACACATCGTAGTGTACTGATACTGCTCTAAAAGGTCTACTTTGAAATCCTGCTTTGACAATATTTGCTGAATTAGCCCCATGTTTAAATTTATGTGATTCATTTCATTTACGAATTTGTGAGTGATAGAATTACTGAACGAGACTAGTTTATTAACATGTCGTATTTCCTGATCTCTGTCGCTTTGCAAGGCGGTAATTTGTGCCTCAAGCGTATCGTAATCCTCCTGATCTAAATTTCCTGAAATAAATTTTATAATTTTTCCTAGTCCATTGACAAGACCTCTTTTATTTCTATTGCGTGTGGGGAGTAATTTTGAAAGTTCCTTTTCAGCCTCTTTTAGTAGCATCGATATCTCGTAAGACAAGAAGGGAAATGTATTATTACTTTTAGTATTCAAGGAGTCGGTGGTGTTTCTTATCTGGGAGAACGTTTCTGTTAAAGTGGTTAAGTTGAAATGGAACATAAACTTGTGGTAGTTATCTACGATGACTGCTGGGCCGAGGGCGTCAGCGTAGAATCCTTGAGTTTCAATTAATTTCGTTTTCATCCCGTCACATCGGTCTCCGGTTCTGTAACAGAACATTTTCGCTTAGGTTTTACGTGGCGAATATGTCTGACATGGATTTTTCCGTTTTTCATTTTGCAGTGGATTTTGTTGGTTTCGGTTTTCACCACTAGGCCTTCGCGATACAAGTTTTTGGATTTTTTGTTACGCGTCAGCGGGTCTTTTACGTAAACAGTGTCATTTACTCGATATTCATGGAGGAAAGACGTCTTCTCTGGTTGGGGATTGCAAGCAGCCATTTCTCGGACTTGCGTTTCTTTGTTAATGATATATTCCTCTAGATCAGTTGTAGGTACGAAAATGTGGTCTAACGCTTTGTAATGGGATCCTATCGTGACAGTAAAAGGGGTTTTCTTGGTGGTGGAGTGAATAGAAGAGTTGTACAGCGTGATTGCGTCAATTACAATATGCGCTAGGGGACTGCTTCTGTCTTTGCCTCTAAGAATTCTCATTTTTTCTAGCATAGTCGAATTAAATCGTTCTACGGGCGAATTTGACGAAGAGTTCAGAGGTGTCGTGGCATGGTAAGTGATGTTGTGAGATCTGCAAAAATCATCAATCAGTTTGTTTTGAAATTCGGTACCTTGGTCGTGTGTTATTTTTGTAGGAAATCCATGGTGAGAAAAGAACTGTTTCAGTTTCCAGAGTACTGAGTACCCTGTACCATCCGGTAATGGGTACGCCTGACCATACTTCGAAAATACGTCTATTATTGTGAGTATTCTTTCTCCTTCGAAGTGGAAGGTATCTACGTGAATGGAAGAAAACGGTGTGGGAGACGTAATAGGTCCTTCGTTCGGCACTTTATTCGGGTGGCGCTCGTACTTGTTCCTCTGGCAGAGTTCGCAATTATTGATATGGTCTCTGACTTGCGTCCTGAGGTGAGGCCAGTAATATTTCTGAGTAAGGTGCTCGATCGTTTCCGTAATGCCGTTGTGGTTAACACTGTGGTATTGCGCGACTAGTTGTTGTTGTAAGTTTTTGTCTTCGACATTTTCTACCAATTTATTGGTGCGTAAAATTACCAATTCGGATGTAAAAAGTTTTTGGCACGTTCTAATGAAGGGAATTTCGATCGTAATGTCATCGAAATATACTGCGTATTTCTCGCTTGGAATTATAATTTGAGGGAGGAGATTTTGTAGATCCTGAAGCAAATTGTGGTTTGTGACTCTAACTTTCACAATTTTGTTTCTTTTGAAGAGTGATTTTGTGGAGTAACCTGAAGTTTTACTAAATGAGACAAATAATTGGTTCTTATTTTGATTGAGGGATCTTTCTGACATTCTTAGGGTGAAGATAGGATCTTCTTGATTAGAATGTATCGTCTGGCAGTCAATTTCCTGTTGATAGTCTTTGTCCGGGACGGTAGCAATGTCTGATTTAGCGTCTTCATCATTGACATTAATTTCTATGCGAGACAGCGCGTCGGCGACATAGTTAGTTTCGCCTTTCATGTTCTTAATCTCAAAATTAGATTCCTCCAGTGGTTGTTCATTGAGGTTATCTAATTGTTCGACGTACGTCGACCGGTCAAATGCAACATCTGAAAAGCATTCCCTCGGGTATTCGGGGACGTACTCTTCGAAGTCGGAGAAACAATAGCTGTCGTGCACAAAAGCGGAGACATATATTTCTCCTTGCTTACTATTGACTGGGATCGTATGATCGTGAGAATTCTGTTCGATTCTATACTGTTTTTGTTTAAGCGGGGAATGAAAATAGAGTGGGATCTTCTTATCCCCTAGGGTGATGGTATTAGTACCGTAATCGATTATTGCTTTCAGACGTGCAAAATCTGAAGAACCGATGAGGGCATCAAAATAATTGTGCCACTGAATTACTCTAAAATTAATAGGCGAGTCCAGACCGTACTCAGAAAATATCCGATAGCGTACGTTGTCCGTTCCTATTGTTTTAGCATGGATGGACTGGATGCAGAAATTTTCCTTAAAAAGATATTCAGAAAACATTTCGTAAGCGGGGTTCGGATTTATCATAGAGTTGCTGGCGCCGGAGTCAATTAAGATCTTTAGACCAAACAACGTGATGAAAGGGAGTTCTGGAGCATTGTGTATATTATTCAAGTCTTGGGTATTGATGACGCAACCTCGCGAAAATCCTGGTTCACGAATTCGCTAGTTTCGAAGTTCTCATTTGTCTGCTCTGGATAATAGTAGTCATACTTCTGAGAGGTTTCGTCATAGGTGTCCTCATAATTCTGTCCGCTATAGTCAGTATGGTCAATCTGATTGTCATTGTAGTGGTAATTCGCGTTTTGTCTGATAGTGGAAACACCTGACATGGGAGTCTGTCTATTACCTTGCGGTTGATTCGGCGGGTCATGCATTCTTCCAATCTGCAAGGGGTGTGGATATGGTCTTCCCTGACCTACAGGTGGTCGAAATTGGGGAGGCCTAATAAGAGGAGAACGATGCAAATTTTGCTGCGTGTGATTTTGCGGCTGACTTACATGCGGTGGCAAGACTCTACTTGGTTCAGGTCGATGTGACATTGGCTGAAAACGCGACATACTTGGAGTAAAATTAGAATGCGTAAAAGGTGTGGGGAAACTACTTCTGAAATTAAACGTGGGAGTTTGATTTGTTTTAACCTGTTGGTTGGGAGTTGGAAGATTTTGTTTTTGGTTGTTGCGCAATGAATCCATGTAGTTTTCGTATGCTCGTTCGTTGTCATAATCGCGGCATGCACGAAGAGCTTGAGAGAGGTCTGTAATCTGTGCGTACCTAAGGTATTCGCGATATGGGTTAAGGATACCTGCTCGGAAAGCGCCTAAAGCTTTTCCGTCTGCTTCCTGTAACTTCATTTCTAGAATGGGATTTTGATGATTCAATTTTAATGTACTTTTGTACTTAATGAGTAGTTGATTTAATCGGTCATGATATTCCAGGAAATTTTCATTGCGTTTTTGACAACAATTGGATATTTCGCGGAACAAGATGTGTTCGTCGCGAGCGTCTCCGTATTTTCTTATTAACTTTTCCTTTAGTCTTTCGAAATTCGAATTTGTTTCGACATCGAGCACTGATTGTGCTTCGCCTTTGATTTTGGCTTTTACTACATTGAAAAGGAACATATTAGTTAGTTCTGCATTCGGGGTTTCCGGAGATCTATGAAAATTTCGCAAGAAAGACTCGCATTGGACTAAGAAATAATCTAAATTACAGTCGGAAGTACCGTTAAATTCTGGCAACAGATTAATGTGTGCCATTTCCCACTTTGTGAGGGGTTCGAAGCCTTGCGCCATTATGTAAATAAAATTTACCTTAAGTTATGGAATAAATTCCTTAAAATATACAATTAAGATAATCTTTAAAATTAAAATTAATTTTCTAATTGGTTACTTTCAAAATGAAATGAATTATAAATTTAATTCTGGTTCACAGGTTATAAAAATGCAGGATACGAAAGTAGCTTTTTAAACTATTGCGTTTAACTACTGCACTTCTATAAGATACGTTGCACTTCTGAATTTTGCTTAATGAAAATGCACGATAACCAAAAATAGCTCTTTGACTACTGTAGCTAAGCACTGCACTCATTAACACAGCGGTGTGAAGTCTCACTTACAGCATTGAAGAGATGAGGATCCAGACCAACATCCTGCGTCTGAAGTGGGACGTTCTCTCAGGTTCCGTTGATCACCAGGCCGGTCCGAAGTGGATGGCAGCAGGGCGCAGCAGGTCGCAGACTCGAAGGCCTCTTAATGGGTGAAGAGGTTACTGCTGGCGATCGGCTGGCCTTAAGAAGTCCTCTGCAATGGCGATGAAGACCGCGTGCTCGTCGTGGACGTTCCGTCGAGACAGGGCAGCAGGGCGCGGCAAGTCGCAGTCTTGAAAGCCTCTTAATTGTTGAAGAGGTTACTACTGACGATTAGCTCGCTTAATGTCTTCCGTAATTGCAATTATTGGACACCTGCCATCCCGGCTGAGCCCCCAGTAAAATACGTCGATGGCAAGTCGACAGTTCTCCAGACAGACTTAGTGAAATGAAACTCAGAGAGTGAGAACACACCGAGTTTTATTACAGAAGTGAATAAAATACAGGTTATACAAATTTCTATTACAAAGTCGAAAATGGTTGTGAACCCTTTACAATATCTCCTTAGAAACTATATAGCCTACATCCCCACTCCTGTTTGTAAGTACATGGTGGAGGGGGAGATACTTATTATGGTCAGAGGCGCAAATGCGCTCTGTGTGGCCCTTATCACGGGCGGAGGGGGAGCTCCGAAGCGAGGATCTTGGTATCGCGAGGACTGTGCCCCGAAGTGACCTTTCATGATTACATGGAGGTTAAGGGGCAGGCGTTAGTTATTGGAGCCTTCGACGTCTAATCTGAGCGCAGGGCGCAGCTGCGATGAAATTCATTAATATTTATTAGGTGCTTAAGATAGAAGTTCGTTAAAATTATCGGGGACACGAAAAGGCGCCTCCTTTCTGGATCCAAGATATTGGTTATCGGGACTTGTGCTTTAATTAAATTCGTAAGCCCTGCTTTGCTCCGGAGTACATTGCGTAATGCTATGTACAGGCTGTACGCTCTGTACGTGGGGATATAAGTCGAGTGTATTAATACCCATTACATCGAGTTTCATACGGTACTTTTTCTACGACTTATGGTATTTTTTTAAGTTAACATAAAGTTAAACTTTTACATCGAATCGTTTCGTGGCAGTTGACATGCAGGATTCAGTCAAGGCAACCTAGCGGACAGTTCCCTACCCACCGTAGGCGGCTTTATTTCACCAGACAGCCTACGAGGGAAGTTGCTGCAATAATTCCGGCGTCACCATTTTTGCTTTTACACTTATTTCTGGAGATCCCAAGATCACCTTCGATTCACCAGACATGTTAAATTTAACTTTTCTTAAGGACATCAACACGGCAGCAACAAATAACCTAAAATGACGCGTTCATATCTTAACCTTAGTCAAATGTTCTCCTCAATTACTACCACTCCGATAGTCAAAAAAGATCAAAGTGCAATAACAATTCAGTTTATTTTAAATAATATTTCACGTTAAAAACTACTAATAAAATAAATTAAAACTTGGAAGCAGAATATAAAATTAAATACAATTTTAATGGACACAATCGAACGAAACATTTATTATAAAGATTCTCAATGATTAATGAAGTGTGAATACTTAGTTTCTAAGCTTTTCTTTGATTGGTCAAGAACCTGTATCATAATGACAACTGTATCATTATACAACTGGTTGCAGCCATCAAATGACAGCATTATACAATGGGAGTAGAAAAAGTCTATTATTAGGGTGCGGGATCTTTAGTGGGAGGCTTCAATATCCAAACTTCATGTTGTAAGAAAATCTGTAACAGATTCACATATCTCGAACTCATTAAGACGAAGAGAACAAACCACAAGTTCGAGAATTGGCCATTCTTCCCCCACCCACTCCCATCCAATAAAAAAGAACGACCTAGCCACTTGTCCAACTCCCTTGGCATTAAAAACGAAATTTATGAAATATTTAATTCAATTGAAGGTTGCAAATCAATTTTAATTTATCTTAATAATGTTGGATTTGATAATATGATCTGAATAATTGTAAAATTTATTGTACTACATACTTCTGTTTATCATTATTACTTCTGTTTACTCAAATTTTTAAAAAATGTATCTCTAGTACAAATCAATAGTGGTCGCTAATGACCATAGATGTTTGTAAAGCGACCTAATAAAATAAATTTAACAAAACATGTATAACTCTAAACATCACTTGCTTGATATGATCCATAGTACGCGAAGTTTTAAGTTTAAAAATGCCTTTTTAGATTTTCTGAGTAAGAAAATTAGTTTTTTAAAGTTTTTTAATAATAGAATTATATCAGGCCAAACATTCTTCGTAATTTTGACGGTGACTCAGTTGAAAATGAAACATTGCCTACGCATTACAAGTGAGAGTTAATGTAAACCCATTAAATCAAGTTCTCTTCCTGAAACGTATTCTGAACAAAAATTACGTCCATACATCACTAGGACAGTAAACCCAATAATCAACATTCCATCTCTGTCTTTTATTATCAACGTCTGTCGAACATGAAGTGGGCCACTGGAAGAAAATTGACCATCTTTGTGGTTGAGTATGATTCACCAAGCTCGTCACATATTTATTTGACATGAAAAGAGCAGAAACTAAAGGACACTCTAATATATATCAACGCAAAACCAAACCTAATGACAGTACAAACATGAATTTTGGAATTTATATTCCCACTATTATGCATTAAACCGCTAAGAAAATGTTTATCAAAATTAATTCTCTTAAGGTGTTAAATACAAATACATCATCTGGAGAGGTAAAGTCAGATTAGTGATTGCTCAAACACAGAGAACCCGTACTTAAATGGAGCTGTATTATATAACTATCATTATACCACAATCTCCAGCCATCTAATAAGACAATTATACAATGGGAGTAGAAAATCAAATGATGAAATCACAGAGACGTTTTTATCTTTCCCAAAACGAATTGAACTGAACTTATTGAAACTGAACTGAACTTATTACTTTTGGTTTTTAGAATAATAAATCGATTTTTCTTTGAAGCATACTTCTTTAATTATCCTTGAACAAATTCGTAAGCCCTTGCAAGAGTAAACATAATTCCAAAGTGTGAAAGTATCAAATTTTCACAGTGCAAAAATAACAAACAGTAATATGATACAAGTACGGTAGTAAAATTTCGTAAAATAATTTCAACAATAAAAACAATACGAAATCGACTTTCCAACTGAATTGGAGGTCCTATGGTTCGAGAAGCGATGGGGACAGTGTTTTCGACACTAGCTACTAAGCTAAGCCGACTTCTGCTGCTATTTGGAGGAGAATTCTAGCGGCCGGCTGCTCTGATCGGTAGTTTTCCGTGGTTTCTCCGATCAAAGCCAGGCGAATGTCGAAGTACTACCCTAACAAACACGCCACAGACCGCGCGCATTCTTACCTTCATCTTCCTTGTCCTTTCTTCAGCCCTTACTTACATGCACAGTTACACTAGCTACACTATCGCACAAACCGGGAGACCAGACTTTAGAGCTTGTCTCAGCTGGGACGGTGTCCCGCTGGTGGGAAAATCCCGCATGTCAACGTGTAGGTCAGCGCTGGATCTCGCCATCCAAAGTATCAAACGGGAAAAGATCACCGCTGCCTCCCGCAATTAAAATGCACCACACTTTCGCGACTAATGACTTTAGCAGTAGACGCGGCCGGACACACTAATTAATTAATCAAGTCAAATGAAGTGATAAAGGGTCCCCCCCGATAAGATGGTAAAAAGTTCCCCTCAACCAAATTACATATGAGTGGTTACCCTATAATTCTAACATAAAAATAATATTTTTGAAAGGTTTCTTAGCCTCCGTCCTACCACCCACACCCCTATACAGCCAAAAACGTGTTTTTTTAATTTCAATTTTTATCGACAACTGAACACTATTTTATCAGACTGAAAAAAATATGATAAATAAGAACACAACTTGGACTATCAGAAAAATATTTTTCAATATTTTCTCAGGCCCAAATTCGAACACAAAAAATATTTTCGAAAAAAAATATCAAGAAATATTTTTTACTGTGTCTTAGAAGCCTGGAACAGGCTCGAAAAAAATGTCAAAGGTTTCTCTTTACACACAAATTGTTGTGTATTTTTTTCCGATTTTTCCGATTACTGGGCTGCAGTTAAAAAAATAAAAACCATTTCCCGCCTTTAAAACACCTGGACTTTCAAAATACTTTGAAACTGACTGCAACGGTTCTTTTCATTTATTTTAGTGTTTATTATACATTTGTATACATTGCTGTATCACCCAATAAAGTTTTGATTTTGGAATATACTTACGAAGTATCATTTGTAAAGCTTTCTAATCGTTTGCATAAGTCATCGTTTGCATAAGTAATCGTATGCTACGGAAAGACGATAGTTTTGGCAATTTATAAGAAACAATCGACACAAGACCTTGTAAGTGTGATACTGGTGGATAAAGAATTACACCCCATCCCACATCAAACAGATTTTGGAAGAAAAAATAGAAGTTTGCAGATTATGACATACAAAAAAATATTATTATACACATTATAATGGTAAATAACTCGGAAGCGATGCTTCCTAGGCCTTTTAAACCAGGTTTGCTTGTCTCATGGGGACACGCCTTTTTTTTTAGAACAAGTAAATTCTAACACACATGTTTTGGGGGACGGGTAGATGACAATTGGGGAAATGATAAGGGACATTTCGTGTGCAGGATAGATGGGGGACAGTGGGGAAGTGAAGGGGAACATATTAGGCCCCGATTATGTTGTTGGGATGTATTTTTCAAAATACCACTTTCATGATCATCCCATTTTACAATTTTCCATATTAGTTCTTTTGGGTGCGCCTTTTCCGTAGCACAGATGGACAGAAAAGAGAAGCCGATATCAATGTAAAATTAAATTGAAGGAAAATACTGAAATTATCTTTCACGATAAAATTAACGGGACTATTTTATTTTCTGCGAATTTTTATCTCAACGCTCAGCAATATTGGAATGAATTCTCTCGCACAGTACCGGGTCTATAATGCCGTAAACTACTTTTCGGGGGATGAGCGTTTGCAGTTGGGTGCTACATTAAATCAATTTTCAATTTTCGTACAATTATTATTTACAAAGTGCAGAGTTTTCGCACGTGTACAGATTGTACGAGTGTCTCCATATTTATACGTGTACAAGAACAAATACTTAGGTAAAGGAAAAGACAACTTTTTCTCTAGTCTGAAACACTCTACAGACGTGAGACCACAGGCTTCCGCAACCAATGCGTTACTATTTATCTGTCCGGGAGGCGCCGTGTTCTAGGCTCAGTTGTCAACGTTTTAGCTGCTATTCTGTGGCCTCCCTCCTCAAGCAAGGTCGCACGTGCTTAGGACGCGGCAACTGCCGAACTGCCAAGTGGTTGACTACAAATGTCTTAATTTTTTAAAAAAAACTATGACCCAGCTATTAAAAAAAATATGAAAAAATTCACAAGCATTCTGAGATGAAGTTTTAATATTATTTTCGTGCCAGTGTCTGTGTTCTAAGACAAGTAAAACAGTTCTTGTAAATCAGGGTCTAACCTCTTCCCCTTCATTTTTCCACATGTCCCCCAATTATCCCTCAAATATGACGGAATTATTATTTAATAAACTGCCAAACACTATTATCTTTCCTTAGCGTATGATATTCTCATACAAAGGATTAGAAAGCTTTAAAAATGATACTTCGTAAGTATATTCCAAAATCAAAACTTTATTGGGTGATACAGCAATGTATACAAATGTATAATAAACACTAAAATAAATGAAGAGAACCGTTGCAGTCAGTTTCAAAGTATATTGAAAGTCCAGGTGTTTTAAAGGCGGGAAAATGGTTTTTATTTTTTTAACTGCAGCCCAGTAATCGGAAAAATCTGAGAAAAATACACAACAATTTGTGTGTAAAGAGAAACCTTTGACATTTTTTTCGAGCCTGTTCCAGGCTTCTAAGACACAGTAAAAAATATTTCTTGATATTTTTTTTCGAAAATGTTTTGTTTGTGTTCGAATTTGGGCCTGAGAAAATATTGAAAAATATTTTTCTGATAGTCCAAGTTGTGTTCTTATTTATCATATTTTTTTCAGTCTGATAAAATAGTGTTCAGTTGTCGAAAAAAAATTGAAATTAAAAAACACGTTTTTGGCTGAATAGGGGTGTGGGTGGTAGGACGGAGGCTAAGAAACCTTTCAAAAATATTATTTTTATGTTAGAATTATAGGGTAACCACTCATATGTAATTTGGTTGAGGGGAACTTTTTACCATCTTATCGGGGGGGACCCTTTAGTGAACCCGCGTACAGGGAGGCGAAAATCGCACTATGTTAGAATGTTTTTGTTATTTTCAGATATTAAATTATTTTCTTTGGTACTTTGGATTTTGTTACGATCCGCCCCCTCTGATTTGAAAGATACCTCTCGGGGCATTTGTGGGAAGGAATCCTAGTTTCAGGCTTTCGTACAAGCTCTGTAAGTCCTGATTGCGAAAGTGTCGTCTTTGATTGGCATTGATAACCTTTGTGGAGAGCATAAAACTTGGTAATTTCTTCGAAATGTAAATTGTATTGGAAAGTATTCCATAAATCTTATATCGAGATGATGTCGGCACTATATGAACAAGTGAAATTAAATGTATCGTCAATAAGAATGTTTGTATACATTAAATTATCAGCATTCGACTCAGTAATCTTCTCACAATTGCCCCTCTATATATCGAGTCAACTTAACGTTGTTGAATCATGAATTTCATGCAGATAAAATCATGATAAAAGCGTAAGAAAGACTGGGTCATTAAGTGATTTGAATTATATGCTTATTATTACATTACATCACACGAGAGGTAATCACTGTGATCAATAATTCTAACAACGTAAACTTCGTCATATCTCTCGTAATCCAAAACCATGGTAGAATGTGACATTGGCAGCATCGACAGACACAAAACGATATTGACCTCCTTTTTGATATATAACGCTAACATTTCTATAAAAATGCAAAATGATAGGTTTACGGCCCATGAGAATATTTTTGACAAACAGCACGCATATGGATAAATGTATTATGTCGTGACTTGCTGTTGCGGAAGAGAGTATAATTTAATTTTCCCACTTCATTTGTTTCACATTAATCGTGGATCTGTAATTTCACCTTTCAAATTATATAAAAAAATACTTATGTCTCTTTGCTTTTTAATTTATTAAAATAAAATTTTGGAAACTCCCTTTTTTTGCATTTTTTAGTACTAAAATGTTTTTGTTCATTTGTTTGTTCTACAAACTAGGTTTTTATGCTACTACTTCCACTGGAACGCTTCTTTCTACAACCTTTTTAACGGAGGATATAGGGTTATTTTTTAGTAGAAACTTTATGTTACGGATATCCCGGCGAAGATGTACACACACTTTGCAAGACAATATAAGAAAAATGTAAATGCAAATAACTTTGAACGAAATTATCAAAATTAAACATTTAAAGTGGAGTGACATGGCTGAAATGACATAGATTTTCGCAGAAAATCGGGAATCGATACTTGGCTGAAGAAGAAGCATAGGAAGAGAGAGAGAAGAACATGGACCTTGGCAATAGCTGAGATCTTGCAAAAAAAAATAAAAAAGTAAAAAAAACAAACATGTTTGATAAATGGAATTAGAATGGAAATCAGAATGCAATGAACGGTCATAGAGAAAAATACGTCAACTAGAACTAGTGGTGCTGCAGAATGGCACAGACTTTCCCGTATTAGTTTTCTATTTCCTTGGGTCTTCGCTAGCTATGGCGGAATTGCCACAAAATCTTTCTTGCCAGCTGTCATCTATCACCACCAAAAGTACATTTCTTTTGTCATTTTCTTAATTTTTCGGTTTCCTATTGGTAGAACAGAAACAATCATTTTAGAATATTAAAGAACACAAAAACCTAGCCCTAAATGGCAATTTTTCTTTAAAAATTATGTGCCGTTTAAGAGAAAATGGTGTTTTAGCGCTACTAAAAATGCGTAATTGAAGCTCATTTTCACAGAAAATGTTTGAGTTTTCAAAATCTTTATTTGAAGTTATTTGAAGCACGTACACTCATAAATATAATAATGTTTACAAATTGCTGGTAATGTGCGTATTAAAGATGTGAGAGATCTTTCAAAAAAATTACATTTATGTAATTTTTGAAAAAACAAAAAAATAACACAAAATAAACTTTACGCTATACTAAAGAGTGTAATTAGCACTATCCGTTACAAAAGTCTCAAGAAAAATTTTGCAGCCATATATGAGAAAATGGCGTTTGAGCGTTTCTGAAAATGCGAAAGTTTGAGCTACTTTTCACAGAAAATGGTTCTGTTTTCAAGAAAGTTTACGGGACATTATTTAAAGCATATGTACTCGTAAATATAATAATGTGAAACAATCGCCGCTAATGTAAATATTATCGACGTGAGAAACATGTGAAAAAATTTACATTTTTGTAATTTTTGAAAAAACCAACCTATAGAGCAATATGGCTTTTATGTCATCTGATAGAGTACATTTACCGCTATCCCTACCAAAAGTTTAAAGAAAAAATTGGAGCCGTTTTTGAGAAAATCTTGTTTTTGTAATTTTTTAAAATTGCACATATTGCGCGCAATATTGCACGAAAACTACCAAAACTTTGAAAAACATTTACATGACCTTTATGAAAGAACTCATAATGCAGAACAAATTTTATTTGAAGAAAAAATCTCTATCTTCAATTTTGTAGTTGGAGAAAGACGCCGAAAAATATTCAAACTTTCACAATTTTCGAAAATTCAGATTTATTCGTGAAAATCGGACCTATGCCATGTTAATAAGTGTATTTTACTCTATTCATACAAGAAATTTAAAGAAAAAATTTGGAGCCATTTTCGAGAAATTTTTGAAAATCCCCGGGGGGCTTCATATAAAATACCTCCAAATTTAGAAGAATCTTTTTGAAAATCCCAAAGCTTCGACTAGAATCAGATAGACCGGGGAATATCTATTTTGGATGAAATCGTACGTATGGTTTAGGCGCTAACAGTGTTCACAGACGGACAGACAGACAGACGGACGGACGGACGTTTTCCTTTCAATTGGTTTTTAGGTATCAAGGACCTAGAAAACAGGGTTTCTGGCTACACCACGTGTTAGGGGATTTTTTTTTTCTTAATTTAGCAACTGGTTTTATCCACTTCTTCGTTTTCACGGCCCGGCAATGAATTTCTTTCCGCCGAAAATTGGCCTTTTTTTCGCGCAGCATTACATAACTTTCCCTATACTACGTATATCACTCCCTGTATACATACGTATACGGGAAAGTAAAAATACGAGAACATAGGTTAAGGTATATTCGATAAGCGGACAAGGAGAAGAAAGTTTTGTATACCAAAAGATTTCAGGAAGCATATAACTTCAGATGAAGAGAAATGCACAGGAGAGAGAAACATGAAAATTTTTAATGCAGCTGATACGTTTGAGAGAACCGATTCATTTAAGAAGAATTGAAGAAGAAATGTAACTTGATCTTGAGAGTCATGCCGAACCGACTTCATTCTGAAAAGTAAGAAGACAAAGGTTTCAATACGGCACTCCTTGTCATTGAGTAAAGAAGGAATGTTTTCGCAGTACAGCGTCATTTGTTACACCAACACCACAATACTCGCAAAACGTGAAATAAATTAATAATCGATAAAGGGAGTAGTAGCTTATTTTGTCAAAAATGGGACATAGGACCACGGGCGCCCAGATAAAATCAGGGGCCTGGGGCTGTTCATCCACTTACTTCACACAAAAAATTCCTCCCCCTCCTCCAATTCACTAACAATTAATTTCTCTATTCATGGAGAGATACTAATGAGTATCTTCATCAATCAATACTAAATATCTAGTCAAAAAATTGTTCTCATGTATGAACAGATTGTAACAAAATGTTTAATTAAAAAAAAATCTCCATTCATCAGAGATAACATAGAGCGTTAAATTTGGATTAGACATTTCTTTTGAAAGAAAAAAAAACTCGGGGCTCCAATTAAGTCGGGGCCTGGGCCAAGTCGCCCCAGCTGCCCTCCTTCTGGACACCCCTGAACAAGACAATCCAGAGCCAAGCCGTTCAACTGTACACCTGAAAACATTTGGCTGGTCTGGAACTAAAGAGGTCGACGAAACATTTTGGCTAAAATTCAGGTTGTGGTAAATTTGATCTGAACAAGTGAGCATCTGTACATTCTGAAGTGGTCTATGTCATTTGTCGTAGGTGCCGCATAATAAAAGTACCACTTTAGCATTGGCAGACGGTTTTAACGTTAGTCAATTTTTAAGTGGTCTACAG